>PVJD01000333.1:20808-483363 GCA_004026545.1 Mormoops blainvillei
GAAGGAGGAGGGGTAGGGGAAGGGGGTGGAAGGGGGAGGTGGAGGGGGGGAGAAGGGAGGGGAAGGGTGGGGGGAGGAGGAGGAGGGAGGAGGAGGAGGAGGAGGGCGGAGGGAGACGGCGGAAAAAATCATATGGTAGATAGATTATTGGCTCCCCAAAATGTTTATGCCCTATCCCTACAACCTCTGAACATGTTGCTTTACATGGTACAAGGAACTTCGCAGACGTAATTAAAGTTACATACCTTAAGAGAGTAAGATTATCCTGAATTATTCAGCTGTGCCTACGGATTCCACCGGCCTCTAAAAGCAGAGAACCTCTTCCAGTTGCAACATAGAGAGGGAGAGATGCCACCGAAGGGGGAATTCAGAGAGATTCAAAATGTGAGAATGAATCAATACTCTGTTGCAATCTTGAAAATGGAGGGGTCAAGGAGACAGACGTGAAGGCGGGCTCAGGGAGCCAATAGAAGTTCCTCACTGACAGCCAGCAAGGAAATGGGGACTTCAGCTCTACAGTCTCAAGGAACTGAATTCTACCAACAACCTGAATGGGCTTGGAGATGGATGCAACCCCCAGAGGCTTCGGAAAGCAGCCTGCTGACCCTCTGGGCTCGGTCTTAAGAATCTGAGCAGAGGAGCCCACTGCACCATGATGACCCGGACTCCAAACTTGCAGAACCGCGAGATAAAAAAAATGTGTGCTGTTTTAACTACTAAATTTGAGGTCATTTGTAATGGCAGCAATAGAAAACTGATGCAAAATCATAAATGGTCCCTGGCTGCAAAGAATCTAATGGAGGAGAAAATGAGTGAATGTCAGGTTGGAACACTATGATTTGAATGGGATAGATCAGTGGGTGATTCTGATAGTTTTAAGTATCTCACGGTAATATCACCATTTAGAATAACGCCGTAGGTCCCTCTCTATACCAACCCTCATTTTGAGAGCTACCTCTCATTTTACAAGACACTCTAAGATGACCAAGTATTTGGCAGCAGCGCACAGTGCCTACCAATCTCTCTGTGACTTGTGGGCTGTCCTAAGGTAGTATGAGGTACCTGATGACCACATATAAACATTTTTCAAAGTTCAACAAATTGGCCCTAACACAGGATCTTGCTAAGAATGCAACTTGCCTTTCACATTCTTGAAAAAATTGTTGAGATAGCAGCCATTTTCGTGTTCTGTGTGTCTGCTAATCACTCTTTTATATGCAGGCTTCCTTTCAATTCTCCGAAGTGTGCATTAGGGCAAGATTATTTTTAATAATCCAGAGATAGCAAAGTATAATTTATTTTTATTCATGAATAATGATTGAGATGCATCTTGTGGGTGCAGAAGAAAGAGTAGGCCAGGGCTTTGGAAAATATGCTTTAGAAATCTGAGGTAAAGGAAATATTCCAAGTTTTTCCTCAATTATTAACAGATACAGAAGACAAGAAACAATATGGTGAAAATATTTGTAATTCATATCACAGAGAAAGCACTATTTTTTTGTATAAAAGAGCTCCCCAGAGTCAATTAAAGACCAATAATTTGATAGAATAATGGATAAACTATTAAAGAGAAGTCACAGGAAAGGAAATACCAATACTTTTAAACTTATGAAAAGATACTCAATATTACTTATAATAAGAGACTTTGAATTAAAACTACAAAGAAACATTATTTATACCTATGGGACAGACAAGTTTAAAATATTTGATGACTTACATAGTCCATAGGAATGAGGTGAAATATTGTCCAATACTGACAGAATTAATATTTGCGTATGCATGCAATGGTTGAAACAAAACAGAGAGAATTTTTTCAAATCTACTGAAATTAAAAATGCACATATCCTTGGGTTCAGCAAATTCACTTCTTATATTGTTTCCTATAGGTAAACTTGTATGTGTGCCAAATGATTTATGTAAAGGGAACATATTTTATAATAGCAAATGTCTGGAAACAATTTACATTTCTATTAATAGTGGCCAAGTTTAAATAAACCATGGAAAACCCATATAATACTTCACAGCTGTTACAAAGAGTAAGCAAAAGTTGGAATAACCATTTTGGAAAACTGGTAATGTTGACTAAAGCTAAACACATGCCTGCCTCATGAACTGGTCTGCTCCTAGGTACACACCCAAGAGAAATGAGTACGTATCTGCCCTAAAAGACATGTATAAGCTGGCCATAGTAGCTTTATTCGAAATAGCCCTATAATGGGAACAGCTCAGATATCCATCAAGAGGAGAATGAGTGAATAAATAGATCTATTCATATAATGGAATAATACTCAGCAATAACATAAACTGATACATACAATGACATGGAAAATCTCTCTGACATGGTGAAGGAAAAAAGGGAGATATAAATATCTCATTTATCAGATAAATGGCTTCACTTATCAGAAGTTTCAAAACAGGAAAACTAATTGTAATGACAGAAGTTAAATTAGATGTTGCCTCGGCGGGGCGGGGCAGGAGGAAATATTCTGAAGTGATGGAAATGTTCTATATCATAACCTGAATGGTGATCACATGAGTGTAAACATATATAAAATTCTTTGTGCTGTATACTTAAGACTGATGCACTTTACACACTTCCTACCTTATGTTATACCTCATAAGAAGTAAAAGAGGAAGAACAAGAAAAAGACTGAGGGTGGCTAGGAGGAGAAGAACGGAACCTATGTACCCATGTGTATAATCTACAAACTAGACAAAAGAAAGACATTTCTCAACAAGGGTTCCTCATCTGAAGCACAGAATACAGAAAATTATGTGTAACTATTTCCTCAGTTCTCCCAAGGATGGTACATAATACCACTATTGATGCCCAGGAGAGGAGTTATTTTATTACATACCATGGATCCCTTAGCATGTGAGAGCTTAACTCTCTCTAGAAGTCCAAACTGAGAATATTTATTTGTGTACATTTTGTGTTGTTTTTTAAGCACAGAAATATATACTTAAAATATATAGGTACATAATATATAGTTATCAAAAGTATTATCAACAGTGATTGTCTCTGGAGAGGGAACTGGGTAGCTCATTTTTAACACCCTGACCAGGTGTACCATTTGAATTGTGTACTGTGTGCATGTGAATATGCACAAGTTTCTAACCGGGGCAGTGGGAGTGGAGGAGAGGTGGATACTCAGGAAGAAAGACAGGGATGCTTCAGTAAGGCTGCATGTTAACCAAGGTAAGTATGCTAGTGGTATTTAGAACAAAAATGATTTGAGCTTAATTTTTAAGTCCAAAGTACTGTTTATGTTAACTTTGCATAACCTAAGAAAGAAAGAGCAAAATTTCTGAGGGCAAGATACATGATTTAAGTCTGTCAAAGTGCCACAAATTGTTGGTATGGAGGGGAAAAAAGAGGAAATTTGTCAGGAGCATAAAGTATGGCAAGGCTCCAATAACACTCTACTGTTCTGGCAGGTTGGGTCACTTTTCCCATCTAGGCCAATTGTCATCCAATTGCCTGCGTGATGGCTCACATGAAATAGGTTGAAGATTGAGATAAATAGGGTGGGGAGGTCCAGGAATCTGATTGTTTTGCTGGGCTGGGCAGCAAAATGTCAAAACAGCTTCTCTGTTTTGCTGGTGAGCAAAGATTAAAGAAAGAAAAAGCCAAAGAAATTGAAGCCTGATGGCTGAAACCATATGATTTACTACAGACCAATTTAGCGTGCACACACACACACACACACACACAAACACTCACAGAGAAATAGGAATGGTCTTCATGAGCGGAGGCAGGTGTGTGCCAGCTTCCAGCCTGCACATCAGGCTCTTCATCTACCAGGAAAATTGCACCAGAATCTCCAGATACATTTGTAATAGTGAATATAACAACTACTATACAAGTATCATGAGATTATTGAGGACATCGATGCATGTGCCAAGTGCTTTACATGAGCCATATTGTTAAACCCTCACAACATCCCATTGTAGCAAATAATGCTGTTATCTTTATGTTACAAGTGAGGAAACAGGCTCGATGAGTTTAAGTAGCTCACTTAATAGTGAGTGAGTGCAGAGCCTCCTTCCTTTCCTCTGAACCATGTCCTGTTTGTGCACTATGTAGCCCACTGTCAGTCAGTGGCATGAACTCCTTATGTAAAGAATTACACGTGCAGCTTTATACACAGTCTAACTCCATATTTATTTAATTGTGATTTAGATATTTTCCACAGTCCATTACAGTTCTTAATTTGCTAATACATTTTACCCCATTTCTTGAAATGGGCACACATTTCTCAGAGATGCTTTGCAAGTTTATTTTTATTTGCTTGTTTGTTTTGCTGTTACACTCATCCTAAGGAGCAGATAGAGATTTCTTGAAAAAAATTGAAAAATAGTATATTCTTTAGCACCTTACAAAGCTCTGCTCTGGAGCTCCCTCACGTAAAGTTCACTTTTCAAGGGTTAATACATGGAAAATACCATGAGGGACACTTTAATAACACACCATTTCTTGAGAAAGTTCTTTGATTACCTAGGATAAGTTAAAAATGACAACATTTCATCCAGTATTAAAGTATATTTTATCCTTTTAATGGTCCTAGAATATCAGAGAGGAACATCAATCATACTTTATTGAAACTCCTTGATTTATTCTTTAAATAGTATATTAATTAGTATATGAATTATACTATGAATTCTTCACTACTTACAACATATACAAAGTCTGTCCAGAGGAAGTTGAGCCATTGTTAATATAACAAGAACAGTTTGCGTGATATTGATGTAAACTGGCAGCCAAGGAGAGTGGACTGGAATTCGCATTCATGAACAATGACGACTTCACTGTACTAGTCAGCGGGGTGGGGGTAGACACCATTCAGTGAGCATGTGTTCTGTGTGGCCATCGCATTCAAAATGACTGAACCAGTAGAGCAACAAAGGTGCATCAAATTTTGTGTTAAACTTGAACATTCCTCCATGGAAACTATTCAGTGATTCAGAAGGCTGCAGCTATGGACAACTTGTGATTGGCAGCTTCATCATGGCAATGCACCTGCTCATGCATCTCATGTTGTGCAGAGTTTTTTTGGCAAAACATCAAATCACCCAAATGACTCAGCCCCCCTACGGTCAAGACTTAGTGCCCCGCGACTTCTGGCTTTTCCCAAAACTGAAATCACCTTTGAAATGGAAGAGATTTCAGACCGTCAATGAGATACGATGGGGCAGCTGATGACAATTGGGAGAACTGTGTGAGGTCCCAAGGTACCTACTTTGAAGGGGACTGAGGTGTCATTATCTTATGTACAATGTTTCTTAAATCTTGTATCTTCTTCAGTAAATGTCTATTTTTCATATTACACTGATGGATACCTTCTGGACAGACCTCGTATACCCACAAAATAGTAGGTAAGTAAATTAATGAAAATAAAAATATCTTTCCATTTTCTTTCTCACATTCAGTGCAGAATAATCTCTGTTCACTTGGTTGCAAAGTAGCTGAAGCAATAAGGTCAGCATGTTGTTTCATTGATGGGATCTCTCAGCCAAGCCCAGGGGTGAGGAGAGTCATCAGACTTTTCAAGGGCCAGGAAGCAGGAAATAGCTAGCATTTGGGAACTAGATTTCTTTCTCCAGTTGTGAAAACCAAATGGTTTGCATCCATGTTAGCCTCTGCTGAGAGGTTTGCTCTGCTTTGCTCAGATTCTTGTAGCTACTGTCTTTTAGTTCTACCCCTTTATCCTAGGAAAGCTATCTGATTGGATTAGTTTGAGCCAGCTGTCCCCTACAATCCACTCAGCTGTGGGGAAGTGCACCACCTCAGGGTGCACTCCCTCTCAGCAGGGCCAGAATGGACAGGACAGGGTCTGGGCAGACTTGCTAAGAAGGGGGTTGGGGGAGTAGTGAGGACATACTGTGGAGAAAATAGTTGGAATTTGTACTATAGCTACCATGGGAAGCAATATTCCTCCAGAAACTGATTACTTAAAGACTATTCAGAGAGCATCTCTATCATATTTAGATGTTTCCATAAAGGGCTCCCCTGAGTCAATTTATTTCTAAAAGTTCACAGGATTTAAGAATAGGCTTTGGAAAGGAAACCAAACAGACACAGAATTGTACTAGAGGAGAGAGGACAAAAGTAGGGTTTACCTATTTGTTTTAGATATAAATGGGGACTTGGAGGCTCTCTCTGATTGAATGGCGATTTTTGCCTCTGGAGCTCTGATCTAGGCATATACATAATGTCTGAGGCTGCAGTTTTCCCTGAATGTTTTGGAAATCAGAGATGGAAAACTTAAGTGGAGAGTGCTGGCTGCAATTCAATGCAGGCAGGCCAGTGCAATGAAGAGAGGGAAATGTTATTTCAAACCAAACAACTGAACATAGCAACTTCTTCCTTTCCCATGGAGAAGACAGGGGTGGGAATAGGGAATAAATTATACAACTGAAGGACTAACTCTTTTCACTGGTCCTTGCCCTTGCAGAAAGAGGGGAAGGAAGGAGAAATGGTGAAGCTTAGATTTGGATGGTCTGTGATTTTGCAGAAAACATTTGTGGGTCTTTGTACATACAGAGTGCCATGCGCCAAGTATGGGGAGCTAAAGCAAAATGATTTTTGTGAGAAAATAGAAGGTATTTCAAGTTTTTGCTCCTGACAGAAAAGAGGCAGATAAGAAAAGAGAGGGAAATGGAAAGAAAAAAGGCCAGGAAAGTAGGAAAGAATACACAGAACTTTTCAAATTAGGGGTTTCCAATACCCTATTTTTAGTTATTTGGCTACCATACAAGTCCCATCCATTGCTACAAGACTCAATCAAGTCTGCTATAAGGAAAATGCTTTAATGAGTGCTTTTGTTTGTGTTTGTTTGGTAGGGGTGTATTTCTTTGTGTGTGTGAATCAAGGAAGGAGGCTAGAGTCTGGTCTCGTCACATGTGGTAGAGAACAAAGAACCTATAAAACAGCTGGACAATCCAGTCATGAAACTAACTCAGTAAAAGTAGGAGCTAAGGGTCATTAGTAGTGACTTGAGAAGATTTTAAATTTCTCACCATTGCTTCCTGTAGCAACCTTTACCTTGCGGAGAAGTCCACATCCATATAGGCCCCTGTACCTCATGCTCTTTGTGTAATATGACACTGACACATCTCCATCAAGAAATGGAGCCTATGTTTCTTCTTGAATGTGGTGGATCTTTATGTGTCTCAGCCAGCAGAATGAGGTAGAAGTGCTGATGCACGACTTCATCACTCCTAGGTCGAACGAGGCAATGGAGCTTCCACCTGGCTCCTGTTTTCTCTTAGGATGAGTGTCCTTGGAACCATACCGCCATTATGTGAGGAAGCCCATGTGTCACAGAAAGACCATATGTGTATATTCTGGCCAATACCCTCGGCGAAGCACCCGGCCAGCACCAACTACTGAACCTGGCCAAACAAGTCTTCTGAGGACTCCTGGTCTCTTTCTTCTAATTCTCCAGCTGAGAGCCTGTACATTGTACAGCACAGACCATCCATCTCCACTGTATCTTGACTCAAAGAAACCAAGAAAAATAATCAACAATTATTATTGTTTTAACCACTAAGTTTTGGGGAAACTTGTTATGGTGTAATAGATAAATAATATACCGTTACTTCCAGTACCTACAGAAATAATTAAGAACTTTGTGAAATTCAAGCTAATTCTATTTGAGGCTTAAAGAATTGGATCACATCTGTTTTCATGGTACTTGTTAGAGCTCAAGTACTATTCTTTGTAATTCAAGAGTTCTGTTGCCAGAAAGGCAAAAGCTACCAGGGCAGAGAAGGTTGAGAGGTGCTATAATCTGAATGTGGAGTCCCCACAAAATTCATATTTGCCATAGAGCCTCTAAAGGTGATGGTTTTAGTAGGTGGGGCCTTTGGGAGGGCCTAAGTCATGGGAGTGGATCCCTGGTGAAAGGGATTAGTGCCATATGAAAGAGGTTCCAGAGAGACCACTAGCGTCTACCCCCTGCCCCATCCTGTGACAAAGAGAAGTCTGTCATCCAGAAGAGGATCCCATGTTGGCACCATGATCTCAGACTCCCAGCCTTCAGAACTGTGAGAAATAAATTCCTATTGTTGATAAACTACCCAGTCTGTGGAATTTTGTTATGACAGCCCTACCAGACTAAGACAGAAGGGGGTTAGTTCATCTTTCAGGCATAAAAAGGTAGAGGCCAAGGAGAAAGCAAGTGGTGCAACACATTAAAGAATTAATTCCTCCAGATTCAGCTATTTACTAACCATGTGACTAGAAAATTACTCCTTTTCTCCCCTCAGTTTCTTCATCTATAAATGAGGCTAATCCTCATTTATAATTGTGAGAATTAATAAATAAAATGCATATGAAATGTTTAGTGTTTTGTATAGACTAAACACTTCATAAATGTTAGCTATTGTTATTAATAATATGCTTAGCACAGTGTATAACACTTAATAAATGATAGCTACAATTATTATAGTGCTCCAAATATTTACTCTAACATGTTAATCCATATTATTAAATTCTGCATTCCTATTTCCATGGTTATGTCCCTGGAATTTCCATATGGAAAGGACAGAAAATTCTGTAGTATGTGGAAAAGTCAGCTTATCAGTGCTACTCGCAAGCTCACCATAAAATTGAACTCACTCAAAATGCCCTAGCCTAATGCAATTTGTTAGCTACCAGCCTAAAAAGGCATTGATTCATCTCTGCATGCGTTGGAATATAAATGGCAATCCTTAGAGATGCAACCATAAATTCTGCCAACCTTGGAACATATTTATAACTTGGAGAATCTGTATTTCAAATTAGACTCTTACATTTTGAGTGCTTAGTTTCATTTATACTTGACTATATGAAACTTTTAACTCTTCTGTAAAATGGAGCAGAAAATAGATTCTCTGGGCATCTGATAGTTCTAAATGAGTAAAGCAGAGAAAAGCCAGAAATTTCCCGTAATATACACAATAAGTGGAAAATTCAAGAAAGTGGGTGTGGAAAAAACAAAGAACCACATAGAATTTTTAAAAATTGTTGTTCTATTACAGTTGTCCCAATTTTCCCCCCATTGTTCTCCCCTACCCTACCTACTCCACTCCCACCTCGCCAGTCTTCTTAATAGAGACTTCTTTAAGGCTTTGGGTGAACTCACAGTAGGAAGGCCTAATTGTACTACAAATCATCAAGAAACAACCCCCAAACTATAGGTGACACTTCCAGTAGATTTACCTACTACAATATTGGTCACAATATCTCCAGCTAAAGTCTCTGCCGACTGCTCCCAGGAGAGATGGAGCAGGGAAGATGCACTGACCCCCTGAGGTAGCTCAGGTGTCCTGGTAAATTCCTGTTTCACTGTCTTATAAGTTGACATTTTCATTTTCTTAAAAAGTTAAAAATCTTCCTAAGATTAGCTCTTATATTCTACATGTTGGGGAAAATACGCAAGAGATTATTTGGCTCAAATATTCAACTCAATTTGTTATTGTTATCTCTCATGTTGCCAGCCAGGTGGATGTAACAAAATAAAAGAATTAGTTAAGGTATCTGATGGCTAGTAATGTTGAGCATCCTTTCCCATGTCTCTGGGCCCTCTGCATGTCCTCCTTGGAGAAGTGTCTGTTCAGGTCCTTTGCCCATTTTTAAATTGGATTGTTTGTCTTCCTGGTATTGAGTTGCATGAGTTCCTTATGTATTTTGGAGATCAAACCCTTGTCCGAGGTATCATTGGCAAATGTTTTCTATTATGGTCATTTCCCTTTCCATGTTCATGCTGGTTTCTTTAGCCATGCAGAAGCTTTTTATTTTGATGTAGTCCCATTTGTTTATTTTTGCCTTTAGTTCGCAGTCTGCTGCTCAATCCACTGAGCCATACCAGCCAGGGCTGTTTATTTTTCCCTTTATTTCCCTTGCCTTTGAAGATATATTGGTGAAAATATTGTTATGTGGGATATCTGAAATTTTCCTGCCTATGTTTCCCTCTAGGAGTTTTATTTAAATCTTTTATCCATTTTGAGTTTATTCTGGTGTATGGTATAAGTGGGTGGTCTAGTTTCATTTTTTTTGCATGTACCAGTCTAGTTCTCCCAATGCCATTTATCGAAGAGGCTATATTTACTCCATTGTATGCTCACACTCCCTTTGTCAAATATTAATTGAACATAGAGACTTGGGTGTATTTCTGGGCTCTCTGTTCTGTTCCATTGATCTATGTGCCTGTTCTTATGCCAGTACCAGACTGTTTTGATTACAGTGGCCTTGTAGTATAGTTTGATATCAGGGATTGTGATCCCTCCTACTTTGTTCTTCTTTCTTAAGATAACTGAGGCTATTTGGGGCCTTTTTTTGGGTTCCATATACATTTTTAAAATATTTGTTCTAGATCTGTGAAATATGCCATTGGTATTTTAATAGGAATTACATTGAATCTATACATTGTGAAACAAATTTTGCTCCAAAGATGTCTCAGTGTGTCCAAATTCCAGCAGGTTTTTCACATATCCTAACAAATTGATCTTGAAATTCATGAGATAAAATAAGGAGGAATAGCCAAACCAAATTTTTATATTTAAGTTATTTTCAACTCTGTCATGGCTTAATTAAAGAACATTAAACTGCACATATTTAAAAAGTGCAATTTGATCCACTTTGACATACCTATATGCCCATGAAATCACCACCAGAATCAGGATAACAAACTTTTCCATCACCCCTGAAAGATTACTTGTGACTTTTGTAAGGCCTCCCCCATTAATCCCATCCACAGACAACCTCTGATCTTCTTTCTGTCACTATGGATAAGTTTAGTTTTTTTTAGAATTGTATTGAAATGAAGTCCTATAGTATGTACTCTTTTCTGCCTGCCATTTTTCACTCAGCATGATTTTTAAATTCATCCATATATATAGTTCTTTCCTTTTTATAACTGAGTAATATTTCATTATGTAGATAAAACAGAATTAGTTTATTCACTTACCTGTTGGTAAACATTAGAGTTGGTTCCAGTTTAGGGCAATTACAAATAGAGCTGCTATGAATATTTGTGTACAAATATTTGTGTGGACATATGCCTTTGTTCCTTTTGGGTAAATATTAAAGATAAGAAGTGCTGGGTCATATGGTAGATGTAAGTTTAACTCTTTAAAGACTGCCGCCAGCAGTGTTGGAGATCCCCAGTTGCTCCACATCCATGTCAACACTTGGTTATATCAGATTTGAAAAAAGTTTTAGTCATTCTAAGGGATATGGGGTTGTATCTCATTGTATTTGTAGGCCATTGATGACTAATTATGTTAAGCATCTTTTCATATGCCTGTTGATCATCCACATATCTTCTCTTGTGATGTGTCTATTCAAATCTTTTGATCCATTTTTCCTTTCCTTTTTGAATATATAAAAATTTTTAAAGTTTTTAAATTATAACTTATATTTAATATTATTTTTATTAGTTTCAGGTGTACAACATAGTGGTTAGACAATTGTATACTTTACAAAGTATTCTCTCTGATATTTCTAGACCCACTCGTACCATACATAGTTATTACAATGTTAGTTACTATATGCTATCCATTTCATCCCCATGACCATTTTGTTACTACCAACCTGTACTTCATAATCCCTTCACCTTTGTCTCCCAGACCTCCAACACCCCTCCCCTCTGGTAACTATCAGTCTATTCTCTGTACCTATGAGTCTGTTTCTGTTGTATTTGTTCATTTATATTGTTCTTTAGATTCCACATAGGAGCGAAATCATATAGTATTTGTCTTTCTGTGACATATTTCACTTAGCATAGTATCTTCTAGGTTCATCCATGCTATCACAGAACAAGATTCCATTCTTCTTTATGGCCAAGTAATATCCCTTTGTATATATGTACCATCACTTTTTTATCCAATCATCTATTAATGGGCACTTGGGTTGCTTCTGTAGATTGGCTATTGTAAATAAAGTTGCAATTAACATAGGGGTGCATATAGTCTCTCAAATTAGTGTTTGGGTCTCTTCAGATACATACTCAGAAGTGGAATCACTAGATCATAAGGCAGTTCCACTTGTAATTTTTTGAGGAACCTCCATACTGTTTTCCACAGTGGCTGCACCAGTCTGCACTCCCACCAACAGCGCACGAGGGTTCCCTTTTCATCACACCCTCAGCAACACTTGGTTTTAATTTGCATTTCTCTGATGATTAGTTATCTTGAGCATCTTTTCATATAACTATCTGTATGTCCTCTTTGGATAAGTGTCTATTCAGGTCCTTTGCCCATTTTTTAATTGTTTTTTTTTGTTGTTGTTGGTGTTGAGTTGTATGAGTTCTTTATAAATTTTGGGTATTAACCCCTTATCAGATGTATCCTTGCTGAATATGTTCTCCCATTCAGTGGGTTGTCTTTTCATTTTGTTAATGATTTCCTTTGCTGGGCAAAAACTTCTTAGCATAGTCCCATTTATTTATTTTTTCTTTTGTTTCCTTACTCATAGAGAAATGACTAGGATTTTACTGCCTATGTTTTTCTTCTAAGACTTTTATGCTTTCAAGTTTTACATTTAAGTCTTTATTCCATTTTGAATCTATTCTTGTATATGGTGTATGACCTTGTTCTCGTTTCACTTTTTTTTGCATGTATCTGTCTTATTTTCCCAACGCCACTTATTGAATAGACTGTCTTTACCCTACTGTGTGCTCTTGCCCCTTCTGTCAAATATTAATTGACCATATAGGCATGGGTTTATTTCTGTACTCTCTATTTTGTTCCATTTGTTCCATTTTCTTACTAGGTGGTTTGTTTTCTTATTTGGGGGTTGTTAATGTTATTTAAAAATATAGAGCAAGACTTTTTATCTAATAAACATGTTGTAAACATTTTCTTTCAGTCTTTTTATTTTGTCTTTATTAAAATTTTATTTTTTCTTTTACGCACTTCTATAACTTATTTTTTGTATTCTTTTTTTATGGGTAAAAGACTCATTGCATATTTTCATTACCATTTAGTCCCCTTATACCACCCCCATAGTCACCACTCTGTTGTTCACATCCATGAGTCCTTTTTCCTTTTTGCTCAATCCCTCCATCCCCAACTTCCCCTCATCAAACCACTAGCTGTCTTCCTGCTCTCCATCTATGCATCTAATGAAGAATAAAACTGTTTTTATTTTGGTGAAGTCCAATTTATTCTTTTTTCAATTATGGTTTATAATTTTAGGATTCATTCTAAAGAAACTTTGCTTACTCTAAGGTCACAAAGATTTTTTTCCTATGTTTTCTTCTAGAAGTTTTATAGTTTAAGGTTTTAGGTTTAGGTCTATGATATATTTTGGTTTAATTTTTGCACATAGAATAAAGTAAAGATTAATGTCATTTTTCCCCCATAAAGATGACATACAAAGTTTGTTGAATGGGCATTTGTTTCTCCATCAAATTGCCTTGGTATCTTTGTCAAATATCAGTGACCATATGCATAGGTAGGTCTATTTCTATACCTGTTTTACTGGTCTATATATCCATATTTTCTCCAAGACAACAATATCTTCATTATTATAGCTTTATAATAGGTCCTTAAATCTGGTAGGGTGAGTCTTCCAATGTTCTCCTTTTAAAAACTGCTTTATTTCAATAAATAAAAAGTAATATAAACAAAAATAAAAGAAAAATTGCTTTATTTATTCTGGTCTTAGGTATTTGCATATAAATTTTAGAATCACTTTGTCTATTTTCACAAAAATAAGCTTCTGGATTACATTCAATCTGTACATCGATTTGGTTAGAATTATGAATTGAATCTCCCAGTGCATGAACATGGTTCCGTTTATTAGATGTCTTCTAGTTTTCAGTGTTTAGATATTAGACTCTTTTGATAAGCTAATTCCTAGGAATAAATTCCAACTGTAAATAATTTTTTTAAATAGTTTTTCCTATTGTTTCCTGATAATGCATAGAATACAATTGATTTTTTATATATTAACCTTGTACCCTAAGGCCTCATTTATTAATTCTAATTCTAGCCAGTTTTTAGATTCCCTATGATTTTCTGTAACAATCATATCTGCAGATAGGGATAGTTTTAAACCTTTCTTTCTGACCTTAATGTATTTTATGTCATTTTATTGTCTGAATTCACTTGGATAGGATATCTAAAACTATGTTTTACAGAAATAATGAAAGTGGGCATCCTTGCATTATTTCTGATCTCAAAGGGGATTTTTCAACACTTAAGTATGACATTAACTATAGTGTGTTTGTTTTTATATAGATGCTCTTGTCCATTTGAGGAAAGTCCCTACTATTCCTAGTTTGCTGAACTTTTTTTAATTTTGAATGATGTTGGATTTTGTAAAATATACAAACATCATTAAAATGATCATATGGTTCTTCTTTTGCATTCTATTAATATAACCACCTGAGAAATTTCCAAAATTTGTGACTTCATTTGTGTAAATATCTGTCCACTTTTAATGGAGACTATCTTATTCATCTTTGTATCCCTAAACCTGGCACTTTGGCACTTTGGCACTTTGTGCATGACCAATAAATGTTTGTTGATTGATTGAATAAATGAGTTAATGACTCTAGACATCAAGTATATGTGGCCTTATATTTCTGTTTGGTAAGGATAAAATCTTCCTATATAAGTAGTGTTAACTTAGTAACCTGTGTGACAAACATGAATTTGGGATAAGGCACTATTTTTATTTCTCATATAAAGTCCAGTTGATATGTATGTGCTGTGCAGGGTAGATGACAGAAGGGAGGGCTCTGCTCCACAAATAATTCAGGGACTCGAGTTGATAGAAGGTCTGCTAACCATTACATGTGGCTTTTGCTATCCTATGCAAGAAAATATAGCCAGCCAGTGAGCTGGGGGAAGGAGTCAAGCATGTCACAGACCATCTTTACAGGTGAGCCTGTAAGTGCTGTAGGTAATTTTTGTTCCTATTTTATTGGCCAAAACTCTGTACATACTCCCACATAGATGCATGGGAGGCTAGGAGTTGTGTCTCTGTTCCTCTAGCTGTTGCCCTACAAAACTGCAGTGAAGAAGAGGAGCCTGAGTTTTTTAATGGCTGGCTAGTTATCTTTGCTTTGAAAAGGAAAAGAAAGTTGTATTTAAAAAGTACGCATTTAAGGTCAGGTATTGGACTACACGTATGTTATACTACCTTCGGTTTGTTATAATGTAGCAGTTCTCAAACTATGTCCAGCAGAGCAGTGAAGTCCTGCCCTGTTGATAGTTTTGGGGGGAAAATGATTTTTATGGCCAAAATAAGTTGAGGAGATGTTAGTTTAAATATATTTAAACAAGTGTCTTTTCTACAGGACTTCTCAGAGCCCTTATTATATTAATAAACATTGTGACTCTCCGGGGACACATAGAACATAAAGCATTCTTAAGCCTTATTTGGTAGCAAATTATGTATAAAGATTCCAGGACTGGGTTTGAGAAATATTAGGCCAATGGATATTCAATGACAGCAATTAAATAAAAAGTTATATTTTTCAAGGTACTTAATCATCACTCATTCCACTTATATTTCTAAATAAAATATAATAAAGCTATCTAGGAATGAAATTACATTCCACAAAGTCAGGCCGGGTGTGCCTGGGAAATGGAGACACAGCTCCAGCCAAGGGAAGGGTTGGATTCCCGGGGCTCCTGGGGTGCCGTCATCAGGCTCGGGGTTGTAGAGTTATGAGTGTCTTGCCTAGAGGGATTATCAGATATGTGTATGAACCGTAGGCCAGAATCTGTATTCTGCCTTCCTGGAGAGAAAAAAGAGCAAGTGTTCCCAATAGCAATTCATCACTGGGATCTCTGCTTAATTTCTCCCTTTAATATTCTTTGGACCACAAAATATCCATCATGATTTTCTTCATTAACAAGAAGCATGGCTTTGTTAAACATAGAGATGCTGTACTCAGACATGATTCATTTCTATCTTAAAGTGACTAATCATTACTCCAAGTTTTGGAAGCTACTGTTGGTAAAAACATGAGCATGCGGTAGTGATTCCAGAATTCGCATTTAAAGTGGTTTGGGGTGGTGAGTTGGTGGAAGGGAGAAGAAAGAGGACTCGAAGCTGTCTTCGCCTAGCACATTTTATTACATTGGGAAAAAACATCGATTATCAAAAGCAATGAATGGGAATGGAGGTGGATGAGAGAGGCGACACTGGGGCGGAACCAGGTCTAAAGCACTCCCGTGTCTTTCTGAGTCCCCATATTTATTATGTAAATTATACAGAGGAGATGGATAGAGAGAGGGAAAGAGATGCAGAAGGAGGATGGGGGCAAGAGTACAAGCTGGAGAGAAAAATAAGGATAAATCACTATTTTTGTTGGTGTTGTTAAGTTTGTGAGGAGTCAGAAATGGCATTGAAAGTCACCTTGTCCAATTTGTTTTAAAAGAGCCCTATTTTTCATTAATCTCCATTCAGTTTCTGATCATTGGCTTCCAATGACACGGTGCTTATGCAGTTCTCAAAGTAGCCCATTCGATTTTCAAACAACTCTAACTGCTAGAAGGACCTTTCATATATTCGTTTAGATGTCTGTCCTCAGTGCTCACTTCCATTTATTGGCTCCCATTCTGCTCCTTTTCTGGCCTCCTAAATGGTACAGAAAAATCTTCAACATGACTCTCTTAAATATTAAAGATCGCATGGACTCACTAAGTGTTTCCCTTTTCTTCTCCAAATATCACGAATCGTGTCACATGCCCCACAGGTATGCAGATTTGAGAAAGCTCCCGCATTCTTGTCAGTCTTCTGTGAGTACATGTAAGGTATTCAATGCTTTTTTGGAAAATTCAATATGAAGAAATTATCATACATGTAGTATCCATAATGAATGCCGTTGCATCTACAGATAGCACTTTCAGGGGACTAGGATGTTTAGAGATTTGGTAATGTTAACCTCCCCTAAGGGGAAAAATGATCAGATTTTTGTATATTGGAGTGGACCACGTGGAGCCCATAACACCACTAGACCTGCGGGCTTACGGAATGCCTGTCTTATGTTCTCAGCCCCGTGGGGGCTCCCTCACTGCACTTCCTCTCAAGTCCCTGCAAGTGGTGTTCTCTGCTTAGCGTCCCACAACCCTGCTCATTGGACACTGGTGTTCTTCAGTGGTCTTAGCAGGAAAAGATTCTGACACCAATACACAAGAGCTCCAATGCCTTATTGTGTGTGTGTGTGTGTGTGTGAGAGAGAGAGAGAGAGAGAAAGTGATAAATAGATGAAATTATTATTATTTTCATATAAATAATTTTCTTTGGACCTAGGTATGAAGAAACTACTTGTTTCTCTGGGCAAAAAATATATATATAATTTTAAAATGGATTGACAGTAGGAAATTCACATGTAGTTGATAGTTTCAATCCCACTTCATGGTCCCTGGTTTATAATCACGTAAGCTTTTACAGCCTGCATGAATGTACACTTACCTGCCACCTTGACAGTCTCATTCTCCAAGGTAAATATTTAATTTTTTAACTTGTGGTATCTCGTTGAGAGTCTGATATGTTGCCCTAGGTATCCTGTATAGAATGAGATAGGCCATAATTAAATAACCAACTAACTCAATTTTATGATATTTTGGGGAAAGACAATATATATGTTGCTACCAACATATTTTTTATCTCTCCATTTACTTCTACATTTTTATTTATTTTTTCCTTTTTTTTTCATTTTTTTTTTATTGTTCAAGTACCAACATCTTAAAATGTAATGTACTGTAAAGATTGCGTAGATTAGACTTGGGTATACAAAAATAAATAAATAAATAAATGGCCTGATATCCCAAGAAAAGGATATGGGCTTAGTAAGCTAGATAACACCTGGATTCTACCCCTCCTCTTTAAGGCACAGTTTTCCCCTAGATACTTTGCTTATATAAATAATACCTACCATACACAAGAAAGGAAGATGAATAGATGTGACAGAACGAGTAGGGAAAAAACATTTGGCAATCTTTCAGCATTTGATAATAAGAAAATGAAGACAGAAAAAAAACAAAAAAAGAAGGGAGAGGAGAAAATAGAAAAAATAGAAAAACATTATTTCAGTGAAATGAACAAACAAAATTTAGTTCTCCTGGTGATTCAATCATAACTCTGTTTTATGTGTGTGTCATTTGTAATGTGGTTGGCAACTGTCTAAACTGGCACAAATTAAAACCACATCAGGATGTGAAAATTCTTTTATGATGATGTTTCTTATTATTTGGTTCTTTATTATTTCTAGTTTTTCTAGCTCTTCAAAGTTGGACATCACTATAAAAAGATACAAATGGCTCTTGAAAGGGAATGTGTTGTACTGATGAATAATTATAACCAGGCATGTCAAATGTCAGAGCTCTCCACAAGCCACTCAGTCAAGTGGGTGCTATGAATTCAAGTGAAATATGGGCATTTCTCTAAAAATTATCTTTTTTTTCCATTTCGAGAAGTGTTAGGTTTTAGGAAACCTCGTCACTCCCTTGCATAATGTTTTACACCTAATGAATAATAAAGAAAGTTGATGAGTGAATGTCTATTGTAAAAAATTTCTCAAGTCAAAATGCAATTGACAACCCCTTTAACAAACAGAAATTAGTATTTCTATTCAGAATTCAATAAAAATTCAATGTGATTGCATTGTTTGTCTTAAAAGAGTTGACTAGTTTAAGTGTCTTTGATCCCAGTAGCATTACCATGACTTTTATAAGGAGACATTAACCTTCTACCCTATTGTATCTCTATTTTACTCTCTTTTAATTTTTCTATTTTGTGTAAATAGATGGGGAAGCACAGATGGATAATTACTAAATGAATACACAGGAATAAACAAAATGAAGATGTCAGCAGGCAGGGATTGGAGTGGCCATCTTATACTCAAGATTGCTGATTCCTGTAGGAAACTTCAAGGTGATTTTGCTGATGCCGCTTCACAAGGAAGCCCTGCACAGTGGAATGTAGTGGAAACTTGCCCTTCGTTAGATTCAAGCTGTGTGGACTATCAATCTGAATTTTCTGAACCATTTCTCTTGACATCAAAGTTCTTCCACAGCTGCTTGAATCATCCTTTTGATTTGGCTTCAGCTCCCCTTTATAGAGTATGATTTTTAAAAAAAATTTAATCTATAAATTCTACAGAGGTAAAATTTCTCTTACTATTATGATTAATATTTAAATAAAATAATTTATATCATTTAACTCTGAAATCCGGTCATTTATATTTTTATTTAAGAAACTATTTATGCATTGAAACATACTAAGTACTTTGAGAATATATTGCTTTAGTAAAATTTGGCTAATTTTTCTAGGAACAGCTAATTAAAGGGATCAAAAATATATAAACAACAATCATAATTCATATTTTAAAATCAATTGAGAATGTTTAGAGTGCTTGGTACAAAGAAGTATTTATTAAAACTGAAGTGTAACTAAGGAATCATTTTAAGAAGAATGTGCTTTCATTATTCCCATTTGGAGATAGAAGAACTAATGCAAATTCAGGTCTTTGAACAATAAAGCCTCAGTTAACCACCATAGTCATTTCCTGTTGCCACCGTAACAAATTACCACAAACTTAAAACCATACAAATTTGCAGTTCTGGAGTTCAGAAGTCCAAGATGGTTTTCACTGGACTAAAATCAAAACACCCACAGGCCTGTGTTCTATCTGCAGGCTCTAAGGGAGAAGGTCTCCTTGCATTTTCCAGCTCTAAGAAGCCAACTACATTCCTTGGCTCATGGCTCCTTCCTCCATTTTCAAAGCAGCAGCATAATATCTTCAAATCTCTCTCTCTCTTTCTCTCTCTATCTCTTCCCCCTTCACTCTCCCTCTCTCTTTCCCCCTTTCTCTCCCTTTCACTTTCTCTCCCCCATCCACCCTCCCTCTTTCTCTCTCATTTTCTCTCACCTCTAGCTTCTGTCCTCACACCTCCCTCTCTGATTATTCTACCTCCTCCTCTCATCTTTTAAAGACCCTTGTGATTACACTGGGCCCACCCAGATAACCCAGGATAATCTCCCTAGCTTAAGACCTTAAGGTGATTGCATGTGTCAAGTCCCTTTGCTGTGTCAAGTAACATATTCATAAGTTCTGAGAATTACATGTGAACATCTTTCAGGGGCATGTGTTCTGTTCGCCACAACCACTGCATTAACTGGAATCCCAAAGTCACTGAGTCAAGAAGGCAGAGCTAAGACAAGACTCAGATCTTCTGTTTGGTCACATAATTCTTATTTTTCATCATATTGTGAGATGGAGATCACAAGGACAGTCATGGCAAAGGGAAATATTTTGAAAGAAATGGCTACTTGAAGCCTACACTGGTGTCACTGTCTGGCTTGGTAAATATTTGGTGAATGAATATTTAACTGCTAATTGATGATTCACTTGACTTAGTCTATCAAACATTCAGAATATAATAACCACTTACTAACTGACTAATATTTTGATGTGAACTATAGGTACAACAAAGGGGTCTGTGGCATTTTCCCTGCTCTCAGAACCTTAACATCACATTGCAGAGACAATTTCACCTTCCATGAAACCATTAAACAACTACCAAATTGTATTTAGGAGTTTGCTGTTTCCTACTATAAAAATAGGTAATAGAAGAGAAAGTTTAAGAATCAGCAGGATCCACACTGCTAAGGTGAGTTGTGGAGTCTTAAGAATGACTGTTCACCAAAGAGACTAGAAGACACAAGTGCAGTGTCCACAAATATTAATTAATTAGTTAAAGTAAGAAAAAACTGTGGCAAATACACGGAGACTGTGAAACAGATTGGAGGAGTAAACAGAGAGTCAATATTTCATCTGTTCAACAAATACTTATTTACTGAGTACCTATTATGTGCCAGGCACCCACGAAAAAATATGGAAAAGCTTACACCCTGTATATATCTTGTGTGCATACTATGACATTTGACCTTCTTGCATGCAATTGCATTTTTTGCTTATAACTTAAAATGAGGTGAGGAAGACTGTTCCAATTGTCATATTGTAAAAAGTGTTACCATTTTTAGGATGGGGCCTATATCCACTAGAATTTAGAGAGAAAAAAAAGATGATTTGAGCAAGAGCCCAGAACTTAGAGGTATCATGTTCTACATGGGCTGTCTTCCCTTGAATTTATGGAGTCTGTCACTTAAATATGCACTTTCTGATACTAAATATAAAGCTGATAATCTTGCTGGAGCTCTTAGAGCCTCTGCAGCTAAACTGGGAAGGCCAGAGGGGCAGGGCTCTGGATTGCAGTGTCTCAGATGTCAAATGAATATGAAATTGTGCCACTTCTATCTTCAAATGAAGTGAGTCCACCAAATAAGATAATTGAAATAAGCAAGCTGATAACAGCCTCAACACTCGAAATAGCCTTCTGACCGCAAAAGCCCTGACGAGGACTGGATTTTATCTTCTTTAGAAAAGTTGGGTTTCTTAGGAAAAGGGGGTGTAACAGTGTGGGGCATATTTTGCACAATTCAACTGAATACATTTATGGAAGAAGGAAAGGAGATTTTAGCTAAGAGAAGAACAAAGAGGCATGTAGAAAATGCAGAAAGTAAAAACTGATAGAAACCATCAAATTTGCAAAGAACAGAAAAATCATTTATTTTGTAGCTCTCATACCTTGTTATTATTTGGGAGTTTACACTATTAATTAAGGACTAAATCGATAATTATACAGTTTTCCCCATAAAGTCACTGACCTAACTTGGTAATTTTGACCTAAATATTAGAATTTTAATGGTTGTGAAAAGGGTATGTTATTTCTTTTGGAGGACCTGGATTTTGAAAGACAGGTAAAGTTTAATTTTAGCGATTATGACTAAAGTAAACTTCTATTTATATAAGACCATAAAATGGGAAATGAAACCGTTTAAGCCTGAAGCTTTCTAAAAATGAAATACAAAAATCTTTGGAAATGGATTATATAATTCCATACCTTTGGCAACAAAGAATGCCACAGCTATTTTGCCATTTCCTGGGAGTTGTGTGACGTTATCATCGTTAAATCCTATGTGGGGCTGATAGATGATGAAGAAGATCTTTTGCCCTAAGATAATTGATTCTATAATACAATTCCTTTAAACTTTTCCTCTGTGGCTTTTCCCCTCCGTTGTAGTCTTGCTTTTTCTACTACCTAAATTTCCTATATGTTTCTAATCTGCTATTGCATTGTAAATGCAAATGTTTGCATGAAAGTCTGAGGTTGTCTCCAAATCCCCACTAAGAGATAAAATACTTGGGCATAATACCAGTTATTTCTGATTTAAGGTTGTCCAGAATCTATAGTCACTTACTTCTTGTTCCGTGAACCCTGAACCAAGTAACAGATGATGTTACTTACTTGGGAAATTATTTGTAAATAAAATGTTTCTAAACCTAGCCAATAGTCCACATCTGGAGTAAAGGTAGATATAATATAATTCGGTGAAAGAATTCTGTCATTTCCTTAGAAATTCTTGGTAATCGAATTTTATATGTAATGGAATATAATTTAAAAAGTAATAAGCACACAGAAAATTGTTGGCATTTCTATTGTTTAATGCATTTTCTTAGAGCCTAGAGCCAGTGGTGTAGACAGTATTCGCCGTAACCCAGTGATCGTTAGTCAGGGGCCCCTCGCACAGTCTCCAGCAGGACGTGGTTCGTGGGCGCGCAGCCTCAGCACACACGAGACCCTGGCCTTAGAGAGCCTCCACAGTCTGCTTTAATGCTCTGCGACTGCAGACTTGACCTTCATAAACATTTTATATTTGAAGTTAAGTTCCGTAAGTCAAGTTCTGTGGAACCCTGGGTTGCATGCTATGTGTGTCTGCTGTCATGCCTTGTGTCCCCATTTGCTTGTGGTGCCCATGACATCCCATGGGCGTAGAATTCTGGTGGAGTTCATGGGAGTTCAGTGAGACTCAAAGTGAATATGATTAGGGAGATATATTTAAACAAAATATTCTCCCAAGCCAGAAAGTACCTCCACAAGTGTAGAAGAAAGAAAAAAACATAATTTTTTACTGAATAAGCATTCAATCTGAATGTAACCCACAACACAGGCAATCCACTAAAGAGATTGCAGGCAGAAAGATATCTCGCCCTTTTTTAAATGGCCAATAAGAGACAATCCATTACATATATGTTCTCAAGATAAACAATAACTAGTCTTCTAGTAAGAGGCTTTGACAGCACCATTGATCACATATAATTCCTTCTAAATTCACCTGGTAACTGGGGTGACCATCCATGTTTGCTAATTGGCTTCATCTAAAGAAAAATAGCCCTGGGTGGTGTGGCTCAGTGGATTAAGCACTGGCCTGAGAACCAAAAGGTTGCCAGTTCGATTCCCAGTCAGGGCACATGCCTGGGTTGCAGGCCAGGTCAGGTCCCCAGTAGCGGGACTTACGAGAAGCAACCACACATTGATGTTTCTTTCCCTCCCCTCCCCTCTGTCTAAAATAAATAAATAAGGCATTAAAAAAAAAGAAAAATAAACTCCTATCTTTACCACAGAATGTTCATCCCCAAACATGCTTTAAATGCACAAAAGAAAAAAAAATCTAGATTGATGTAGAATCACAGGAACCGGCTGAATATTTTGTCAAAAATGCACATTCACTAGACAGCAAACTGCTGTGTCTGAATTCTGTACATATATTTACAATGATCTTTTTTCCTGATTCTTTTATCTGTTTCCTTTTTAATTATATACTCATTTTGATAATGTTCTAATGTTTGGGGTTCTCCCTTTGTAAGAGCTGTTAAGTTTATCTTTCATTGCTTAGAGCATTTATGTCGACACAAGTGGGAAAGACAAGACTGTATTTTAAGTTTCAATTAATATTTATTATTGCCACAGAGCAAGAATATTAGCAGTATTAATAACCCTATCAAGTAAAAATACCCTGGATGTATTATCAATTACATTTCCTGGTAGAGTTTTTTTCAATGCCAGTTTATGTTGTGTCCCTCTTTAGGGTTAATGTTAAAATTTGGAAGGAAGAAGGTTAAAAAAAGACATGCACAGACACAAAAGAAAAAATATATAGGAATAAACTTAGGGTATGTGTTGTATATTAAATAAACAGCATAGCTACACAGAAAGAAGTTTTTTTTAAAAAAAAAATCAATTTGAAATAAGAGCTCTCTGATGCACTGAAAAGGACACTATCCTCTATGAATAATCATGAGGAAAAAACCAGACAAGTCAAAATTGATTAATTTTTGCAAAGCAACTGGTTTGAATCCTTTAGAAATATCAAAGGTATATAAATACAAAAAAATTTAAAAGACTGGGAAATTGTTCTAGACAAAAAGGCGACTAAAGAGACATGGCAATGAAATGCCAACACCTGCTCTGAGCTGGATCTCAGATTTACAAAGGGGAAAACAACTGTGAAGTTCCTTGTTGGGACAGTTAATGAAAGTATAATATAAACTGTGCATTAGATAATACTATTGTATAAATATTAAATTTAATGAGTGATAATTATATTGTGTTTATATAGAATTTGTCTTTTA
Source organism: Mormoops blainvillei (assembly GCA_004026545.1). Taxonomy (NCBI): domain Eukaryota; kingdom Metazoa; phylum Chordata; class Mammalia; order Chiroptera; family Mormoopidae; genus Mormoops; species Mormoops blainvillei. The sequence goes on from PVJD01000333.1 coordinate 45,291, forward strand.
AAGATTCACATTCAAATAATCGGGGGTGAAGTGTTATAAGACCTGTGATTAGCTCTCAAATTCTTTAGCAAATAATTGAATTAATGGTTGAATGAATAAATAAATGTGTGTGTTTATTGCAGAGAGATAGCAAACAGAGAAAAAGGCAGATTAAGCAAATGTGACAAAATATTAAAAATGTGTGAACCAACAAGAGGTTATACAAGTGTTACCATATTATTATTGCCTCTCTTCTATAGTTTTGATTTTTTTCAAAATAAAGAGCTGAGGGTAGAGGAGAAGAATGTGTATAGGCCTATACATTAGGGACAGAAATAGCTATGTATCTACCCTGTCCCACCCCCTTGAGTCACAGAATACATATACCCACCCTGGCCAGTGGCTCAGTTGCTTAGAGGATCGTCCTATGCACCAAAGGGTTGATCCCCTGTCAGAGTTCCATGTGGGAGACAACAGACTGATATTTCTCTCTCACACTGATGTTTCTCTCTCTCTCTCTAAAATCAATAAACATCCTCGAGTGATGGTTGAGAAATAAAGAATGTATATACCCAACTATCCCTACGGATGGTGTACTGCTATCTCTGATGACAACATAGTTACATTCTGTGCTGTCCCAGAGTATCTCTATAGAGCAAGAGACAGGGAGATTCTTGTGGTTTTAAAAATGTGAGCTACCCTTCATCAAGAAAAATTACTAGCCTACTGCAGAGGTCACAGGCCTCCAGCACTCTTCCATGAGGAATAATAGATTTATAATTGTGAGTCCATATTCTGTCATAGTAAATCACCAGGCTTGGCAAGGGGTATGGAGAAGAAAAAGGAAGAAAAAAAATCATTTCTCACCAAGTGTTATTGGTGGGGGGTGAATTTTTCAGCTCATTTGTTACAACCACTAGCCTTGTACTTCAACTTAGCCTTGAATGTTTTTGTTTTTTGTTTGCATGTGTTTTTTTATATAGCCTTGAAATCTCTATCCAACATGGGAAGGAGACCAAGTGTCTAATTCAGGCCTTCTAGCCCTGACTATTTAGATTCTAGTGCCAATCCAAGTGTGTCCTTTTCAATTTTTTCATGGAGGAACCAGTTCTTCTCAATTATGTATTTGAATGGGTCCATCCCTCTGATCCTGCCCTCGGGAAGTGACCAAAATCTGGACTGGGTCATAAACCTAATCTAAACTGCTGTGTATGAATGCGGTAGGAGGATGGGTTTAGTGACAGGTTTCTGGTCAGGGAATAAGACCCTCGGAGACTATTCTTGTTGAAGCGGAGCCCTGAGACCTGCTCTGGTGCCGCCTGGACCTCCAGGCAGAGCCAGGCTTGATGTGGCTTTTGGCTAGAGAAGAGGGAACAGACTGTGCTGGGGAATTTGCTACTTGGAAAGTCTATTTTTAAAAAAATGTGGGCTGGCAAATTTTGATGTCTTTACAAGGCTACGTGTAAGATAATTAAAACTATTCATCTTTAAAAAATAACTTCATGTATCTGATTATAGACTTTAGCTTTAAAATAACTTCTAAATAAAACCTTACACCTCTGAGTTGTTGACTCAATGTTAAGCAACTGCAAAGCCAGAGATTTTTTATTCCAGTCCCAATTTTAGTGCAGACTCTCTTCGAAGACGGAAAAAATCACTAACTTTATTACATCCCGTCAGGTTATTCAATCATTGGAGAATAACAATTCTAACCTTTCTTTCAGATGACTCTTAAAAATAAGTAATAAACATGAAAGAATCTTGCCTGGAAGTTACCAAATATTTTGTAAATGGAAATTGATCAAAACAATTCAACCAATTATATCATAATGTAAAGGTTTACACTTTATGAAAATATATTTTTATTAAAAATACTTATTTTAAAAATATCTTTGCTGATTTTTTAAAACAAGAGATCATCATTTTTAAGGTAGCCAGTTTTGAAGACAATTTTTAGAATAACAATTATAGGAGATGAAAATTAATATTATTAGATAGGATTGATAGAATCGAGTAAAAGTTATTTGGATGCTTAGAAACCCTAAGAAACATAACTTAAAAGGAAAAAAAAGATTCCAATGACAATCTGAAAACATTTACAACATGCCTTACTATGCACATTTTATAAGTTTGTAAAAATTTCCTCAAAAAATAATTCAACAGTTCCATGAGTAAAACTAACCCATCAAAGATGGTGCTTGAAAGAGGAAAGTCTCACTTTATAACCAAACAAAACACTTTATTTTCAAGTATCCAATTAAATGAGGCATAAACATTGTTTTCCCTTTTGGGGGGATCATGGAGATGACTTTTACTCCTGCTTTACAACCTCTCTGTAGTTCTCTACTCCCTCTCGTTGCTGGACACACACACACACATGCTCTTCTTTCTGCCTGGAGCAAGAATGTTCTTTGGTTTCTTTACCTGCCTAACCTTCAGCTAGCTGTAAGAACACCACCAGAGTTTTACTCTTATAACACCCAAGGCAGTGATAGCTTCTCCACCAATGGGCCACATCTCAGGTCCATTCCCCATTCAAAATATTTCCCTCACTTACAATTCTTCCTCTGCCTTCCCCACTGTATTGTTCTTTCCTGCCACGTAGGGAGCACGTCTATCTCATTCAGGGTTACATCTCCAGCTTCCAGCATGGGACTGACATTTGATGTTTAAAACAAAACCATATACAATATATCAATTAACTTATGGTACCAGATAAAATTATAGATGGGAATGAAGCTTGCATACCATCCATTATCATGTGCTATCTGTGTAAATCAACAAATGATTTAACACCCTCAAAAAAATAAAACCAAAAACTTTTTTCTCAATTACAGTGCTTAATCAGACAGAGCTGTTTAGTACTGTTCATTTTTGTTCAGCAACTCTTCGCTGACCTGGAAATAAACTGTCCCCACACTCGTCCCTTCCCCTCTATTTCATCTTCTGCTTGGATAACTTCTATGCAGCCCACAGGTCTCTGATTCTATACTATTCCCTTCAAGGAAGCTTTCCTTGGGCTTCTGGTCAGGGTTTGGCCCCCTCCTGGGTGCTTCCCTTGCACTCCACACTTCTCCCATGATGGCCTTCATTGTTCACATTGAAACTGCCATTTTGCTTTTTGTGTCTTCCACCCAAACGTAAGCCCCATGATGGCAAGGACCATACCACATTTTGAACCTTTTTATTATCTGCATATGGCATATGCTGTCATACAGTATGCATTTAAGAAATATTTGCTGAGTAAGTAATATTATATTATTATAATTATTTTATAATTACAAGTGATCTTCTCTTTGGGGTCCCATTTTCCTCTCCAGCCTTTGTAACACTGTCAGGTAGGCCTTTCTTAAATTCTTCCTTTCAACAGCTTACTGGTCAAAGCCTACTATTGCCATGTATTTCACTACATACAAAATCTCAACTTCTATGTCTAGATGTTAAGGCACTTTTTAATATGGTTTCTCACTACTATTCTTACTTTAAGTCCCTCTACTTCTCATTGTATTTTTGTCTTGAGCTAGCTCAATTGCCATAATCTAGATTTCTATGACTCTGGATGCAACTGTATGTTCATTTGTGATTTTATGATCTACTTTTACTCCAACCCTAAAAGTTCCTGCTACATCCATCACTCCCTTTACGAAGTTTTTATCATAGCTCCCTCTCAAAATTTTGAAACTTTATTGACTGAGATGTGTGTGTGTGTGTGTACATGTGCGCACGTGTGCATGTTCATGGTGTGGGGACTGATAAACAAGGGTCGCCCTCTAGATAATCTAGAATCTGTGGAGTATCCTGGGGGGCAAGTTCTGTTTAATGTACATGATAGAGATCTAAGGACCAATCAGCCTAATTCCTTAGGGAACTCTGAATAAGATATTAATTAGCCAGATAATTATCCAGGCAGAGATATGGGTAGATCAGAAAGAGGAGGTGGGGGTGGAGAAAGACAGAGAGAGACAGAGTGAGAGAGAAAGTGAAGTAGAAAGAAAACAGCAGATATATAGAAGAAAAGCAGGCAATGAGCCATATGTGTAGAGCCCATGAGGCAATAAAAACTGTGAGGGAGAAGCAGAAAAATATAGATTTGCATGTGAGGAGGTTGGTAACAGTTGAAAATTAGGAATTAATGACCCTCTGCTGGTGTGGGGCAATGATATACACAGATCACAAGTGCTATGCTGGACTCTGAATTACCATTCAGCTTCTGACCTGTAAGTTGGTCTCCACAACATCATACTGTACAACTTAGTCCACATCCGTAATGCCCGATGTGTGGCCAGCACCCAAATCTTCCTTGTTTCCACATGCACTATTATAATAATCATACGTTTGATTTAAGATATCCAGAGCGATTTCTGTTGCTATCACTCAGAAAAACTTCACATAGATTTATTTTGCCTTTATAAAAGTGAAATTCAATTTCTTTTGGAGGAATTCCATATAATAGAAATAACTTTTAACATGTAGACCACAGTAAAGCCTCTGTGTTGTATAGATTCTGGTACTGAAATTTTTAAAGCTGTCCCATCACCGCAAAGAATGGATGAGCATCTTGCTTGGCTAAAATGGTTTTCCTCTTAACAAGTTTCACACATATTGAGTCTTTTATATTTTTTTGTACAAAATTGTTACTGAATTCTATGAGCACTATAATTTTGTTTCAATGTTGACAGATAAGATTGAATGTTAACCGAACTAATTCTTTCAAGTGCATTACAAGTACTGCATACTTATTGAAATTACTTGGCTTATCTGGTCAATACTTTGTAAATTAATTGAGGGAATTGATTCCTGGTGTTCACTGGGGAAAGAAAACCAAGCAGAGCAGCTGCACATGGAATAATTGTAAAGCAGAAAACCACACATTTTTGAGAAAAAATGTACAATAATGTGAAACAAACACTGGAGCTGCACCCCTCAAACTTTCCTTCCCTTTCCCCCCCTAAATAAATGTTATTTCCCTCTATCTCCAATCTGTATTCAAAATGCCTCATTTCAACTTCTCTCTTGCCATCGGCCTTGATTGCTGTGTTCCGTGTCTTTTTGCCTGCTATCCTGCAAGACCCAGCCTCAGAATACTCCATCAGAATTTGCCTATCCTGTTGCTGAAATTTTGAGCACCACTGAGAAAACAAAACAACTATCAATATATATGACACTACACATGTATTGTCTACAAACTAAACTTAGTAAACACTTTTATGTGCTTGATCATCTGTCACTCCTACTCCAATAGCAAAGCAATCAAGATTCGATCATCCTTTTTGAGTCCCCAAACTCAGGCCCCATCTCCTTCAACGAGGACTTTCCTATCCCTTTCATACACACACACTCAAAACAGAAACGATTAGGCATTCAGCTCCTCCTGCAAGTTATGCACATTTGAACCTGCTCTGGCCATCCGTCTAGTCTCACAGGCTGGAAAGTATTGAAGGGCAATCTCATTAGTGCCAGAGGAGAGGACTTAGCATGGAAGAGTTCTAGGAGTTTTCCGAAATAGAGCAAATATTCTCCTGGGATGTTTGTCTTCTTTTGACATTAGTGAAGTCTTTGTTCAGAGATACCAGTGCTAAGCTGAAGATCAGACCTGGTTGCAATTTCGATTAGTTCTAAATTTCTGGGATTTCATAAAGGGTTTTGTTTTCTATTCAATGATGAATAACTGTCAGAATGAAAGTCAACGACCTGACCCTTTTTCATTCTTAACCTCACCAAACTCTGGTCCTGGAGAAGCAATGATGAGTTCACGAAAGGTAAATATAACTTGAAAAAAAGAGACTAATGTTTTTCAGTTAGATGAAATTGGGACCAACTTGTTTCATCTCAGTTTGATCCCACTCTAATTTTTCAGAAAGGAAGATACTGGCTTAGATATTTTTAATATTTACTTTGGCCTAAGTGAAGTTAATGAAATATTATCTTTGAAAATAAAAATATTTAAAAATGATAGGTCTGCATTAATATCTTTGTTTAACACAGCTAAAAAAGAAGAATAAAGGAAGATTGCTTTGGTATTACTTTTAACACAAAACAAGGTCCAATTCTACATTATAATCAATACATACAATTTAAGCCAATGACTTAAAAGAAACAGAATTTTTTAAATTTCATAAAGCAAATCTTTTATTTTTATTTCCCCCTTCTAAGAAGTCATACCCATGCCTTGGAGTCCTTAACATTCTCCAGGGACTTATTCCCAGATTGCATAACTCAAAGTTACCATTTCTGTGTAAGTGGTGGCCCCAATATAGCCATAAAGGTCACAGCATTGTCATCATTAGAATGTGCACAGTATATGTGTGTATACTATACCCTGCATGAATATCATGTTTGTATACTATTAGTAATAAGATACCTTACCTAGAACTTTGTATATGTCACAACTTCTTAAGACTGGGATAACATATATTCTCATTTTGTAGGTGAGAAACTGAAGATTTGGCCAATTAAGTAACTTGACAGCTGTCAATAGTTAGTACATTGTTGAGTCAGATTTTAACCAAGTACAGCCTAACCCAAAATGCTAGCTTTTGGTTCCTATACTGTATTTCATCTTATAGATACTTTATTGTTTGTGTTCACATGCGGTAAGTATACCATTTGACTTTGAGAGTCAACATATGAAGTCAGTATAATCATCCACTATTTACAAATTAAAATTCTGAGGCCCAGGGAGTTGAAGTGACCTTCCCAAAGTTGCTTTGCTGCTTAGCGGCAGGGCTGGCCTCCTGGTGTCAGTTCCACCAACAGGCTTGTCTACCAAATATACCTCAAGGTATATGATTTATAGAGATACATAGAGACATATATCTTTTGTCTCTTTTGTTGTTAAACTTTCAACCAAAATCTTAATAACACTTAAAATATTTTTTCCAAAATTAGCAGTCCTCATAGCTTTGTTGGAGGATAAATTGTGTACCAAACCCCGATGGTTACTGATAACGGATTAAAAAATGGAACTGCCTGTTTAGCTCTAATGTATCATCTTCATTTGATTTTCTAGAGACACCTACATATTTTTCTTCATTTATTTTAACCTCCAATTTTAGAACATTTCCACAACCTTAAAACCAATTTCTGTAAAAAATGAAACTGTCTAAAGCACTTTATAGATGACCATATTACATGAAGTATAGATCATACTCTTTTTAGTAATTGACCTCTCTGAAAAGAACTGGTTGTTATGGTTACCACAAGGAGGTGGGGGGAAGGGAGGGAGGGGGAGAGGGATATCACTTTAAAACAAAGTACTGCATAATTTTGTTTTGAGTGATCACATTAACAGTTTCCTGGCTGACTTATCTCACCATCCTCTCAGTGAACAAAGAACTAATATACATAAACATAGGAAATGTTATTTCTTAATTCACTTGGTATCTGATATGTTCCAGATTTCATAGATGTAAAATCTGCCTTTGCTATCCTTTTATGTGCATGCCCTTAATTTTAATAAGCATTTTGAATATACATTAACAGTTATAGGACTAAACTGTGAAAATGTTGGAGAAAGAAGGGAGGGTCTTAAAACTTGCAGCCAGTTTTTCTTTGTGGCAGAGGCAACACCTGGTTAGGACTCTGAAGGCTGACAGTCAGGTGCAAATCAAAAAACATGAGGTTCAGTTACGCAAATACAATGTCCTTACACCATTTCCTATGTTTGCTTGTGACACTGAACACCTGCAGATATAATCAGTAAAAGAAAAAATATTTAAAGGGAGTTAAGTCTCTGCCTTATCTATTTGTTTATACAAATTTTCAAATGTTTAATCAAGACACAAGGAACAGGCAAATATTCAACAAATATTCAAACAAGACTTCTTATTCATCCTTGTGTAAGGATATATTATGGGATATAATAAAAAAAATTATATACCATTTCAAGAGCTTAATGTTAAAAAAAGGCAAAGACTAAAAAAAAGTAACTGTTTTCTGCCTTACTGCCTTTCATAACTTTCATTTTTGATTGATTTCTACTTATCTTTTGAGAAATATTAGGGTTAAAGTACCCCGGAGGTCTGGATATTTATACTGTCTGCCATTGGTCATTGACTTGACCAAAAAAACAGATATTTATTGAGTAATTACCATGTACCAGACACATTACTACTTTGAAGGGCTTTTGGTGTATTGATACTAAACAGCGCCCTCATTATGTGCTGAGAAAAACTGGGATTTAAAGAAATGGTCCAAGAGCCCTGGCTGGAGAGCTCAGTTGGTTAGAGAGTCGTCCCGCTATGCCAAGGTTGCAGGTTCAATCCCCAGTCAGGGCACATGTGAGTATCAACCAATAAATACGTAAATAAATGGAACAAATCCCTCTCTCTAAAATCCATAAATAAAAAAATTTTTTAAAATAAAGAAATGGCCAAAGAGACTTGGAAACACAAAGAAATAGGGACATGTGTAAAGAACTGGAAAGGTTTTACTCTGGGGTTAATGGGTTGGTCTGGGGACATTGGGGTACTGGTAAGTAGCTGTTCAGAACTAAGAAATATTGGGTTTGAAAGAAATAATAGGGAGGCTTTCAAGTCAGGATAGGGAATGTGGAAAGCATTGGAAAAATGAAAAGAACGGTATAAACTAGTGAGAGGGAAAATAAGGAGTGTGGATACTAAAAAACTAGGGCTACAGAAAGGGATTTGAACCAATCAAGGAAACTTAGAGAAGTAAATCTAAAAATCAGTTGAATTTTGTCACTGAGGCATTTGCCAAATCCTAAAGTGTGTGCAGGCAAATTTGGAAACAAATCTGGCAAAAGCCTGCTACACCATAGATTTCAGACTTATAGGCTAAGGAGACAAGAATTTCAGCCCAGGATCTACCAAGGAAGACATGGCTGAGTAAAACCAAGGCTTTCAGGTGACAGTTGAGAACCCAGTAAGCCTGCGCCCTAGTAGTAAGAGAAAATTGGGAACAGACAAGTCCAAGACTCAGCCTTGGGTCATCTCCATAGTTGACTAGATCAAAAGTGATCACCCTTTGCTCTACTTTACCTCCAGAATAAAAGTAAATTTCTGAAGAAAGATAAAACTACCTACAGACTATATAATTTTACAAAAATTGATTGTCATTTTAAAAAACTAATAGGCATACAAGGATTATTGTACAAAGATTTCTTTGTACAATAACGTACAATTTTATAATGTATTATAAATACATTAAAATGCATAAGAAGATACATTTTTCACTAGAGAAAGTATCTATAGAAAATCAAATGGAAATTCTAAACTGAAAAATAAAATCACTGAAATGAAGAATGCACACACTGGGGGCTGGAAAAGTTTAGACAGACAGAAGAAATGCTTAGGAACATAGAATACGGTTCAGTTAAAAAAGAAAACAAAACAGCCAAATAGAAGCACGCAGAGAAAAAGGAACAGAAAATACACATCAAACCACATCAAGCCACATCAAGCCACAGGTCCATGAAGATTTATAAAAACAAAGGTAAGGACCAAGAAAACCACATCAAGTCACATCAGAGAGAAACTGCTAAAAATCAATAACAAAGAAAATAATCTTAAAAGCAGGTAGAGGAAAAAAGACACATGACGTTCAAAGGGTCAATAGTAAGACAATCAGTATTATTTAAAATAGCCAAGATCTGGAGAAACCATAAATGGCCACTGACAGATGAATGGATAAAGAAAATGTGCTATTTTTATATACAATGGAATACTATTCAGCCATAAAAATGGCATCCTGTGTCATTATGCTAAATGAAATAAGTCAGACAGAGAAAGAAAAAATATTGTATAATCTCACAAATATTTGGCATCGAAAAACAAACAAACAAAAGACATATTAGATTTATGGTTACCAGAGGCTGGGAGTGGCAGGTAGGGGAATTGAACAAAAATTGTCAAAAGATACATGCTTCTAGTTACAAAATAAAAAAGTACTGGGGATATAATGTACAACATAATGACTATAATTAATATTGCTGTATGGTATATTTGAAAGTTGCTAAAAATTCCCATCACAAGAAAAAAATTAAAGTTATTGTGGTAATCATTTCATAATATATGTAAGTCAAGTCGTTATGCTAAATATCTCAAACAATGCTGTATACCAATTACCTCTTAACAAAACTAAAAGAAAAAATCCTATAATCAGTTAAAATATTCATCAAAAGCATTATTTTTATATCTTTTAAACATTTTCTTTCAAAAAGGATTTTGAAATAAAAAGTAGAAACTTCTCAAATAAATAGAAACTGAGAAAATTCATTACCAGCAGGCCTGCATAGAGAGAAAGGAATACCAAAACAATTTTGCTAAGCAACAGGAAAATAATCCTGCATAGAGACATAGTATTGCATGAAAGAACAAAGAGCTCTAGAAAGAGTAAGAAGGTTAATCTAAATGAACATAGATGTTTAAATCAATGACAGTAATGTCTTGTGAAGTTTAAAATATATATAAACTGAAACCCATAACAATAAAAGTAAAAAGGTGAAGGGTTGGTAAATGGATTTAAGGTATTATTAGGTTCTTTTACATCTGAGCACTGCTAAAATTATTAACTCAATACTAGACTAATAAGTCAGGCTGCCTTTCAAAATATCAAGGGTACATTAAAGTAATAACAAAAAATGTACAATCAATAAGCTAAGGGAAGAAAATAGAACAATAAAAATAATCTATTAATCTAAAATAAAGCAATAAAGAAGAAAAAACTGATAATACCAAAAAAAACTAGTACATGATAGGTTTAAATTGAACATATCATAATTTTGTTATGTGTACATGGTCTAAATAATTCCAATTAATCTTCTAAGATTCTCAGGCTGTACAAAAATATTAACTATAACAACCAGGAAATTTGAAAGTAAAAAGATAAAAAAAAAAAGGATAGCAAATGGCAGCGCTGGAATGCAAACAAAGCTCTATTTGATTTCAAAGCCTACATTTTTTTAAGTACAATGTATTTTCTGTTTATAGAAACAGATAGATGGAGGGGTAGATTTGTGTTAAAACTGGTGAGTACTTAATCCTGTTAGGAGTTTAACAGGAAATTTACGTAAAGTCCAAATTTGAGGTTGGCCAGAAAGTTCATCAAAGCTGGATCTCATATTTCAAAGGTGTACAGAATTCTGTGCATAATTTTTGCATCTATTATTTATAGTCTTCTCCAGGTAAGTTTAGCATATACTATGTTCCAATCATGTAGCCTCGAGTGCATAGGTGCATACTCTATTCATTAATTAAAGGAAATTCCATGAAGTAGAAAAGTAATAATGTAAAATGCTACAGTTTGATAATGCATTATATATGTCATTCGGTTTTACATGTATGTTGTTTTTTAGCTAATTCCTAATCAGAGAAGATACATAAGACTCTTCATTAACTGTTTCCATCTTAGAGTTGAGGAATGATGTTATATTACAACTAAGAGGTGTGTGTGTGTGTTACATAGCAATCATGCAAAATCAAATTTCCCTTTGCATTAACTGCTTTAATATTCTATTATAATACTCATGAATAGTAATGTTAGATTCTTTGACACTTAAGGGATACGAAATAAAGCCTAGAGCTTCTCTATATTTTCAGAAGCGATCCACACAGCAATGCCCCTACTGAAGTAAGGTGCTCATTTGTTTCTTCCTGTAGTTCTCAGCTGCAAATGGATTGATAAGTATTTGTGGTAGGAGATTAGGGCAGAGACACAGCCACAAACTTTAACCCCATTATTTTCCATAACTCCTTATACATTTTCAATTTTAACTCTATGATTACTATTACAGTTGATCGAAAACAGCCCAGGTCTGAGCTGCACAAGTTCACGACAGTGGATTTTTTTTCAATAAATAAACATATTTTCTCGCATGATTTCCTTTATAACATTTGATTTTCTCTAGTTTACTTTGTTATATGAATTCTGTATATAATACATATACCATGAAAAGTGTTGATTGTTTGTGTTACTGGTAAAGCTTCCAGTCAGCAGTAGGCTATTAGTAGGGTCAGCCCTCTGCATCCACAGATTCCCAACTTCAGATCGAAAATATTGTTTTTGACCCACAGTTGGTTGAATCTGTGGATGTGAAACCTGCAGGTAAGAAGGGCCAGCTGTAGTTAAGTTTTGGAGGAGCCAAAAGTTGTACACATGTTTTTAACTGTGCAAAGTTTTGGTGCCCCTAACCCCCATGCTGTTCAAGGGTCAATTGTACATGCTTTTTATTCTATTTGTGTTTCATGTCAATTTCCATTTCTAGAATATGCCAAAGAACAGGGAATACATGATCGGTTCCTGAAAGCAGCATGCAGAATTCTTGGTTACAAACAGTAGGGAACACTCTAGTTTGTTAAAAGGGATTTTTGGTAGCTCACAAATCTCCAAGGGGGTGAGAGAGCCAGGCCTGGACACCATCTAGCCAGGAATAATGAAGGTAGGAAAACCGTCCAATTTATACCATAGGCTGTTCTAATAAACCATGGTAGTTTCAGCCCAACGCTTAGCACTGAACATGCTTAGGTATGAATGCCACGACTTCCACCACAGCAAGTACAGAACCAGCTCCCAGCTCTGCTGGGCACGCCAGGGCAGCGATTCTCTCTCTGAAGTCACAGCCTCAAGTTTTTCATGTTAGTATTCACATCTCCTTCTAGGCCATCTGATTGGGGGTACCTGGGTCATGTGGCTGCCTTTTAATTGCAATGGAGTAAGAAAGTACAATTTTCAGCTTTCCAACCTCTTTAGTGGAAGAAGACAAGTTGAAAGAGGGTTAAAATGGGTATTATGTCCATGTACAAAATATGTTACAATATCCTATTAGTACTTGTTGGATTTCCTTCACTGTAACTAGGATTATTTTCTTATTCAAAGATGTTTTCCCATGCACTAAAGTAAAAACAGAAAATGGGTATTTTCTTGAAAACAATTCTGATTGCTTGTTAGTTGCTGGTTTTCCCACGCTCAGTGGGAAAATGTTGTGATTGACTGGTGATGTCTTCCTTATATCGTGAAGGATCATTACCGCTCAAAATGTATAAGTTTGATAAAATTTCACTAGGGGAACAATTGGCACTACTGCACAATATTTATCAATGTAAGGCATGCACACTGTTGGTTTGTTTCCTACCTATGTGTGAAGTTTCGGGTCAGGGAACCTTGAAGGTCAATGTGTTACACCAGCAGGGTTGTTATGATATATGCAAAACTTTTTTTTAATTCTACTTCAATAATATTTAGAATGAAGACAAGGGTCACTAACATAGTCAAAGATTTTTTACAAAATGGTAACTCAATGCCTAAGATACTGAGAAACCAGGCTACTCCCCAGCGGTGACAAGGTCTTCCATTTACTGTGCTTTTCACAAAGATGGCCATGTCGCTTGCCCTTCAGGCTGAATAAATACTGGGCACCCTCTGGAGAGCCAATACAGTACCAAATCACAAGAAGTATGTTTTGGAAAGTTTAATTCAAAAAACATTTCAAATAGTGCTTCCATAAGTATGTTTTGTATTTACAGGTAACTTGACATAAAATCTCTGTTTCCTTTGGATATTTACTTTGTGTGTGGTAGTGTGGGATGGATAATGCTGCATTTGGAAGTAAGTAAGAATATTATAAAAAAATATGTAGTTAATATATGTGTGACCTATGTGTCTCTTAAAAAAAAAACAGACACAAACATTCATTCCCCAAACAATGTTCACCTGCTGTCCCTTGGATGACTTCAGCTTAATTTCACACTTAATAATCTTAAAGATTAGAGTGCTTAATTACATCAGTTACTGCTGATTGCTTTGGAAATGAAAAATGGATATCTAATATAAAGTCATTAATATTATGCTTGATGGATTGGTGTTATTATTCATAATAATTCAGACTCTTGGCCCTCATTTGATTTTTTAACATGATAAAATGAAATAATTATTGCCTCAGGGAAACAATTTGGTGCATCATAAACATATTAATGCATTCAACAAATATTGAATAAGTGCCTACTATGTGCCAAGGACTGTAGTAGGTGCAGGGCTACCAGACTAGGATCAACAAGAGAAATTCCCTCGAGAAGGTCACAGCCCGGTGGACAACGCAGGCAGATGCTGCACTAACACAGCATCATAATCAAAGAGCATAAGACACTCTGGGAGCATAGGCTGCTGGTTAGAGAGCCGTGTAGTGGGGGAGACAGCTGAGCTGAACTTTCTAGTTTTCCAGGCAGAGAAAGACAAGGTCATTCCAGGCAAAGAAATAAAGGCACACTGGCATCAAAGAGCATGGTACATTTGGGGGAAAACATACAATTCTGTGTGGCTAGAACATTGAGAACATGTTGGGGAGACACAAGGAATGAGGCTGCAAATCAGGTTGTCCAACTTGTGAAAGAGGATAAATGTTATACAAAAGTTTAGACTTTATCCTTTTGCAGTGGGAGCCCAAAAAAGGGTTTTCAAGCAGTGTCCTCGCATAACCAGATTTGTATTTCATAAGTGGAACTCTGGCAACCAGAACGAGGAGGAATTGGCAAGGGAAGAGGCTGGAGTCAGGGAAACTAGCTAAGACTCTATTTCAGAAGACTAAGTAAGAGATAATTATTTTGAACCTGTTCCTGCAAGATAGTCTGACACCCACTAGCCCAGAAAGACAAGGTTTCTTGATACTTCTGGCTTCTTCTCAATCTGCAGCCATATATATCAAATTCTCTTTGGGTTTTTAACATTTGATTCAAAATTCTGCCCCTTTACATTCACTCTGTCTGGCTTCTAAACTCAGCTCCCCATCAAATTTCTTGCCTCACAATGGATGATTTCAGAAAGCAAACACTTAGTGCCTGACTTTGTGAGTCCAGACCTTACCTGACCTCTACTCCTGGGCTGAGGGCTAATACCCCGTTCATCCTGCTATTTCTCTGTATTAGAGGACAGAAGACCTGGATATTAAATAGCTATTTAATTTGTCCCACCTATTCATGGCTCTTTAAACTCAGCGACCTCGCCCACATACTATGCCGTGGACTACTCAGACTCCCATGGGAAAACACAGATGAGCTATCGACCACTACATCAGCTCTTACTGCCCTGGACTGGGTTTACAGTGTTGATAAAGGTAACTTACAGGAGGATGAAAAACTTACCCAAAGGAATCTGGATAAATTCTTATGATCAGCCCTGCCAACCTAGAAAACGCTCCTTGAGCTTACATTAAAACCAGGTGAAAATTTAAGAGATATTACCATGACAAAGGAGCAGCAAATGCCCCAGATTAAGGTAGACTCCTTTAAAAAGAAAGTGTCACTCAAGGAATCTAGGCCAAGTCAGGCAAAGGGTGAGAATCTCACAGCAAGAGCCAGAGCCAGAAAGCCAGCCAGTGTCCCTGCTTTCTATTGCTGAGTCAAATGGTACCCAAGGCTGAAACAGATGGGGTCAGCCAGGTGGATCCCCTGAAAGAGAGCATTAGGCAAGCCCAAAATATTGGAAGTTCATTTGACTGAGCCACGAACTACCACCTAAACAATCCAACCTGAATGTGAATGCAAAGACATGTTGGCACAGAGCCATTCTATCCCTCCAACCCCCTCATCCCTCCTTTTCCCTCTAGTCTAAGCTACTTTAAGAGAAAATATGATTAGGGGTATGACCAAGATCTCCTTGTCTCCAAAGCCTAGATACACCTATTTGAATATGCTGGGAAATTTGAGGGAGGAAATGAGCTCAAATTTTTATGGCTCTGTTGGATACGGGTGCACAATTCACCATCCTAGCAGTTCTATGACGGGTAGGGACATAAGGGTTCTACTAATAAAAATTGGCTGGGCTTAAAGTGAGGAAGGGAAGCTAATGTGACTTTATGGGTGAGGCACTTTGGGCCAATTCAACTTACCATTGTTGTTACTTCTACATCTGAACCTACAATAATAATTAATATATTATATGCTTGTATTTCCTTGTTGCACAAGAGCCAGAAGATATTCTTCTGCTCAGGAAGAGCTGCATGTAAAGAAGTGCTAGTGAAACAAATAAAGTGCTTTCCAACCATCTGTTTAGCCCATCCCAAGTAGGGCCCTGCTAACTTAACGGTGACTATTAGTTACAAGTCTCTCTGACTACTGACTTTGCCTGTTGAAACTGGAAAAGGCGCCTTCATCTGGGGAGGCCTCATGGCTCTAGACTTCCCTGGCAAGGCTATTGGGTGCATCCATTTTGAAAAGCAGCTATTAGCTAACCCCTCAGCTCTCACTGACACTGAGCACTTGGCCCACAGTGGCCTTGTAAGTCCTGAGACTGATAATCCCATTTTGGGGTCGGTCAACTCCGACTCAACAACTAACAAGGTGCGAAGGGCACATCAAGCCTTGCTTGTCCAATGAAAGGGTATATTCAGGAATATAGTCCACCTGGCCCAAGCAGGACCTTGGCTTCGCACGAAGAAATGGCAACTCTCCTGGGGAAAACTCTGTTCCCCACTACAGTGCCTAAAGCAAAGTCATTTAGATTGCTCTAAATTACTGAGTCTGATTCACTGATTGCTCAGCTAAACTAAAACCAAACGGCATCCCCTGCACTGCCATGGTACTTCAACCTCATGCAGAATGCAATGCAGAACAAAAATCAGACATGGTCACTGTCCTCAGTGGGCAGGACTCAAGGTTGTTCCTACAAAGCTTTGACCAGTATTCCCTTTGATGAACCTTATTTTATTTTGCTGACACTTGGGCTGTTGCCAATGGCCTAGGTATGTTGTCGGTCCCTCTTTGGGGCTGCGAACAATGAAATGCAACAGCTGCTGATTCAACCACCTGGGTCACTGAAGTAGAAACCCCCTGTAAGGGCTTGTTCTCCTTTGAGACCAGCTAGAATTAAGCTGATGATGAGCCTGCACCACCCAGATTGCTACTATTTCTGTCTAGATACATGATCTTACCAGATATGGCAACATATCCACTATCATAGGCTGGGCAAATAACAAAGAACATTTTTTTCTACTGCCAAGGCTACTGTTCAATGTCAGATTTGTGACTCCTGCCAAAAGTTGGCTTGTTAGTCTCAAGGTGAATGAAGGAGGCCACAGCATATCGCAAGGACTCTATTCTGGTAGATTGACTGCACTGGATCTTTGACTCTCTCTTGGGGATATTAGCGGTCCCCCTCCTCAGTCGACACTTTCAGAGATTCCCGTGTTAGTCTTCCAATCTCATGAAGCAATTTTGGTCACATCACTGTAGCCTTGAAACTAATGTGTCTTTTTTTTCTATTTTTTAGGTTCTGAAAATGTATGACTTTTATTACAAAACCACTAAACAATGGATTGGTTGTCAAGGTATTTGGTGGGCTTTTCACTAGACATCCTATATTGTGGAGTAGTGGAATGACCTCAAAAAACCACCCAAAAGATTTCTGACCCTACTTGTCTTACCTCCTGGTCCACACATTTTA
The DNA here is from genome assembly GCA_004026545.1 of Mormoops blainvillei. Taxonomy (NCBI): domain Eukaryota; kingdom Metazoa; phylum Chordata; class Mammalia; order Chiroptera; family Mormoopidae; genus Mormoops; species Mormoops blainvillei. Next base: position 62,661 of record PVJD01000333.1, read on the forward strand.
GCAAGGGATTATGTTCACTAGACATGGCTGTCCCTGAAAGGAATCATCTCACAGACACTTCCTGGGTAGGGACAGAGGGTTATGTACATCTATTTTGAAAATCTGAAATTTCACCATGACCATATCTAGACATGAACTTTTTTCTTTCCCCTAATGGCAACCTGAAGCCAACCTATTTGGTATACCCCCTGGGTGTCAGCCAAACAAAAGGGGACTATAAATTCAAACCTCAATCTGCTACCACCTTCTATTTGGTGTTTTTGTTTGTTTGTTTGTTTGTTTTTGTTTTTTGTAGATTTGACATGGTCCTAGGTCACGATCAGAAGGATAATGGCCACTTGGCTGAGTACACTGCTTACCAAGAGGCCCATGGCAGGACAAAGAGGCAGACATAAAGGGTCTCTATAAGTTTTACAACAGTTTATCCTCTTACATTGGAATCTTATAGATGAAAGGTCTGTGAATGAGGAAGGAATTATTTGAAACAAGGAAAAGTTATCGCTACTGAAAGAGGTGGTAGTGATTTTGTGGCACTGGAGCGAGAGCCACAACCCTGGCCCCAGCAGAAGAAACATTACACCTTAGTAGGTACAGGAGGAGGGATATTAATGAATCTTTGTCTTTCAAAACCACCCTGGAGCCCTCCTCAGAAAGGAAACTGCCTAGGTAGCTCTTTGTGACAGTTGCAAGCATTTTAAATTTAACTAACTAATGGGTCTGCCATTCCCCACCAAACAATTTTCTGATCTTGATTTAGTTACATTCCTTTAGCTTGACTGAGAAATCTCAGAACCAGCAGGGGAAGAGCCCGGCTTCTGCGCCTTTCTTGCAAATTACCTGTCAGCACTTCAGATCCTCTCTACCCCTCCCACTGCCACAGCCAACACTCAGTCCCCAATCCCATGGGCTGGACAGGGGCCACCAGGTGGAACCATGGATAAGTCAGATTGGACTCCCTCAGGTAGTTCCTCCAAAACAAAGATTAGACTCAATTACTGTAAATAATGTTGCCGCCCTAAGCTGACTATGAGGACACCGCTGGAGGCACTGTCCACCTGTGTCCCTGACGGAAGTAGGTCCCACTGGGGGGACCCCAGTGGTTGTAAACAAGGTACTTCCCCAGGATTGCACTTCTCTGTGGAAGCCAGGTATAAATTTTCCCTTCTCCATAAAACTTCTCTTAAAAGTGTTGAAAGAAACGCCACTTCTAGACCCCCAGACAAGTACAAGGACCACTCCAAAACAAGGCTACTTTAGTTACTCAGGGAGAATTCTCAGAGGGAAAACTGACTTGCTCTTTATGGGCACCCTTGGTACAGTGTTCCCTACATGAGACTCCTTCAATTACAAAAGACAGTACAAAAACTCCCCCTGAGTTTAAATGAACTGATTGACGACACCACTTTAGAGCTACAAGACATTTAGGTCAATCTCAAGTCATAGGCCAGAGTTGGTTTGTATGGCAGAATTGTCTTAGAAGTCTTTCCTTCTTGCAGGCCAACACAGGATTTGTCCAATCTCTAATACACCCCACTGTACCTGGACTAATGCCTCAGACCAAGCAATTAAAGGGAAACCTCCTGATTTTTTACAGTAGATGCTGATGGTTTACAGATTCGTAAAGCTAAGTGGGTCTGAGACCCTAGGAGCACAATTGGTGTTGGCACTGCAGTGTGGCCTCATCCTGTTGTTTGCAGTCCTCATGATAGCATCCTTATATAATGCTAGATAAGATTTGGTCCCAGCCTCTGTAAGTCAGATTAAGCAGAGTACCTGATGGAGTGGAATACTCATGGGAAAATTCACCAGTAGCCAAGATGGTATAGAAATAAAGGGTAGGGAATAATAGGAAACAGTATCCTGTGGGTCCCTTTAATTTCTACGTGTCTCATGAGTAGAGGTACTGACTACCTTTCTTTCAGATCATCTTTTGAAAGATACTTGCATATGTTTGTATAGCAGACAGCTTTGGATGGTAGAAATAATGTCTCCCTCTAGAAGAGGGGCAGGCGGCCTTACTGCCAATTACAAAAGATTGGAATTCCCTGGGCTTTGGGTTCCTCTCCCATCACATACAGCGTGAGCACAAACATCACATGACCTTTTTTGTGTTGCCCTGTGGGAACTTGGGTTTAGGAAACCAGTGCAAATGCTGAAACTGACTACTGCTCTTGCCATGAGTGATGCCATGAGAGTCCTTTGACCCTAATCTAGGTGCCTGTTTTTGTCAGCATCTACAAAGCTTGTAAGATTCCAAGTATGGCAAAATTTCAGATGCTTCAGTTCTTCATAGCTATGTGATGGCAGTTTAATAGATGCATTATCAAACATTGTGACTCTCATTAATTCTGTCATGGATCTCCAGGATCCTTCAAAATGTAGAAAGATGATTTTGTGGTTGAAGAACCAAGATAGGAAATCATTATTTTCAAACCAAAATATTTTAAGTGCCAGGAAAGACCATAGATTAGTGTAAGAAAATGACAAATACAGTAATATTTGCAAGCATATCCAAGCTGTTAAAGTATTTTATGGTACCCTAATACATTCCAGCTGTTGCAGTTATCCTTTTTTCTCTACATGTACTTTTTCTGTTTATGCATATGCTTAGATAGATAATGAAGTTGAAAGGTATTGGGCAGAATATCAGGCAACCTGAGTTCAAGTACCAGTTTTGCCAATTAGTAAGTGTGGGGCCTTGGACCGGTTACCTTCCACTAGTGGACCTTAGATTCTTCATCTTTAAAATGTGAATTAGGGTTGGAAAAGTTAATGGGTCTTGCTGGATGATTTTAAAGTTAAACCCTAGTTCTTATTTTCAATGAATGATAGAAAGAATCCCGAGCCAAGATGGATAATTATGGGGGTTATTTTTCCTTTTCCTGTTTGCTTTAGTAGGAGTTTCTGACACTGGAATAAGGATTTCCACACCATCCACTTGTCTTTGCCCTTGTGAGCACAATCTGTTTTAGCTTCCTTGACTCAGGGTTTACATCCCAAGAAAGTACCCCCAGTGAAACGAAATGCAAGAGAGGAACATTCATTGCACAGAAGGTCTTTTCATTCACTGTCTTTACCACACACAGCCATCTTTCCTTTGGCTAGCATACTACACAAACAAGTTTGATTTCCTATTCAATACATGACATGACCTTGCCAAGGTCATGCTGTCCTTGCCAGGGCTGGCCACAAGAGGAAAACACCCACTGGCATGGACTATCATAGGGTTTTTCCTGGGCATAGGGCGGTAACTATAGGTAATAAGACAGTCTCATTTGTCCATTCATTCGTCTATTCAATTGAAGCTTTTAGGACCTACCACAGCCAGCCACTAGAAATACACATATTGTTAATAGGATCTTGTACCTGCCCACAAGGATCCCACAATCACATGGGGGAGGCAGATCTGCCAACAGATAATCACAGTACATCTGATAACTAAGTGAAATTACAGAAGGAAGAAATAACCAGCTCTTCTGTGGGAGTTTTAGAAGCCTTCCCACAGGAAGGAATGTGTGAGCTGAGACGTAGAGGCATAGAATGAGTTAAGAATGAGAGGATATACATAGAATGAGAGCAGAGAGAGAGAGAGAGAACATAAAAGCAAGAAAGAGGAGTAAACCAAGATAAAGGGTCAGATATTCGAGTCAGATATTCGAGTATGGCTGGAACATAGCTGCTTTAGGGTTGTAAGTAATAGGAGGTGAAGACGGAGTGGTGGGAAGGAGAATTCTAAGGCAAAAAGGGAAAGGGGCTTTAAAGATTTGAAAACACTTGAGCCAGTTTATGTGCTGAAAAGAACAAGTGGTGGAAAGGCTAAAGATAGAGGAAGAGAGATCATTGCTGAATCAAGATCTTTGAAAAATAAGGAGATGATTTCTAGACAGAAGGTGCCTACAAACTGAAAATGGGTCCCTTCTTCCTCTTAGAAAGATGAACAAAGAGAAAATATGTGTGGATGAAAATAAGTTTGAAAGAGAAGTTTGAAAAGACAAGAACTTGGACATCTGACCCTAGGAGCTGGGGAAGAGGTTAGGTTCCTGCATTCTGGGTGGTCACCAATACATAAGCTTATACATTCAGTCATTCCGTTTCCCTCTTTTGAAATATTTAAGTACAGAAATACAATGATGAGCTAGACACTGGTTATCCTTCCAAAGAATTTATAATCCAGTTCAGATGTTTTTTAAAAAGCACAAACCTTAGTAGGTAGTTGGTTCTTAGTATAAGCCTATAGAATGAATAATAAATAAATAAGTCCCAAAAGAAAGACAGAGATGACATATGATTTGAATAGGGGAGAAAGGAATGTTTTCTACATTTGTGTGGGCCCTGAAGAATGGGTGGATCTAAATATACAGACTGGTAGGGGGTGAAGAAGGTCACTGTATGCAAAGGGAACACATAAGCACAACTCTGGAGGTAGGAAAGGAGCTAAGACAAATCGCAAATCTTTTCTGGGGAATGAACAGCAAAATAAAACCTGAAAACAACAACATAAGTTTCTTTTTTAAGTTTCCTTTGGCCCACTACCTCAAAATTAATGGCATCTATTACCTTGAGTAGAACACAAAACACTTCCAACAGAAGCCAGCACTAAAGTAGAAATGGGTGGCGAGGAGTAGGGAGACAGACAGTCCCTTAGATTTTTCAGAGCCTCAGGGTTGAGGAAGAGACTATCCTAAATTGTCCTATGTCCCACAGGGGATTGCATTGTGAGTGGGTTGTTAGATCTAGAAATTCCTAGCAGGTGGGACAATGAGGGCACAGGGGGGTTTGCAAAGATCTGGTGACCAAGGAGCAGAGAGAATGTGTTCATTTCAGTCGTGGATGCTGCTGAAAAAGGGGCATCTTGTGTATTGATTTGTGAAATCTGGCATCCCATGCATGAGTAAGACACATCTTTGGGTTGTTAAGACAACGTAAAGCACTCCCTCCACCCTAACCCTCAAGTCTGTATCATCTTTAGGGGAAAGGAATGAGAAGAAAGAGAGAGACCTAAGTTTGATTGACTTTTAACCCAGCAAAGGCTAAAAAGAATCCAGAAGGGACTAAATTTATTTTGACAGGCAAGATTTAGGTTTCAGTGGAAATTTCAGGTTGCTTATAGGGAAATAAAATTCCATTTTTTTAACCCTTAAGCTTATGACTGTGAGATTCAGGAAATATTATAAGTCAATGGAAAAAGTCCAAGTGTTGGTTTCCAAATATATTTCCTAGTATAAGGAACAAAGGTTTCATGGATAAATGATTCAAGATCTGAGTAGGAAGGCACAGGTGAGTTTGGGATATATTGTTATGTCAGAAAGCAAGAAAATGTTCCAGGATTAATGAAGTTGTATCAAAAGGACACTGGAACCATATTGAAGGGGCACCCATAGTCCAAGTTGTGAAAATTCAAGCATAAAAAAGAATGATAATTTAAGCTGGTTGAAAGATATTCTACTTCTGAAAAAAACAAATTCTTGAGTTCACAGTGAATTCAAAACAGATAAACCAATAAAAAGTAATTTGTCATCATTTATGACAGCTATTAAATCAATTTCTGCTTTAAAAACTGGCAGTTAAAGGAAAGAGGTAACTTATCCCACCTTTCCAATAAGCATTCATAGCAACCAATGCTCTGAGTTAAACAGGAGATCTCTAGCTTATAGAATAATGGCAATTAATTATGTGTAAGGAATGACAAAATTGACATTAGATATCTTGCAATCTCAGTTAAAATAATTTATTCAAGCAGGATTATTAATTGCTATCGAAACCATTTGATGAATTGTTGTGAGAAGTGGATGCTCTTATAGTGGCAAAGTAATGCTATGAGGATTACTCTCTGATCACAAGAAGAAAAACATAGTTTTACCATGGAAGAATCAGAGGGTCATCCCTTCAATCCAGTGGCCAAACTCTAAATCATTAATAGTACACAAGATCATACTTTCTACTGCCATATGGAGTAACATTACAATGTAACCTTGCTGGGAAAGCTTAACTTTTAATCTCATCAAATCTTTAGAGTCTCATTTCTAGGTTACAAAAAATATAGATGCTACAGCCGTGATACCCAAGAGAAACAAAATGTCGCCACGTATGCAAACTGAAATTTTCTAGTAAACATACTTTAAAAAGTGAAATAAAACAGCAAAATTAATTTTTGTAATGAATACATTTTACTTAACCTGACATTTATAAAATACTATTATTTAAACATGTAATCAATAATAAATAAAAGTAATTAATGAAAATCGGTAATAAAAATTATTAATGAGATATTTACATTCCTATTATTTGTACTATGTCTTCTAAAGTTGGATTGGTATGGATTTTGCTCTGCTGCATACCTCAGCTCACACTGATGGTCTACATTTCAAGTGCTCAATAATGAGTGGCAGCCATACTGGACAGCACAGGGCGAGGGGAATAAGTTAACTGCGACAGTTTTATGTATTAACTTGTCTAGGCTATAGCACCTAGTTCTCAACCAAACACTAATCTAGGTGTTGCTGTGGAGGTATTTTGTAGATGTGGTTAACACTTCTAATCACTTGACTTTAGGGAAAGGAGGTTAACTTTAATAATGTGGCTGGGCCTCATCCAATCAGTTGCAAAATTGAGGTTTCTTTGAGGAAGGACCTCCTGCCTGAGAGTTTCTAGCCTTCCAGGTTTCCCTTCAGACTTGCCAACCCACACAAGGCCATAAACCAATTCCTTGAATTACATGACACTCACATGCACATACTCAAGGAGGGAGCGAGAGAGAGAGGGAAAGAGAGAAAGAGAAAGATCTATAAGACATCTATCAATCATCTAGATTGATATCTATATATACACATCAGCTTAAAGGACATATTGGAGACAACTGGAAATTTTAAAATATGGTCTTAGATAATTAAGGAGCTACCGTTAGTTTTGATAGTTGGGATAACGTAAATTTGTCAATGGAGAAAAATGTCTATTTCTTTTAGCAATGCCTTCTGAAGTGTTTAAGGATGAGATGTCATGATGACTTTGGATTGTACTTTATTGACTAAATCTACTCTAAATCTTAACTTTTAGTAAAATGAAGGAAATATACCCAGCCTTCATCTTCATTGACATAAACTGCATTCTCTCTGGCATAATAAGTGACAGTTAACAAGGTTTTAGCTTAAGATTTAATGGCTTTACTTCATGATGAATCAGTTTTTTAAAGTATATTTTATTGATTATGCTATTATAGTTGTCTCATTTTTTTCCTCTCCTTTATTCCCCTCCACTCTGCATTCCCCTCCCACCAGCATTCCCCCCTTTAATTCATGTCCATGGGTCATACATATAAGTTTTTTGGCTTCTCCATTTCCTATACTAGTCTTAACCTCCCCTTGTCTATCTTGTACCTACCAATTATGCTTTTTATTCTCTGTATCTTTTCCCCCTCCTCCCTCCCTGCTGCTAACCCTCCATGTGATCTCCATTTCTGTGACTCTGGTCCTGTTCTAGTTGTTTGCTTACTTTGTTTTTAGGTTTGGTTGTTGATAGCTGTGAGTTTGTTGTCATTTTGCTGTTCATAGTTTTGGTCTTCTTCTTTTTCTTAGATAAGTCCCTTTAACATTTCATATAATAAGGGCTTGGTGGTGATGAATTCTTTTAACTTTACCTTATCTGGGAAGCACTTTATCTGCCCTTCCATTCTAAACGATAGCTTTGCCAGATAGCATAATTTTGGATGTAGGTCTTTGCCTTTCATGACTTTGAATACTTCTTTCCAGCCCCTTCTTGCCTGTGAAGTTTCTCTAGAGAAATCAGCTGATAGTCTTACAGAAACTCCTTTGTAGGTAACTCTCTTCTTTTCTCTTGCTGCTTTTAAGATTCCCTCCTTATCCTGAATCTTGGGCAATGTAATTATGATGTGCCGTGGTGTGTGCTTCCTTGGGTCCAACCTCTTTGGGACTCTCTGAGCTTCCTGGACTTCCTGGAAGTCTATTTCCTTTGCTAGGTTGGGGAAGTTCTCCTTCATTATTTTCTCAAATAAATTTTCAGTTTCTTGCTCTTCCTCTTCTTCTGGCATCCCTATGATTCAGATGTTGGGATGTTTAAAGTTGTCCTGGAGGTTCCTAAGCTTCTCATTTTTTTGAATTCTTGTTTCTTCATTCTGTTCTGGTTGAATGTTTATTTTTTCCTTCTGCTCCAAATTGTTACTTTGAGTCCTGGTTTCCTTCCCTTTACTGTTGGTTCCCTGTGTATTTTTATTTATTTCACTTTGCATAGCCTTCACTCTTTCCTCTATTTTGTGACCATACTCAACCATTGCTGTGCACATCCTGATCAGCAGTGTTTTGAACTCTGCGTCTGATAGGTTGGCTATCTCGCCATCGCTTAGTTGTTGTTGTTTTTTTTCTGGAGTTTTGACCTGTTCTTTCATTTGGGCCATATTTCTTTGTCTCAGCGCTCCTGTTACGTCATAAGGGGCCGAGCCTTAGGTGTTCACCAGGGCAGGGCAGCCACATCAGCCACGGCTGATAAATCAGTTTTAAAAAATTAAATGAGAGGGAATCTAAGACTGTGGGGCAGTTAGCTCTTGCTAGCTGGGGGACCAGGAGGCATTCTATTTCTACAGTACAGAGGGCAGTGACCAGAGCAGGGGAGGTGATGTGGATGGTTTGAGATGTGAGTTATTCTCACTTGGCCCATGTCACCACATGACATCCAAGGACACCATGCCTCAGAATTATGACTCTTTCAAGTCATCTATAAAACCATTATTTTGGCTTTCTGTAGTGTTTTCTTAAAAGTGCAGATGTCCTGGCCAAGTTACAGTATGTTCTTACCAGAATTCTCCTGCACAACTAAAACAACAAGATTAAATTGTAATGAAGTGTTGATGACCTTGCTGTTATGGTGACTGTTATTGCTATGGTGACAGTCTATACATTCCAAAAGAAGAAAACCACATGAGCCCAGCATATAACATTATTTTATAAAAGTTCTCTGTCAGAAGTAGAAGATAAATTTATTTTATTAATATAAATTCTAAGTAAACATTTGTATACCTACTATGTTCTTAGCTCAGTGTGGGGACAGAACAATATTTTCCTATTATATGCCACACATAAACTGCTTAACGGCTTGTGTGGTATTCTGCACAGCTCTTTCACGTATATGAGCCCATCTGAAGCTCATGCAACTGTGTAGATTCAGTAGGTTAGGTGTTCTGAACTCCATATTGCAGACTGGGACAGTGGCAGACACCGCTGGGTTCCTACCTGACATCCATTCAACCCACCTTCATTGCTAACAAAATCCTGACTGTGTTTTCAGAGAGAAATTACCCTGCTTCAGTCTAGATGTTTGGTTCTCCCAGCCCTGCTGCTAGAGTTTGGCACTGCAGTTCAGGCTCATGACTCATAAAGAAGAAATCTGCTGGGCTTTCTGGGGTACCTTTTCCGTATGTGTGTTGGTCACTGCTTAAAGGAATTGACGTGGCCATCTCTGTCCTCCACTCTCCTTCCTGCCTGCATGTGAATGTGAGGATGGAAGCCACCATAGCCACCATGTGACCAGGGAGGAAAGGCCAATAAATAAATAAATAAATCGTGAAGCCGCCCCCCTGCAAAATATCAGCTCAGCAACCTATTTCTGTACTTTATTATGTGAGAATATAAACTTTCATTTGATTAAGAGACTGCAGTTGAGTTTTCTGTTATCTATGGCCAAAGGCATTCCCAGCTGAGGCTGAGACTGAATGTTTCAATGGCATTCCCAAGCTCATACAACCGATAAGGGGCACTTTAGGTCAATTATTCTTCACACTTTGCAAAGCTGTCTCATCCAGTCAATGGTCAACAACATTTTATTCAATGCTTACAAATTGCCATTCTACATAAATACAAAGAAGAGGACACAAGCTTCTATTTAACACCACAGGACATAAGATGGGAAGACAAGCATGTGAATAAGAATATGAGTAAATAGCAGAGATGTTTATAGGAAAAATTGTGGACCAAACAAAATATATTTATTGACCAAATCCAGTTGGGACCTCTAATATAGATGATAATTGAGCAAGGATTTGAAAGATAAAGAGATTTGCCAAGTAAAAAAGGTTAAGGGTATTTCAGGCTTAAGGTACACAGGACAAAAAGTGGAGCTAGAAGTTGTTTTCTATAGTTTCTGTGTGATTTAGCTTGAGCACGTTCTGAAGAGCAGAGTCTGAAACAAGTGCTTGCATGTACAGGGGTGGGTCAAAGTAGGTTTACAGTTGTGAGTATGTGAAACACAGAATTTATTCAGGTATTATTATTTTTTATTATTATTAAGCTACTTTTACCCACCCCTGTATGTCACTTATTTTGGGACATGATTTCAAGATATAGGTGTAGAAGTTGAGGAACAATGAAGCAAGGACAGGGGAAAAGCCGATAGAAGGATGCATTATCAATTAGGACTCTACTTTGTGAGATCTTGCTGGGGCCCTCCAAGGAACAGTGTGAAATACACCCCAGAATTGTCTCCCTGCAGACTGGAAAATGGACGTGTTTATTCATCGGCTTCTGTCCTCCACCAGTCAAAGGTGCCCCATGGATTTTTAACTGCTGTGTATTTGCACCTATGCTAATGTCAAGAAAGTTCTCAACACCATCCTTGCCTCCCTTTCAGCAAAGTGCCAGAGCAGGGAGCAAGAGATGAGAGGTTCAGCTGAAGCGCAGTGCTGTTAAGTCGCACCTGCAGGCAGCAGCTGTCTGCCGCATGAGTTGGAATAAAAGGTGAATGACAGGGTCTGAGGCCAGGCACCAAAGGTGGTCTAACATATTGTGATGTGGTTGTGGTAGAAAAGATGGAGGTAATGTCTAGAGATGAGACTAGAAAGGTAGATGGAGACTCAATGAGCAAAGACCTTGAATTCTGGTTCTCAATGCTGGAGTTCCCCACGCCCTTTGGTTTCACTCCTGAATTGTATGAAGAGATTTGTTTATGTGAGTGGGTATGTAACATGGAAGGTTTCATGGGGCTCAGTGATCCAGAATTGGTAAAAACTCCCACTCTGGGCAATAATCAGAGTAGAGGCAAGAAAATATTGGGTTGGAGTTCACATTTCAACTTTTGCCAGTTGCTAATGTTTCATGTATTTTGAAGCTGACAGCATTGGAATCCTCTCTGGTTAGCACCCTGTGATTTGGCCCTGAGATACCCAAGGGCCTCTGGATGGAAAACTCTGATGAAATCATATTGTTACTCTTAAACATCACTATTGAGTGCTGATCATTTCTTGTAGACTTCTCCATATCATCTCATTTCATCTCTCCATGATTTCTGTAAGAGGTCGTGATGTTAACACTAGTTTCTGCTTAACTGAACTCATAATACTCTTGTTATTGACATGTCTTAACATTTTCCTTTTTCCAGGGGAAATGTGTCTATGCCCCAAATTTATGATCAAAATTGAGGCCCTAGAAGTTTGGCCAGTGGAGGCATCACAGCCTTTCCCAGTCAAGGAGTCCAGGAGTCTATACTTGTAGATGCACTAAGAAGTCTTTTTATTTTTTGTTTTCTTCTGGCAGAGATGAGGTTATGCAGGGAAGAGCCTAGAAGTCAAGGTGGGAAAAGCCAAAGTGAACCTCGAAAACATCTTGAGAAGAAGCTCTGTGGAAGGACTTGGAGTACCACCCCCATTGGTAGAACACAGCCTCCACACTCATTGTAGCTGCTTTCTCTTCCTTGGTTGAGAGCATACCTTTTTCAGTTGCAAATTAGCTTACATTACAAGGACAATATTGTTCAAACACTGTGAATATTAAAACTGTAGAACCACACTGAGGGCTGCAAGAGTCGTAGACTGGGGAAGACAGAAGCACAAGAACAGGGAGCCAAGATTGGCAGAGGGAGAGCGAGTCTCGCCTTCTACTCCCACCCTCCCTCTCGGGCACTAATTGAGTGGAATGGCAAGAGTAAATAATCTCATTATTTATGTTGTCACTTTATTTGCTGAGCTACTTGAATTTATATAAGCTAAATAAAAATATAAATGACTCTGTAGATTAAATAAGAATATTATTGGCTAACAGTTATTAAACAACCAAAGCATACGTTTTAGCCACTCCAAGAGGGAGGTACTATTATTGTCCTTATTCTGCAGATGTGGAAACTGAGGCACCAAAAGTTAAGGTAACTTGCCTTCAGTCACATATGTAGTAAGTGGAGAGCGAGTACTACTATGCCAGGCAGACTGGCTACAGAATCCGTGTTTATTCGTTTGTCTTTTTTTAAGATTTTATTTATTTTTAAACAGAGGGGCAGGGAGTGAGAAAGAAAGGGAGAGAAACATCAATGTGTGGTTGCCTCTCATGCGCTCCCTACTGGGGACATGACCGGCAACCCAGGCATGTGCCCTGACTGGGGTGTCCAACCAGCAACCCTTTGGTTCGCAGGCCAATGCTCAATCAACTAAGCTATGCCAGCCGGGGCAGAAACTGTGTTCTTAACCAGACTCTGGCGCGCGCGCGCGTGTGTGTGTGTGTGTGTGTGTCGGGGATGGGAGGGAAAAAGGGGAGGGGCAAACTTTTTTATCATAAAAATATTGAAAAGATAAGGAACAACTATTGGGTCTGCCAAAAAGCTTGTTTATATTTTTCCATGCAATGGCTTTAGTAGTGCTTAGTTGTCTTTAACTTAATTCGAAACAATTTTGTTAGACTGTATTGTGATACCTGTCATATTAGTGTACATTAAAAAAACTTATCAAAATTAGTGAATTTTTGTGCAACCATTTTAATATTGAAGATGGAAGAAGATATCCAACATTCTCAGCATATTATGCTTTATTATTTCAAGAAAGGCAAAAGCACAACTGAAATGCAATAAAAAGATTTGTGCAGTGTATGGAGAAGGTACTGTGACAGGTTGAATGTGTCAAAAGTGGTTTACAAAGTTTCTTGGTTTGATTGACATTTTGGCCAAATAATTCTTTGCCGTGGGGCTGTCTTATGCATTGGGAGATGATTAGTAACACGCCTGGCCTCCACCCACTAAAAGCCAATTGCCGGAGATAGCTGGGATACTCGAAATATCCAGATCAATAAAGTTATTGGTGAAAATGAAAAAATGTGTCCTTTATTTTACAGAAAAAAACTAAACAGACGTTTTGGCCAACCTAATATTTTAATACAACCTTTGATTGTGCAGATGAGGAAAATGAATCCCAGACAGAATGAAGTGCCTGATACCCCACTTCAAGGGATAAAAAGGTGCAGTAAGCTGCACAGTAGCCCCAAAAGATACCCACACCTAATCCTTGAAAACTGTGAATGTTGCCTTATATTATTAACAAGAAAAGGGGGGGGGGGCGTGCAGATGTTACTAAGTTAAGGATCTTGGAAAAAGGAGATTATCCTAAATTATCCATATGGGCCCTAAATGTAATCACAAGGGTCCTTCTAAGAGGGAGGCAAGGTCAAAGGAAGAAGCAAGAGATGTGATGACGAAAGTAAGGGGCTGGAGTGATGTGAGTCAGGGCACACAGGCAGCCTCCAGGAGATGGAAAGGCAAAACCAAACAAACGAACAGGCAAAAACCGATTACCCCTCAAAGCCTCCAGAAAGGGCCAGCCCTTGATTTTAGCCCAGTGGAACTGATTTTTGGGCTTCTGACCCCCAGAACTGTAAGAGAATAAATGTGCATTTTTTAAGCCCCCCAAGTTGTGGTAGTTTGTTACAGCCACTACAGGAAACTAACTCAGGGGGCTCCCTGCCATTGTCACGTGTTGGTCAAACCGTGAGTTTAACATGTGGTAGACTGCAGTCTACTTTGAGTTCCATTAACTTGAGAAGAATAAGACATTATTTATTTGAAAAAATATTCTGCAGTCCATCTTTTCACTAAGACACATTTACCTTCCCCCTGATTTTTTGCTATCAGTCATAAATTTTAGTATTCTCTTCTGTGACCCCCTGGCAGTACAGTTCATGAGATGACACCGAAACTGCCTGGGCTGTTCCCTGGATCTGACGTTTCTTTCATTAGCTAACCGTGCCCAAGGCATATGTAACAGCTATCAAGATATAATTTAAAAGAGCCTGATTAGAAGCCAAAATGTGTTTATACATATGCACAGTTCATTCATTCATGCATTAACTAAATTAATATTTTATTAAGCACCCACCAGATGTCATAAAGTAAAGCAAGAGACTTGGGGAACCAAACGCTAATAAAGGTAATGCCTGACCCCAGAGGCCCCTCAGCCCTGAGACAGACATGGCCTCTTCTTTTTCACGAGGCTACTGACGTATTTTTAAAAATGGAGATATGACAAACATATTTTGTGCTCCATGTTAAAAATTTACATTTAACAAGTGAATGCTTTTTTCACATACAAATCAATGCGATATAATTTTTGCTCTCCATGCAATAATGATGGGATTTATGGATTATACTCTCTCGTAGTACTCTGCTAGGCAGTATGGTCCAGTAATGGACCCAAGTCTAAAGGCATATGATGAATGCAATCTTGTTCTAATCCTGTCAGCATGTCTCTGACTCTTTGTAAATGCTTGTTTGGAGACAAGGTCAAACTTCTAAATCTGCTGCCCTGTGTGAATGGGGGGCCTGGGCCGAGTGTCCCTGCCTGACCCCTGCTATTTAGAATAAACTGCACACACGTTCACCAATAACAGAATTAACTATGTACAAATATAATTCAAAGTTTTCATTCATAAACTTTTATAGTCATAAACTAGTCAAAACTACTGGTTTCATCAATTGTGACAGGAAACATACAAGTGTCTTTTTTAGGTCCTCCATTCCAAAATATTCCTGGAGGATACTTGCTGGTGGATACTCCAGCAGTGCCAGAGATTTAAGAGTAAGTTTCAGGAAGGCCTCTGCCCTGAGGTTTACCAAGGCTCAAGGGACTGGGACTGGAGACTTTGGTCCCGCCCAAATTCCTCCCACAATGAGAACACTACAAATTCGCAAAGTCAATAAAGATTTGGTTTATAGCTTTGAGTATCTGTGTCCAAATACTGATGGCAAGGAGAAAAACACAATTAAAAGACATTTTTGATTCTTAGTTTGTCATAAATTTAAAAGTCAGTGAGCTTTCTTTCACATAAGCTATTTTTAGGCATGGTTGGCAGGCCATATGGATATATTTCTAGTTCTTTATTTCTAGTAAGGTTTTATTTAAAAAAGAAAAACAAAGACTAATGCTGGAGCTTTCAAATTAGAGCAGATTTCAAGGATAGCCATTTATATGCTCACAGGGTGCCTTTCATTTGCCCACATGGAAAGAGAAATCTTTTCTCTCCCAGTAGCACCTTGGATCCACACCTGCCTGTTTAAAATCAAGCACACAAGAGAGGAAGTGCCGATGAATTTGGTGCTGTCTAGACAAGTATACTAATATGCAATGTTGGGCTGGTGGTTGCCATGGTAATAAGCAAATACGCTCTTACAGCTCTGCTAAATAGTGGGTTGTGGATGCCTCCTTTACAATAGGCAATTTTCCCTCCCTTGAAACGGGGATCGCCAAAACAATCTGACTAACTTGGAGATATAGAATCATGACATCCAACAATGCTTCAGGTCGTAAGATGAATGCTGCTCTCTAATGCTCCTTGTCAAAGGAATTCATTTTCTTTGCCATTTGTCAGCATATTAACAAGCTCCTCGTTATGTAGCAGAAGATCCGAAGCCTACAAAACAACAGTAAATGGGCAGGAAATCCAAGTGTCCTCACTTGCTTTAATATACAATAGCTTTTGAGTCTTTCTCTCATTAGAGTTATGCCTTTCTGTCATTCAACTAATACTTTTGGATCTCCCACTCTGCACCAGACCCTATGCTAACCTCTGTGAACACAAATGTGGGTAGAGGCTACTTTTTCTCTTAAGGTGCTAAGAGTTTTAGGGTGACACAGAGAGGCCAAGCATTACCAGGCAGAGTTGGATAACTGGTACACAAGGCATGCAGGGTACTTCAGAAACATGTAGATATGGCACAGAACTCTGTCCTGGAAGATCAAAGAAAGTGCCTAGTGGACATGGTATCTAGCCTGAAAGAAGACAGGAGAAATTCAAGCCAAGTGGGGGAAAGCATACTAAGAAGAGACAACAGAGGATTCAAGGCTAACACTGCATTTGGTCAATGGGAGAAACTGAATGCGGGAAAAATTAGGGTGTAATATTCTGTGTGAGGGAGAAGGTCAGAGAGGTGATTCTTCAAAAGTAGGTCGATTCCTTATCAGGAGCGCCTAGTTTTGCTTAGGTTTATAGACTTTATTCTAAAAATAAATTGAGGAGTCAATTATGCGTTCAAGCGCAAGAGTCCACTTGAGAGAATTCTGATTGCAACATGGACGAAGACTTGCAAGGCAGCAAGGCTCAAGACAGAAAGAAAAGTTAAATAGGCATTTGTAATAGCCAACAGTTTGTCAAATTCAAGGGTCTTTCCTGAATTATTATTATCTTTTCAATTCATGGTGAAAACTACTTTAGTGGTCCTCCAATATCTATGCATCCCGTAATACATAGTCAGAGGTTAAAACTGATTTGTGCTCATGGTTGCCTGGGTGAAGATTTATATTTCCTAGATTCCCTTGAAACCAGGGATGGTCATGGGATCTAAATCAATGTGTGTAACGTCTAAGGCAGGCCTTTCTCATTACCCTTTTCATCCGTCCTGCAGGCTTGACTACAAATGTGACCATAGGAAGTGGAGCTTAGACCATGAGGAAAAAGTACATGGAACTTAGACCATGAGGAGAAAGTGCAGTGTCTCAGTTTAGGCTACTACAACAAGACATCATAGACTGGGTAGCTTACGAACTACAGAAATTTACCTCTCCTAGTCCTGGAGGCTGGAAGTCTGAGATCAGGGTGTCAGCGTGGTTGTGTTCTTGTGAAAGCCCTCCTTCTGGGTCACAGACTATCATCTTCTTGTTGTATCCTCACATGGTGGAAAGAAGGTGAGAATCTATCTGGAGTCTCTTTTATAATGACACTAATCCCTAATTACCTATTACTTAATCATCTCCCACAGTCCTCCCTCCTAATACCATCATATTGGGAGGGTTAGGATTTCAACATATAAACTTCAGGGGTTCCAAACATTCAGTCCACTGTACCAAGTGTTAAGGGGGCAGAGCAGTAAGGTGAAAGGAACCCGGGACTCTGATGACTGTAGAATGACCACACCAGCCCTGAACCACCGAAGGCTCAATTTTGATTTCCCTGTTACAGAAGCTCAGCCATTACCTTCGCTAATACTCTTCAGGTCATTTGACAGTGTTGGGAGCTAGTCATTTTTCCAACAAACTGTCTACTCTCACTCCTTCATGACAAATTCTCTATCAATCTATTTATCATCTCTGTTCTCCTTTCACTTCTCCAACTATTCCCTATGTAGTAGCTTTCCTGGGTCCTCTTTGTCTTTTTGTCTCCTGTGGTGGGGATGATTCAAATCTCTGTTCTACACTTCCTCCATTGATGGACTCATGATTTTATTCACTGCAGAAGGCTTCCAATTTTAGAATTTAGCCTGATCTTTGGCTAGACTCATATTTTCAGATGCCTGTAAGCATATTTCCATTTATGTCTCCAGCTATCATTTCCAAGTCAACGTGTCCTAAACTGAGCTTGTCATCTTCTTTCTTTCACCCACATGATTCTATTTCCCAGGCCTGTTTTTCTTTCCCAGGCAGTATCACTTTTTTCTACTCTGTCAGCCCCCAAATCTTATGATTAACTTGAACTATTCTCCTCCTTCATCCCTTATGTCTAACATATTCTCAAGCCTTGCTGCTTAGGTTTGTCTCAAGCCATTTTTATGCTTGTTTTTCCCTTCACTGTTGCCTCTGTTCAATTCAGTCTTCAGTTGGGCCCCTTACTTCCATTCCCAACCTTTACTACCTTGTCTTGAATTTGTAACACTGAACAATTTCCTAAATCACTACTTTTCCCCTTTCCTCCTTTTGAACTGAAGACAGAGGATGTTTAGGCTTTGTCACGTAGGCCCCAAACCTGTCCCCCTCAGAAAGCACAAGACACAGTGAAAAGAATGGGATGTGAAAACAGGGTGTCAATTACTAATCTATTGATTACCAGGTGTGTGACCATGAGCAAATTTCTCTACAGCAGGAAGCTTCAGTAGTTACCTGCATGAAGTGGAGATGGCAAAAATTCATGTCTGGAGATTGTTGTGAGATGCAAGTGGGATACGTGATCCCACTTATTGTGGTGTCTGGCACAGGTAAGGCGTCAGTAAATGTCAGTTCCCTTCTGAGCCACTACAGTCCAGCGCTACTCTACCCATCACAGCAAAGTTCCACTTTTTTCTGCTTCAGTCAGGCTGACTGTGCTCAGTCCCACCTCTGTGCCTCTGCCCACACTGCTACACCCATAACATATGTATTTTCCTTCCTTTTTTGTTCAACAGATATTTACTGAGAACACTCTAGGTCCCAGGTAATGTACCAGCCACTTACTTGAATCTTGCTTATTGTTTAGAATGTGGTCAAACTCCATGCAGCTTTCTGCAGGTCCTCTAGTGTCCCCAGTAGCAAGTTCTTTCTGAACTGCTATTGTCTTAACCCTAGAGCACCTGCTTATTGTAAGTCCCTTGCCAGCCGTTTTCTCCTCTTATCCATAAACTAGTCAAGAGTTGGAAAATTTGTCAATTATGTTCTTTCTCATTCCACCTTGGTATTACTTCCCTGATAGTAGCCAACTGACAGATGCTGTTGCTTAATAAATTAATTTTAACTCCAATATCTACCACTTAAAAAAAGAAACCTCTTTGATTACCTCTGGCCTGGCTTAGGAAAAGTTTAATTCAAAAGAAACAAAAGTTATAGCCATGCTAACAGCGATAAAACAAGCTGTGATTTCCTTACATAAATATTGTTAGAGACTTCAGAACCACCTTTTCAGCCTGCCTCTCTATGCAATGTGTGATCAAGACTTCACATCCTGCAAGATATGAATCCTTTCCTAAGGATTTCTTCTTTGGAGAAGCTAGGTGGTCTGCTGATGAGCTCTGAGTCAGCAAACAGGAGTTGCAGCGATCACCTGGGGATGGGCTGTCACTGGGATGACTTTTTCTCCAAGTGGTTGGTGGAAGGTGGCAGGAAGCGGGGAGAAAGGCAGTGTTGTGTAATTCTTCCCCTTTATCCATGTAATCTGTTTCTCTGTATCTCTTGCTGCCAAGCCAAAACCCCATGGGACACTTTCTCAAAAATTTTATGCTGCTGCCCTAAAACCTCTACTGCCTGGCAGACTTTTTCCACGGCCTTCTGGCTGGGAGCCGTCGAGAACACTGGCAAAGCCTGCAGATGTGTAGGGTTCCAGACTGACAGTCACCCTGGCTTATCATCCCTTCCTGAGAGAATTTGAATACACCTCAGTCTAAATGAAGAGACATTTATGAAGTGCTTGTTATGAGCAAAGTGTGTTCTCAAGGTCATGTTTAGAGTCGAGAATCTGGTTCCATTCTACCATTCACTTTGGGGCCTTGAGTAAGCCATTTCCGTTTGGGTGGTTACATTTATTTTCTAATAAATCAGGAGATTCTTCCTTATAGTACTATGTTCTTTGATGCAATACAGTGCCATTGTTTTTGGAGTGTACCAGCAGGACATTACAACATTACAACCAGGCATTAAAAGCGTGGGCCCTGGACTCAATCATTAAGGTTCAAATACTGGCTCCACTTATTTAGTCCCTGTGTGCCCCTGAGCAAATCACTAGACCTCTCTGTGCTTAGATCTCCCGTTGTAAAGTAGAAAGAGAAAGAGTGCACTCCTCAGAGGTTTGTGTTGAGGATTGAAAGTGCATATAAAGAACTTAGAACAGCATGAGGGAACTGCTTGGGGGGATGGGAGCTTTTTATATCTTGATCGTGGTGGTGGTTATACTACTGTACGTATTTGTTAAAATTCATAGAACTATACATCTGAAAAGGGTACATTTATCTCAAAAACCTTAATTTACAAAATAAAGGTCTACTGTATGATTCTAATGACAGGATGATTCTGGAAAAGGCAAAACTATAGAGACACTAAGAGATCATTGATTGGCAGGGGTTTGCATGGAGGGGGGCCGGGATGAGAAGGTGGAGCACAGAGGCTACTTAGGGTAGTGAAACTATTTGTTATGACACTAAAATGGTGGCTACCTATCATTGTAATGTCAAAAGCCATAGAATATACAACACAAAGTGAACCCTAATGTAAACTATGGACTTCAGTTAATAATATGTATCAATGTGGCTCATTAATTGCAACAAAAGTAGCACTAAATGCAAGAGGTGAAAATACAGGAATATGGGAAATCGCTGTACTTTCCACTCAAATTTTCTATAAATCTAAAACTGCCCTAAAACAATATCCCCTATTTTTTTAATGTTCATTGCTGCATTATTTACAATCGCCAAGATATGGAAGCAGCCCAAGTGTCCATCAGTAGATGAGTGGATAAAACAACTATGGGACATTTACACAGTGGGATACTACTTGGCCATCAAAAAAAAAGGAAAGAAAGAAAATTTTACCCTTTTCAACAGTATGGATGGACCTGGAGAACATTATGCTAAGTGAAATAAGCCAGTCAGAGAAAGACAAATACCACATGATTTCACTCATATATGGAATCTTATGAACAAACTGAACCAACAAGGAAAAGAGAGACAAACTCTTAGATGGAGAGCAGATGACAGCTGGGTTGGGGGTGCAGGGAGATTAGGGAGAGGAAGGATGGAGCAAAATGGAAAAAGGATGCATGGACATTGACAACAGCATGGTGATTATGGGGGCGGGGGACTATAAAGGGACTACATGGTAATGGAAAAAATGCAATAAAAAAATTTTTTTAAAGCACCAAGTATATTTATTTTTAAAAAATATGTTAGATACATAGGCCTGGACTGCATCTTCAGGGGAGAAGAGTGGTCCTTCCTAATACAGTCTTCCTAAACACTGATTTCTTAAAACCGAATGTAACCTCACTGATACCTCCTCTCTGAGCATCCCCCTGAGGCCTGAAGTGCACGTGGAAGCTGCTCTTTTCTCCCAGTCTGCTCTCGTTCTCCACGATTCAGCCACAGATGCTCTTTCTCACTTCATGGCTGTGTCTGCTGTTATACCAAGGCCCTGAAGACATGGAGCAGCCAATTAAATATCATCACATTTCAGTGCCCTTGGGAAAGCCACAGAGGAAACAGACTGTGTTTATATCTCACACCTCTGGGGAGGCTGCATAAGCTGAAAGCAATGTAGGATTTTTCCTTCTCTTTATCCCGAAAGAAGAATTAAAAACAAAAATCCAAGCCATACAGCTACCCAAAGCAAACAAAAAATAAGTTTCAAATATCAAAACACTCTCCTTCATGATGAATATGCATGTGAGAGAACTGTCATAAAGTCTGTGAAAAATCTGGTCAAATACTGTTTCATCTGAGGGGCTCAGAAGCTCTCGGTGTTCAGGGTTACTAGGGTGCAGATGCCAAGTTCACCCAGGATGGGACCAATATCCCCGTGGCTGTGTCATGCAGCACCTTGCAGGGCCACCTACCAATGGAGTGCTGGCTGGTGCGCTCATCGTGAGGGATGTGAGCACTCCCTACTGTCGGAAGCTTGTGTCCTGGGCTCACTGTGATAAGGCTTCTGGGGTGGGGGCAGGAGACGTCACAGACATGCTACCTCATCACCCTGAGCTTCACTTTCTTCACTGGTGAGGCGTGCGGCTCACCTAGAAAATCTCTAGGGTCCCTTCCAGCCCCACCACCCTGTGATTCTAAATTCCTGTTGGGGGTGTTTTCCAGAGCTAAAAGACTGCATTAAAAATACTTTTAATAAAATAATTCATACACCCATCCATCAATTTCTATTTATTCTTAATTGTATAAGTAAAACAAGAAAATGAAAATGAATAGAACATGAAAAACTTAAAAAAACACTTTGCACATAAGGCCAGAACTCCTCTGATTACCGTCTCTAATGCCTTCCTTTCTACCCCTTCCCAGAAATAACTGTTTAATATTCCAAAAGTATCCTTTCGGATCTTTTCACACTTACATAGGTATTCAGAGAAAACAGGCAGCACGGCTTTGTTTTTTTACATAAATGGTATCATACCATTTGCTTCATACTGCCACTTGCTTCATCAGTCTATAAGAGATCTTAAATATCTCTCCATAATATACCTCATTCTTTTTTAATAGCTATGTGTTATTATTCCACAGTATGGGAATTGTTAATTATTCATTGATATTTAGGTGCTTGCATTTTTTCCTTAATACAAACAATGGTACAGCCAATGCCTCATGGTAAATGAGTGAGTGCATTTCTCTAAAGCAGACATTAAGTAGAATTGCTAAAGGAGTTAATTAGTGTTCACTTAATAAATTGTTCCAGAGCGTGTCTATGCCAAATTACACCTATACGGAGTGCATTTTCACAGGCTCACGTGTGATAATGGTTAAAAACACAGGATGTGGACTCAGACAAAGAGTTCTGGGACCCTGGTCAAGATAGTTAATCTGTGCCTCAGTTTCCATGTACGCAAAATAGGAATAAAACAGACCTGCATGACAAGTTGCTCTGACATTTACCAGCACAGCCTATGTCACCTAGGAACTGCATGCACATCAGTGCTGCCCACTGCTTTTACCGGCTTCGGTTTGGGGAGCTTCAGGCTGCCTAACCAAACGGGTCTGGCGCCCCACCTCCCAAATCACTCTGTGAGTCAGAATTTTTCCAGACCCAGAGGTTAACCGCCTGCTGGGCTCATTTAACTCACACTTCTGAGTCCTTCTCTGAAGTGAAGCCAGCGGGGCCCTGACTGACAGGCCGCCAGCGCCTGTTTGTACAACAGCCTTTGCTAATGTAAATAGCTAAATGCAAACTGCATCATCTAAGAGCCTTCAGGGGAATTGAGGACATTGTTGGAGGATGCTGATTTCATTAATATTTCAGAAGCAAAACACCTCAGACACAGGCCACCCCGACCTGGCATGCACGGCCATCCCTAGGCATTGCAGAACAAGGACAAATCCCATGGGCCCTGTCCTCTCCAGAGTGCTTGTGTGCAGGTGAAATCAGGTGAAAATGAACACCAAAGACAGCTTGGAGGGGGGAAAAAAGGTGAACAAAAAAAACTCTTTGCAGCTGTAAGGTTGTTTGTAAAAAGATGAAAGTCCTGTTTTGCTCGCTTTGCTCTGTGTCATTGGTAAAGGCCTGAGCGAGAACAGACTACATGTGAGCCCACTTGGTGAACCGTTGAGACCCAGCTGAGCAGGTCTCACTCTGTCTCGCCCCTCGCTCTCCTGCTAGCTGTATGTCAGTCCACCTGTTACTGAGGCGGGGAAGAAGGGGGAGCGAGGTGGAGAATCTGGGATGTTTGTTTCCACATAGGATGCTGTCTGCTCACACAGATGATCCCCCCAGAGGGCTACTGAATCTAGCTGTGGTGCTCCTGTTTTCAAGGGGGTATAAAATACAAACATAGGTTTTTTTTAAAACCAGATCTTTACTGAAAAGGATACTGATGCTCAAAGAGTCACACAGATAGTGTCAGAGCTACAATAGGCCCTACCTGTCTTGTTTTGCAGCCTAATGCCCTTTCCATACACAATAGGCCAACTAAACAAGCAAACTCACATCCTTATGCTAAAACCCTGAAGACATGAATTTTTTTCTCAGACAGATGCCTTGGACTTTGGTCCTCTGCATAAACGGCTGTGTTTGAAGCAACATGGCAGGTGACTAAGAACAAAGTTTGGGACTATCACCCACATCGGTCTGAATTCCAGGGCTGTGCTCCCAGCTGCTCTCCACACTGCCTTTGCTGGAGGGAACACAGTCCCCCCTCCACTCAGCTACCAGACAGTGCCTGCCGGTACCCAAGTACCCACCATGTTGTTGACAAGGCATTCGAATTTACCCATTTTCTAGTATAAAAAAGACAAAAATGAATTCAAATTCAGAGTTAGTGAAAGAATATTTAAACTTAAGTCTTTGTCCTCTTTCCAGCTTCCCTCTGATAAAAAGAAATGATATGGTAAATGGATTGGTTGGTTGATTTTATTCATACTTTTAACACATAGTTGCTTTTTTCTGTGTGCTACATTGTTTTGTAAGTTTGATATCAACTTTGGCATTTGTTAATTTTAAGTTGCTTTTGTTTCTGTATATTTCAATGTAGTGTCTTTGTAATTTTACCTCAAGTGTTTCTGTTTATAGAAACACACTAGTTAAATATTGCTGCATGATGACAAAACACAGCTGAATAGGAAATTTCCGCAGAATTCAAAGCGCATGTGCTGGAAGCTGGCCTGCACGTCTCCCTGGAAAGCAGGGCTGAGAGTGCCAAGAATAAGCGTGGGAGTCCTTACATGAAAATGACCCAGTGTTTGTCACCCCCTCATTGTGGTCACTACAACCAGAAGTTTATCTGGGCAGGAACTAGGCCAGGCACTGTGACCATGGAGGGCAAAGTTGTGTGGTGCTGTGTGGCTGCTCTGTAAGCATTAAGCGGCGCTCATTAGAGATGAAAGCCCAGAACCCAAAAGCCAAGTAGTTCTGCAGTGTGTACGGTGGCTCTCCCCTCTGAATGGCTGGCCTTAAAATTAGTATAACATAACCCGGCACTTAGTGAACAATGGAGCATTCTGAATAAATGCTCTCTGAATCGAACTCCAGTAGCTTCCTATGTTTTGGTCTCACCATCTCACTCAACTGTAACTGTCCTAAGTGTGTGGTTGATGCTATTCTTACCTGCCCCTCAGCTGTGTGTTAGGGTGCTGCGTGCAGACTAAGTGAGAAATGAAAAAGGGCTGGCCCCTGAATGGTCTTCCCTGGGACAGAGGGAATTCCTTGAACTGAGTTCTCTGCGCCACCCCCTGGAAGCAAACTTCCTGCGTCGGCAGATGTTGTCGGCCTTGTTCATCACTAGATCCCCAGCTTCTAGAAAAGTAAATGGAACATAGTAAAAACTCAGTGAAATATTTGTTGAATGGAAAAATAAATGAATGCTTGTGCTGTTTTTGACTTTTCTGTCTTCTGGATGGTAGCAGAAAGGACTGAGTAGCCTTATTGCAGCAAGGAAAAGCAATGGGAAGTGACAGTAGCCCCGTCCCGAGTGACAGTTCCTTCAAATATCAATCAACGTAGGACATGAAAAAATATGACCCATTTGATCCTATACTATTTGAATTCACTTTAGAGCCAAGTACTCACCTTCAGGCTATAGCTCCTAATAATGAGAAAATGACTTAGAGCAACAGCTCTCAGAGGAGGTCCCCAGAAGCAGCAGCAGCACTCAGAGCTTGGGAAACAAAATTTTGGGGCTTTACACCAGACCTACTGAATGAGAGAGATGCTGCAGGTGGACCAGCCATCTGTGTTGTAACAAGCCCTCCAAGTGGTTCTGGGGTAAGCTACGATGTGAGAACCACTGCCCTGGGGGTCCACAGTTCTTGTTCCTGCACCCCCACCGCCACACACTCAACTTCTGTTTATGTAATCTTGGTTTTCACAGCCCAGGTCTCTCCCACCAAGTCCAGATTTCCAGATCTAGTCTCAGAAGCCCTGGGAGCCCCTGTGTCCAGTTTTGGTCTGGGAGGGGTCGGGTAGCTCTTATGAAGGAATTATAGACAAATAGCTTTAGCAAAGATTCCTAAGTCTTTGGGAACTAGGAGGAGTTTGGGTAATCATAAGTTCTACATCATTCATTTTTCATATTAGGAAAATGGATCTCAAAGAGACTAACTTAGCCAAGACCAAACACAGTTAAAAGACTAAAACTCAATCTGGTCACTTATAAACAAGCTTCCCCCACCATGACTGCAAAATGCTGCACATAACCTTACACTTAACACTTACGATGTATATTTCTAGAGTATCCAACATCAACATGAGCACAGGGAACATTTTGATGTCAGAGTGATGCTCACAAAAACGATATTCGTTCCCATTTGCCACCAAGAAAGCTATAGCAATGTGAAAGGCCACATCTGGATGACCAGCCAAAGGACTAGTCTCAAAAAAAGAAAAAAGCAAAACAAAAAATGAATGACTGAATCAGACAAAGACTAGGCTTTTCTATCTCCTACTCTGAAGCCCTGAGGTAGATCCTGCTTCCCACACACCTCTGATAAGATGTCCCATGAGCTGACTTTGAGGATGTGGATTCCTGGGGCTGAAATTTGTGGTTAGAGAGGTCATTCCCAGTACTTCAGATTACAACTTACAGCATGCTAGCCTCCTTATCTCTCACCTACTGAGGAGCCTTTATCTAAGAAGGAGTCACTCTGAACAAGGATTTTTGTCTTTGGCTGCTAGACACTCAGAAAGAGATTCCATAGGACTAGGTAGACACTAGTTCTAGCTAGCCAAAGAAAATCCGAGGCACAATTGAAATGTTACAGCAAAAGATATACCCATAGACAGAAAAATGATAAATTTAGACAGGAGAAATTGCTTTCAGAATGAAAATTTTTGGCAAGAAAAAAGGCAACATTTGAGTCAGAGATGAGGGTGTGCTAGGCAGCCGTGTCCCACCACATCTCCTCTTGCTGTTTAGTGTAAATTAGGAAACTGAAGCTCCTTCGAGGGCATGGGATGAAGCTAGGAGGACAGGTCTTAAAAGAGCGATGCCGATGTACTCAGGCACCTGCGGTGGGTCTGGAGCCGGGCACCGCCTTTCCCCATTGGCTCGCTCTTCTCCTACCCTACCGTACCTGTTGTTATTTATTTTTCCAAGGACTAAAACAGGAGGTCAAGCCTGGTCATGATGAAAACAGAATAGTTCCAGGAATCTCACTGAGAAGTCCAAAAATATCTGCCATCCCACAGGCAACTTTATCTGCCCAGTCTTCTTAAATCAGGTCATCCTACTACTAACAGTGCCTGGTAATGTTTCTGGGGACAGCAAACATCAACCTAAACTAATTCAGGATCAAGGTATACAGATCATGGTGTACATTTTTATTTATTTATTTTTTTTATTTTTAAGTTTTCTTTTTTTTTTTTATTGTTCTATTACAGTTGTCCCAATTTTCCCCTGTTGCTCTCCCCTGCTCTGCAGTTCCTGCTCCCACAGTTGGTGGCATTCTTACTTCTCATCAATTTGGCTTCATAGGCTCAACAAAATTTATTTCAGATTTCAGATCTTTGGGATAATTTAGAAGCCAGGCAAACACTCTGTAGCCTTACTTGTGACCCTTCCATTACACACAAGTTGCATAATCATGTTGTAAGTGAAAAACGATGTTGTAACGAAACCCTTCTAGGACTTCCAGGAATAAACTTTCCTGGATGGGGTCCAAGATGAAATCACCTTACACGATTTCAAGGCTGGTAGCAAGTGTTTCAAGGCCCCGGTGTGTGTGTGCACTCGGGGAGGAGAGATGCCGCCTGAGTTGTCTGTCTCGACAAATGACGCCAGTGTCCTTCTTCAGGCAGCACAGAAAGCTTTGGTGTCTTCTTGCTTGTCTCTTCCCATCACTTACATCCAACATTTTACCAAGCTTATCCTGTGTTTCTTTGAAATATTCCTTACATTTATACCTTCTTTCCCCTTCTATTTGCACTTTAATCCTGGGTGTCATTGGTTAGTGCTTGATCACTGCAGACACCCCTCACCTGGCCTCCCAGAATCGTCTCTCCCTCTGTCAGCCTGTCTGGTCCTTATCAAAGGAAAAATCCCTTTGTCTATTTTCCAGGTCAATATCCATAAAAGCTCATATCCCAAACTTTTACCTGTATTTCTTATCATTACCCAACATGTATGTACTAGACATCATTCTAAAAGAACGAAGTAAAAGCTACTTGTGTTAGGAAGGAATGAGATAATTCATGTAAAAACACTTCATGTATTCAGAACAATATAAAGAACTGAAAAGAATCTTTGAGAAACACTTGGGAAACATAACAAACAGGCCTTATCCATAAAAATCCAACAACGAGTGCCCTGGCGAGGGGGTCCTGGCGGTGCTCGGGACCACAAGGCTGCGTCTACTTCTGCCCCGAACCCCTAGGAATGAAAGAAAATCTTACAACGCTGAAAACAGACAAACAAAAAAATGATGAGGCATTTGCAAAAGAAACAAATGAGAAAAGGCTAACGGAGAAAATCATGGCCTAGAATGCAGTCAGAAGGAACGAACTCTAAAACTGGAATATGTCAAAGGCACCCGGAGCTCAGAGGCTTCCGGTACGGGGATTGGGAAGTTTTCCTATAGCAGCTGCTGTGGCAGTGAGTTTGCTTCTGGAACAAGCAGATGTGCGGTGCCCCCCTCTTCCACCTGCTTGGGAGAAGCAGTGGCTGCACAGGTCTTTGACCAGCCTAACACACAGGATGCTTGGGTCAGAAAGGTGTGGCAGTGACTCTACTGGCTACTGATACACAAAGGGGACGGGAGTTGCTAAGCACAAGGGAAAACTGGTGCCACAAACCTAGAGGACTCAATGCAAGCACTGTTTTTTCAATGAAGTCTTCCCCTCAATCATTATGGAAACTGCTAATTTTTATATATTATAACTGCGAGGGAATATATATTTACCAATGGAAGTGTATTGAGTCTCATCATACAGAGAAAATAATTAGTCAAGTGCAATTCATTGGATAGAACCTCCATCGAGGGTGAATTCACGTGGAAATTATAAGTTTGGCAAGATGTCTATATTTTGGACAAGACTTAAAACTCTCAGAGGATAGTCAAATTATCCATGCAAACATGTAAAGTTCTCCAATAGTAAGTAGGTTGACAGCTGATGGTGCATGCTAGTGCAAAAAAACAGATCGTCATTAAGATATTTCCAAGGACATAGGGCACATGGTAGGGGACCAGCTAAGGGTGAGCACATACTTCATTTTGTAAAAAAAGGAAGCTGTAGCTCTCTTCATGGTGTAAAAGAGGCCACATCAGGGTTCTAAGGCAGCTTCAGTCCCACAGAGGCAAGACAGAAGGATGTGGAATTCTCTCACTCATGGCAGCAATATTGGAATGATGGAAGGTGTATGACCGCTGCAATTTTAACAATGAACTTTTAAAAAGTTGGCCATGTTCTAGAAAAATAGGCTATATGAACCATACTGTATCTTTTCATGTATTTATAAAGTTTTTACCACTCACAGGCCAGAAGAGGGTAAACTTTATTATTGGTTCATCAACTTTTATTAGGTAGTTCCTTGTACCAGGTCCTGTGCTACATTCTGGGAAAACAGTAGTGAACATGGCAGACAGGACTTACAGTCTACTAAAGGAGCCAGAAATAAAACCACCCTTTATGCAATTATTTGTTTATACTTGTGACAAGTATAACAACACAGAGTCAAATGGGGGCCTGTCATGTTTAAACAAGAGACAAACAGTGTAGCTCAGCTCGCCCCATACAGAGGAAGGTGAGTAGGTTTGCTAAGGTAATCACCAGGCTAGATTTTTAGGGCAATAGAACACATATTAAGTACCTTGATATTGATTCTAAAGACATAGCCACTGAAGGTTTTTAATCAGGGGATGATATAATTGTATTTGCAACTGTAAAGATTACATTGTCTCCTGGGTGGAAACAGAGACAAAGGAGGCAAGAATGGACCCTTGGTGGCCAAGTTAGACAGCTGTGCTAGGATCCAGGTGAAAGTGGTGGTGGTTACAGAATGATGGCAGTAAAGAGAGATAAAAGGGAAAAACATAAGAAAGAGTAAGAATTAAAATCAAGGGACTTGGAGATTGATTAGATGTGGAGTGAATGAGAAGGAAAATGAATTCCTGGTCCCTCTTCCGTGGCAGTGCCATGCACTGCGGTAGATTACACTGGGAGGAAAAGATGTTTAAGTTCAGACCTGTATGCGTTCCATGTGAGATACTCATAAAACATCCCAGGAGACAGGTTGAGGGGGGCAGCTGGATGTTGGATACATAGGCTTAGAAGTCACAAAAGAGGTCTCTGCTGAAAGTGACATTTGGAAATTATCTCTTTCCAGATGGTTGAAGACTTGGGCATAGATGAGTTTGCTTAGAGAGAATATTAGTAATAAAAAAGAAGAAGGTCTAGGACTGAGCCTTTTAAAATGTGCTGGGAGAAGGATAAGACAGTAACTCTGAGAAATGGTATCCAGAGAAGTGAGAAAGAAAACTATGAGAGTGCAGTGCCATTGAATCAAGAGAATGCAATTATTTCAAGAAGCAATCATAATTAATGTCAAATGGTGATGAGCAGTTGAATAAGATAAAGATCTTATTCCAATTATCTGTTGTTTCTATCCAAGATGACTCATATACATGGCCAGCAAGCTGGCACTAGCTTTTGCCTAGAAACTCAGCTGGGACTGTTATCTGGAATTCTCAGTTTTTCTCCAGGTAGACCAATCCACGGGGACTGTTTGGGCTTCCTCACGCTATGGCAACTAGCTCCAACAGCAAGTGCTCTGAGATACAGAAAGTCTCTTAATGTCTGAGCACAGAAAAGGGTGCAGTATCTCTACTATGCTGTTCATCGGGATTCAAGGGAATGGGACAGAGACCACACTTCTTGAAGGAGGATGGTAGAGAAATCATAGCCTCTTTAATCTACCACAGACCTCAGTGTTTGACATGTATAATCCTATTCTGATAACATGTTTTATAAGCAGAGAAAAATTGGAAATAACCTAAACATTCATCACTGGGATCCTGGTTAAGTCAATTAATTTAAATGCATAAAATGAAATACTATGTACCCATTTTAAATGATGGGTATATTTTAATATAAGGTTATGGGAATATTCATAAGATATTATTCAATTAAAAAGCAAAGATTAGAGCAGTGTGTGTAGTATATTGCCATTTGTGTAAAAGGAGGAAAATAAAATACACTGGTATTACTTGCACATACATAAAACACCTTTAGAACATGCATTCTCAATGGCATGATATCATTCCCAAAGAGGTAAAAATTGGTTCTTGGAAAGGGGGGTGTTTTTAATCTTTTTATGTATAAAGCACAATTATACATATAGTGCAAAAACAGATATACAATATATCTGTATATTAAAATTTAAAGAGGGGAGATAATCAAGAAATGTCTTCAAAGGTTCCTTAGTGATAATGATAAAAAATGATTGAGAAGCACTGTTCTAGAAGGATATAAGGAAATGAGTCCAAAAGATTGTCTGAGAGAGCAGAAACTAGTTACTGGACAAAGGAAGTAATGAGAATGAGAATGTTTCAAGGTGTATTTTTTCTTTTTTTTTAATATATTAGAACTATGGGAAGATAATATCCATCAAAATTTAAATTAAATATAAAATTTTATTATTTTTTTAATTTTTAGAGAGAGGGGAAGGGAGGGAGAAAGAGAGGGAGAGAAACATCAAAGTGTGGTTGCTTCTCATGTGCTCTCTACCGGGGACCTCGCCTGCAACCCAGGCATGTGTCCTGACTGGGGAATCAAACCGGTGACCCTTTGGTTCACAGGCCAACATTCAATCTGCTGATCTACACCAGCCAGGGCATAAAAATAAAATTTTAAAAGGAGATTATCTACTTTATTTAATCATATAGTATTACTGAACAGGGGATCTTTCAGCATGTATTCAACATGACAGAGTATGTAAATCTTATGCTTTTAAAAGTCTTGTCTGGGCAAGAAAATAATTTCACTCAGTTATCATGACTATTCAAAAGGAAAGCTAGTAAAGTAACATTTTATACAAAACTTTAAGACTCAATTCTTATTATATATTCATGGAAAACAGTTTTGAAAAGCTGGCACCTGCTTTACTCTGAAGGGCTAGAGAGCACCTTTCTCTTTCAAGGGTGTGAAGGGCCACGGGAGTTTTCTCAATGCTAAAGTGTTCCCTTCTTCACACCCTGGGGTTAGAGAAGGAGTTCTAAGATCTAGAGAAGTAAATGCGATGTAAATGAGAGAAGTCTTTAGCAACATCTAGATTTACAAAAAAGAAAAAAAATTAACGTGTATCAACAGCACAACTTAACACTAACAGAAGAAAGCAGCCATGGTAAACATTTGTCAATCTTCTTGTAATTGGGCTCACCCACATGGAAAACCTGCCAAATAAACATGTACTTTCTGTACTCTCTGCTCCTTAGCACTGAAAATCCCCAGTAGGGGTGTAGCTCTTCGACTGCTGAAGTCACGAAGGGATGAGCAACATTAGACTTGACCCTGGCTAGCAGGTGACAGATGTAACACTGGGAACTGGACCACATCCTAGAGAGGGAACCCGCTTTGCCCAGGGTTGCCAGCGGCAGCCAGTGCACAGGTCACGTGGTGCCATGTTGCCACCATGACTGATACAGGAAAACCTGAAAAGATAAGGAGGAGACTTGGAAGCAGTGAACAGTGATGGCTTAGTCTACTACCGGCCTCACAGAACAGTGGTTATTTTGTCATTAGGGTTCTTATTTCCTTCCAATGATCCCAAATGATATTGAGGCAGCTGACTTAATTGCATAGAAATTCCACAGAGACTATATGGATACAAAGCACTCTAAAAATGATTTTAAAAGTCCACTTTTAAATCCATCATTTCCCAGATTCACTCCCAGGTCTCATTATGTGCAACTGTGATCATAACTGCCTTTTAGACAAGATTGTGAATACATGTGGTACAGCCTAAAGCATAAGTTCTGTTCAACAATGCATAAAAGCTAATGCTACAAAGCACCATGGGGATACATAGCCATCCCCTGCCAACTTCTGATGCACTCCATTGCCTTGAAATATAGAGCTCTCTTGTGGGTTTCTCTATGGACACTCAGCTAGAAGTTGTTAGAAAGAGAAAGGCGGTTTATTCTCACTAACTTATTGTCGCAGTCAGCATGGGCTGCCATAACAAAATGCCATCTGCTGGGTGGCTTAAACAACAGGAATTGACTTCCTCACAGTTCTGGAGGCTAGAAGTCTGAGATCAGGGAGGCACGGAGGGAGGGTCAGAGAAAGAAAAAAAGAGATATCTTTCTCCTCTTCTCAGTCCACCAATCCTATTGGATTGGGATTCCCCCTCCCCTCTTATGACATCACTTAACCTTGATTACCTCCTAAAAGCCCTGTCTCCAAAGTCAGTCACATCAGGGGTTAAGGCTTCAATACATGAATTTGGGGGAAGGAGGGATGTCACAATTTAGTCCAAAGCACCTACAGAAATAAATAAGATATATTTCAATGCCATAAAGGAAATTTTAGTTTGAATATTAGGAAAGCTAATAATCATATAACAGCTTGAGATTGGAGCCATCTATTCACAAAAGAAAATGCTGCATCCAGTCTGATCCTGCATGCCCGCTAACGGTGAAGAGGCATGCAGCAGAATTCAGACATAAAATGCAACATTTTAACCAATGCAAAGTGTATATATAATTCAGTGACTTCCACTCCATTCACAGTGTTGTGCAACCATCAACACTATCTAATTCCAGAACATTTTTAAAAATAAAATTCTCGTATTTATTTTTTTATTATTTGTTTAAGTTGCATTTTTTGGGGAATATTTTATTGATCATGCTATTATAGTTGTCTCATTTTTTCTCCCCTTTATCCCCTCCACCCTGTACCCCATCCTATCATCCCCATACTTCTTAGTTCATGTTTATGAACTGTACATATCACTTCCTTGACTTCTCGATTTCCTATACTATTCTTAGCCTCCCCTGTCCAGAGCATTTTTATTACGCCAAAAAGAAACCCCATGCCTCTTCAGTAGTCACTCCCCATTCCTCTACCCCCAGCTCCAGGTATTGGTCTTTTAAAATTCAGAAAAGAACATTATGAAGGTGAACTTCTTCTGGCCACCGAGGAAAAAAAACATGTAGTGCTATTTAAAAATCTACTGGTACCACTAACTCAGAGATTGTTTAACATAGAGAATTGAGTCTTTGTGTTATTCCATCATGAAAAGGATCATAGAAACGTGGAGTCAGAGATCAGAGGATCTCAGTTTCCAGTGTCTCTCTAAACATCTTATGCCAGCTAAAAAATAATTATGGATACCATGTCCTCATACAGCCCCCTCAACAAAGAAACAGACTTTTTTTGTTCAAATGCATGTAGGAAATTCTAATAAGTTAAACTGTTAGCAGATTTCTTTGCCAACAAAGAGGATGAGCAGAGTGCCAGCAGTGAGGTTGTGTTTTCTGTTTTAATTTCACTGCAGACTGCCAGTTGCAACCTGGTGGGTTTTTACAAGGCCAAACTCACGGATGGATATTATTTTTCAAAAAAACTAAACCAACAACATAACGTCTGTACATTTTACACAAAATGTACAGGTTTCTAGCTTCACTTTAAAATAGTGGGTTAAGTGGCAACTCTTGGCCCTGACTGGGTAGAGATGAGAGACCACTGCTGCTTTGGGGAAGGTTGTGCAGGGCCAGGTCCGCTACAGCCCCATCAACTCCGTCTCCCTCATGTGCTAGCTGCTTGGCCCCTGAAGGCACTTGAATCTGCTTCTCCTGCTACAGAACAGGCTGTGCAGAGAGCCTGCAGGGGCACTTTCTTTTAACCATACTCCAAGCACAAAGCCATCTCAATGGCAGGCAAACTTGAAGCACCGTCCAATTTTTTTACACCACAATCTTGAACTTTCCACACTCAGATCTAGCATCTTGGAAGTACAAAGTTTCTGAGTGGTGGACTAATGACTAAACCTGCCCTTAGTACATTTTTGATGAGAAAATCACTTTTCATAAATGTATCAGAAAAAATAAAATTTAGATAACGTGGTAAATTTATTGTGGTTTCTACCACTCAGAATATCCCACAACAATTTACATAATGGCTCTTAGACACCAAGTTCTTTCTTAGGCTGGAAGTTTACTCCCAGCCTTTTTTCGTCTCAGTATATCTCCTTACAGTATAGATAAAACAATATTATACTTCAAAAACAACATTCAGAAATAAGTTAACCCATCAGTTCTGGAACATTCAGCTAAACAATCATTATACTCCTTACTAATAGAGGTAATTTCTAACTGGTTGAGGGAACTTCTTTCTTCCTCTTCCAGGTGTGGAAACCATACCTGGATTTCATTGGCCATCAGCAATGATGGAGCTTAGAGCTAAGAATGAAGCCTGGGTACAGTCCATCAACTCTCCTCCCCTTGGCTATGAATCCCACAGCACTTCAGAAGGGCAAGTCATTAGTCTCCAGTGAGGTACAATTCCCACAGAACAGTTCCAGGAGGGAGGCTGATGTTCTCAGGCAATGGGTACCAAACCCTGTAGTCCACCACCAATAAGACAAATACCACCCTTTCATTTAAAAAATACCTCCAGCTACAAAATTTGTAGCCTTAACAAGGTTTGTAACAGTAGGCATGAAGCACAAAAATCTCTCCAGTTTGACTGTTCATATTTATAACATAATCAGATTTGATGAAGTACATCATAAACATCATCGAGTACTTGCTATCTGCCAGGCACTGTTCTAAGTGTTTACAAATATTAACTCAGTTAATCCTCCTAAGGAAAGAAACATTACTAAATTCATTTTATAGATGAAGAAACTAAGACACAGTAAAATTACTTTTTCTTAAAAACTTTTTAAAAGTCACAAAGCTGTTAAGTTGTAGAGCCAGAATGTAAACCTACGTGGTCTGTGCTCTTAACCCTTATATTCAGTTTGTTCTCCTTCTCTAATAACAAAACAGTGACATATTTTGTATAATGCAAATTACTGAACTCACCACCTTTTCCCAAAACCTGCTTGTACTCCTATGCTGCTGATTCTAGCTGCTAGTATGACCCGTCTAATCTAAGCCAGGCGCCACCTTCTTAATTACCTAACGTTGACCTGTCACTCTCATCTCTCAATTCCATTTCCTGCATCTCTCTCAGCCCATCCTCTCTCCTCTGTTGCACCTGCTGTGGCCCTGTCAGCCCTCTCTGGGCCTCTGCAATGACCCCCTCTGTCATTCTCTGCCACTCTTTTGCATCTTTTAGCTGTTCGTTCTTCAATTATTCTTAAATAGAACTAATTATGGTATCCGGCTGATAAAAACCTCTCACGATTTCCCATTTCTATACTAGTGACTCAAAAATATTTCTCCATGAACCACCAACCTATTAGTCATTCTAAGGATTTGAAAAAAATTAGGTTTTTTGGCTGCCATCCTAACCCTGCTGAATGAGAATTTCTGGAGATGGGGCCCAGGGGTCTAAATTTTAGTAAACTCTTCAGGAGACTTTTTATATGCACCCTAGAGATGGGGAATTACAGATCTACAGAATAAACTCCAACTTCCACGGCAGTGTACAAAGGAATTGGTCCATGTGTAGTCTCAGTCTCTGCTCCTGTTGTCTCTCTCTCATCCTGCTCTAGAAACGCCAGCTGTGGCATTCGTGTGGCCTGTCTGCTCTGCCTTGTGAGCTCTGCACCTCTTCTGAGGTGCATCTCCTATATTGCCTATTCTGTGAGGCCTTTCTCGAATCCACCGCACTAAGCAAACTAATCATTTCCTCCTTTCTCCCTTCACCCTGCCCCACAGTGACACCTTCCAGATGGCACTCTAGCTGTTTACCTGTCTGCCTTTTGTGCTGCTCTGCGAACTCCAAACTGCGTTGGTGTAAAACCTGCCTTCTTCCTCCACTTCTAACACAGAGCTTGGGCCGTGGGGATACCGACCGGCGTTTGCTGAGTGAATCTCTCCAGTTTGCAAAGCTCCAGGGAACAGAAAGCTCCACACCAGGACAAAGCAGCGGCGGTGAGCATCTTCAGAGGTGACATTTGTGTCAAGGAATGGAGCATCACCACAGACCACGTTCAGGTTGTCCTTTACCTGTCTAAAGCCGAAAAGGTCTATAAAACCTTCCCCACTGCTGCCCTCAGGGTCAGTCAAGGTGAAAATTCTTGGCAAAGCTGTGTTTCTCACGGGCTCTTTTTCCATGCAGTAAAAATTTTAGACGGAAATTGAAATAATATTTGAAATATAAGTCTGTGTGGTCGGCATAGAAAGCCTGTTTTTCAGAAACACACTTTAAGCCACGGAAGGCAGGGGCTGAAACTGCATTAATTAGGTTGCTTTTGTCAACACATGGCAGAGACCAACTTGAACTAGTTAAGTGAAAAGAAAAATATTTGTAATGGTACCAGAGTATTTCACAAAACCCAGGCTTAAGAATGCAGCTGGAGATGAGGGACAATTGGAACCAGGGACTCGAACAGTCTTGGGAATCTCTCCACCCCTTGGTGTTATCCCACACATCACTCTAACAATGCATGATAAAAAGCATGGGCGCCATGACTCCTTGGTTTTGGATCTCATAGATGTAGACTCTTAGGAGATCCTGACTGAACTCTGAGGAGAGCCGCTCAATGACCAAGCTGAGTCAATGACCAAGTCCCCCCTGGCCAGTTCGGTGTGACCAAGGGCCCCAGCAGAGCCGCGTGTGGATATGACGCCCTGGCTTCAGCTCTGGGAAGGCAGAGAGGAGTGGCGTGGACAAGCCCTTCGGCGTCCGCCACATAGAACAATTCCATAGATAGCAGAAGCAAAGAGCATAGTTTAAAGTAGGGGCAACTTGGGTTGGAGATATAGAACGAGGACGACTGAACGAGGAGAACAAAGCCAGGACTCAGCCAGAGACGGAGCCCGAGTCTCCCTGGCGGAGCCTGCGCCGCCAGCACTGAGAAGCTGGCTGTTAAGCCTGAGGTTATCTGTGCATTATTTATCATTTGCTGCTATGGCTGCTAAAGTTAAATACTAACATGCTAAATAATAAGCTTGTTTCACAGAGTTGTTTTAGTTTTTAACGAATCATAAATTTAAAATAAACCTTCCAGAAGAGAGCAAACAGATACAGGAAGCAGTAAGAGGTTTAGAACCCAGGGGGCCTGGGTTCCCAGAGCACCGCCATCATGCATGGACTCTGTGACGACAGAGAACTTTCTGACTGTCTCTGAGCCTTAGATAATCTATATGTTATTTTTCATCACGACACCCCGATCATGAATTTTATGTTGTTCAGTTTCAGCCGTAATTGCTCATTTAGCAAATATCTTTGATCCCCCGCTAGGTGCCGGATACTGTTCTAGCAACCTTCAATACAGCATTGGAGAAAACAGATATTTCTACCCCCAAGGAGCTTACATTCTACAAGAGAAAATAGTTAATAAACAAAATAAACATGCAAAATTGTAATATGTTAAAAAGTAATCAATTAAAAGTATAGATTCAAGGCATAGAATGGGTGGCATTATTAGAAAATAATTATCTCTATATTTAACTGTCTGTCCACCCTCTTAAACTGAGGACAGGTACCATGTCTGTTTGCTCCCACTACATACCCAGTGCCTGGTGCAGTATGGCAGATGCTCAGTGAATTTCACTGGAGCGGTGAAGGATAAAGAGAATAACGAGAAAGTGACTAATCCCAACGCATTAGAAGATATTTGTATTAATGTGTTCGGGCTGCCGTTACAAAATACCATAGAATTAGTGCTTGAACAAAAGCCATTGATTGTCTCATGATTCTATAGACTAGAAATCCAAGATCAACAAATCTGGTTTTTCCTGAGGTCTCTCAAACTCACCTTGGCTTGCAGGTGGCTACCTTCTTGCCATGTCCTCGCACGCTCATCCATCCCTCTGCCTGTGCGTGTTTCTGGTGTCCCTCCCTACGTGTCCAAATTTCCTCTCCTTTTAGGACACCAGTCACATTGGATTAGGGCCCACCCTAACGACCCTATTTTAACTTAATCAATTCTTTAAAATTCTTATTTCCAATTATACTCACATTCCGAGGTCCTGGGGTTTGGAACTTCGGAATGAATCGGGTGAAGGTGGCAATGCAGACACAATTCGGCCCATTAATAGTAGGAACACAAGCCTTTCGGTATTCAATACATTATCTTATTTGGTCTTCTTGGTAACTTTTAACACAGCAGAACTTGTATTATCATTATCTTCAGGACACAGAGAAGAAGACAGCAGGCAGGAGCACATCTCCGAATCGAGTGCTTGATCCCCAAGATCACAATACCTCCTCAAGCTGCCACTTCCACTGCTCTCCATGAGATACAATTATAAGCTACCAAGGTCCAATTTGGGCAAGAAAGACTAGAACTGCAGTGTACAACCACCCTGAACAGTGTAGAATAGTAATCTGTACTCTGGACAATTTAACGACTATACAGAATAGAAAAAAAAAGGGGGGGGTGTCTAGAAATGTAGTTGAATGCCTTGTTATCTGGGTTTGCTCGGCTATTTTTCACTGAGACTGTTTAAATCTAACCAAAGACATCCCTGACAGGTTTTATCCAGAAAACTCTAATTTAAAAAAGTGCTTGACATGACCATGGGCAATGCTCTTGAGATGTAGGCAGACCTGAGAGCAATACATTCACCTTTTTACAAAGTCCTGCTCCGTCTTTTTCCAAGCACGAATTGGATTCAGCCCTCTCACAGCCACCTCGCTGGCTGGCCCAGAAAACACAATTCTGATTACTTCATAGCAGTATTCCCAGAGCTGTCTTGTTAGAGCAATCACAAAACCATCTGAAATCGAAGGGAAAGTCCTATCAGATAAACCACTGAAATGGTTGTATTTTGCAAGACTTACATAGCACAGTTTGTTGTAAAACTGAAGAAAAATAGTAACTTTGAAATGGGAATCCAATGGCTATAGGCCTAGAGTGAGGGTCAGCTAAGGTGACTAGCCTTTGGTTCCAGAATGCTGTTATGCTTTTGGGTTGAAAAGCAGCCCGGCACCCTCTAAATTATGAAACAATGATGACTACCAACACCTACCTGTAATTATAAAGGCAATCTTTCACTTTAGTCAGTGCCTCATTTCTTAGGTAATGGGTGTCAATGAAAAGTTTATGGCCAATTGCACACAGCTTACCACCAACAGGAATGCCTTTTCCACACCCTCTCTCCTATTCCTCCACCCTGTGCCAAGCCCCAAGCTAAACATAATGCACTGAAAGGGAAACTGATTGACCTTCAGTTTAAATGTTGGACTGAACACATGTAGTTGCCTCTAGTCTTCCCAGGGCTCCACTGAAATAAAAACTTAAGAGTCCCAAATGAATAAACATGTAACAGCAAAGAGAACAAGAGTGCGGTGATGATTACCAGTGAATTGATGGACTTCAGCAAATACACGAGAGAAAATGGAACAATGTGTGTGGTCCATGACACAGCAATCACACTCCTGGGGCACATGTCAGATACATTCTCACTTAGGTGTATAGGGGACGTGTATATGGATGGTCTCTAAACACGTACACAGTGGTCATTATGATCATGCAGAGCAGTTAAGAAATTTAGAGGAATGGATAATTAAAGAGGAGTGAATGTATTCTATGACATGCTGGGCGGCAATAAGTAATAAATGGAAAACAAAATAAGTGAGAATTTTGTGAGAAAAGTAGAAACAGAATGAGAAAGCACAATATCATTTGTGTAAATTAAGGATCTAAAACACAACAGTGCCTACTATTAAAAATTACATATATTTTTAAGACACATCAGTACATTACTGCAGGTACTTATTAGGGAGAGGTGGATGGAAAGGAATGGAGTGGGGATTAGGGAAGAAGAGGAATAAATTTAACAATAGAGAATATCCATTTAAATTACTACTAATGATGTGCTCTGCACATGGTGCCTGGGGTCCTGTTAAAAAATACATTACATAAAGTAAGTTGGATGTGAAAGGGCAGGGAAGGCATATCTCAGAGTGCACTAGTGCAGTCCGTGCACTAAAACATCAAGATAATCCTGCACATTTATACTAAGAAGTTACTTAAACATGCACTCTAACTTTTCTTTATAAGCAAGTTTAAACAATTTTACCTTTTCTCCATGGTGCCTATGTCACTTACATTGAAACATGAAAAAAATAAGAAAAAGGAAGGTTTGTGGTACATGAGAAAAATTTCTACTTTCTTCCATGTTTGAAAAAAAAGAAAACACAAATAGGAAGAGAATGCCTGAAGGAAATGTAGGTTGACTTTAACATGCAGAGTGCCTCCCACATTATTTATTCAAAAACTTGACTTCCTTCTCTATGTATAATAAAACCACCCAGAAAACAGATGGAGAGGCTCTGAAAAACAACTGCCACAGGGCAGTCATTCAAGACACTTGGGTTTCTTAGCATTTGAGGGATTAGGGGATCTTTCATTAACAAAAGTCAAGCCCACCAGCAATACGAACCTTCCACTATGTGAAAGGGAGACACTGATTAACCAAACCAGGCATTCAGTTGGAGAAAAATCTAGAGCTCCAGTGGAAAAACAACTTTATTGATTCCCCATGTTTGCCAGTGACACACCAGCAGCAGGTCTCATGATATTATGCAGGAAGTCTAGCTCAGTCAGAGGGTTTGCTTTGTTGTATGACAGTTGCAGCCAGATCTTCCTGTCTAGATGAAGATACCGTCCAATCCCAGGATAACAAAACAAAGGGTAAAAAGCCCAGCAGCTGCAAATAATTTCTATCCAGTCATCAGGACAATTTTCTGCTTTAATCGTAATTACTAAACCGACGTTCAGATCTAACTGGGGAAATAACATAAAAACATTAGCTTGGACAACACTGAAACGAAATACATTCTATGAAACTATGTAGACTCTACGTATGCTGTCAGTTGGTAAGAAAAATAATAAATGATTTTTAAGGAAAGTACAGTTGTTTCATTGAGCAAAGACAAAATGAGTAAATCCTTAAATCACCTTTTCTTTCTTCCGTAGGTAATCACTGGATGCTATGTCATGGTCGCATTCAAGTATCATTTTTAAAAGGTTCTAGTTAAACTTCATTTCATGTTTCCAAAAAATAAGACTACTTACAACAAGAGAACTATACACTCAGTTTACAACATAAAAATAGAAAATTAAGGACAAATAAAACAGTGTATGCAAATTAAGCAATCTTAAGGGTTAAATCTAAGTTGCTGATTCCCCACTTAATTTTGGGGGGCCCTTAGCATTCACAATTTATTTTTACAATCTTATCATTGTTATGAGGTATAAAGGGATGAAAGCAGGATTTTTACTGGGAGGTCTAAAAGATATGACTTTAACCTATGAATTGCTTTGGTTTTTGTAAATAATAATACATACAGTAATACTAATAATATATTTTCCATAGAAAAACTTTGTCTTAAAGTGTAGCATATTGAAAAGAATCAATTTAAATACCTATGCTTATGATGAGCACTTTTATCATTTCAAGGGGAAAAAATGGTTTCTTTGAATGGGTATTTCTGAGATTAAGGCAAAAGAATGAATTCATTCTAATCAGGTTTTCTGTCGGCATAACCTTAAGGATTTATTTATTTATTTACTTATTTATTTATTGGTTTGTGGTCCTGCTAGGACAAAATTAAATATGGTGGGATTTGTGGATTCAGTTGGGACTTTTTTTCTTGAAATCTGATCTTTCAGAGTCAAACCAAATGGAAAATCAGCAGCTTTCCAAAAACACAGGCACTTCTGTTGGAAACAGATTCCCCAATTCCAAAGACCGATTAGCCTAGTGAAACTACTGCCTCAAAGCCGCTTAGACCTTATCCTTGTTTTTTACTGTACCGATGACCCAGGCTTCCTTATTTTCAGCCAGTGGGACATAACTATTGATGCCCAGCAGCAGGCAGCCCTGTGGG
Organism: Mormoops blainvillei; assembly: GCA_004026545.1. NCBI lineage: Eukaryota > Metazoa > Chordata > Mammalia > Chiroptera > Mormoopidae > Mormoops > Mormoops blainvillei. Next base: position 105,238 of record PVJD01000333.1, read on the forward strand.
GGCTGGCCTTGAGATTATGGCCAGATTGGTGTAATCTTACAGCCGGGATGGGAAGGCTGTTCACATGAAGGGAACAGTCTTCATATTATGTATATAGTTATCACAACAAATTGAATTCAGACCTTCAGCAACACCATTGGAAGATGTTCAATCACCAGGAATGTCATTAACTCGAGTTAAGCAGAGGATGTCTAGGCAAACAATTTGTGTGAACAGCTCTTAGGATACCATCTGAGAGGAAGGCTCTGGGGAACGGCTTTGGCTATCACGCCTTTCGAAGCTGCTTTATGCTGCCGATGCTGGGGATGTTGATGAAGCCGTCATTTTAATTCACAGACAATCTGAGGGGGGCTAAAAACAAATAATTTTTGACTATTTTTATTATCTAATGATGTCTGAAACAGACATCCTATCCTTAAACCTTACAATAGCCCCTTGAGACTAAGGAAAGATCGGGGCTCAGGAATTGCCCGTAGTGAAAAATAAGCAACGCTGAGATGGGAGGGGAGAGATCAGAAGGACGTGAACGAACACTCAGCAAATTTAAGGCACTGCTCTCCATGCTAGCGCAGAGAAACACTCTCTTCCCTCAATGCAGCTTACATTGTAGGTGAGGGACCGAGAAGTAACAACAGATAACTAAACAAGGTCATATCAGACTGTCAGTGCTATGAAACAGATTACACAGATGATATGAGGGAAAAGCCTTAGGGTAGTAGTAATTGTCAGTGGAGCAAGAAGGCAGGGAGCATAATGGGTGTGAGAGAGAGTGGTACAGACAAGGCAGGCAGAGAGAAACGGGTTATCTCAGGGCGTCTCAATTTGGGCATTATTGTCATTTGGGGCCAGATAATTCTGTGTTTCAGGGGGCATTGTGACCCATAGGTTGTTTTGCATTGTTCCTGGGCTCTTTCCAATAGATGCCAGTAGCAGACCCTAGTTGTGGCAAGGAAAAAAAGTCTGCAAATATGGCAACATGTCCCCTGGAACATTTGAGAATCTCCAGTGGAGAGCCACTAGCTCACGTAGGGCCTTGGAAGAAGAAGTAATAGGTAAAATATTTAATAACCCATGTGGCATGAGCACCAGCCAATTAGACTAGACTCTGTCTGTAAATAGCCCATCAGGCTGTACAAGTGCACCCTCGATAAATATCAGCCCTGCTATACCTCATGGTAAGTAATTTAGATTTTATTATGATTGTGATAGACAACTATGGTACTGTTTTAAAAAGGAGTGAGTGACATGGTATCTTTTATGATTTCAAAAGGACCACCTTAGTAGCTAAACAGAAAACAGATTTTTAGGGCAGGGCAGTATGAGAGGAAGCGGGGAGACTGGCAGGAGGCTACTGAAGAAACCCGTGTGCGAGGCGATGGTGACTTGGCCTAGAGCCACAGCCATGGAGATCACAGTACATTCCGCAGTGCAGGGCACCCGAAGGACTGCGGTTTATAACTGTTTTGGTTCAGCAATTAAGTGGATGGTGGTCATTTACTAAGATGGGAAGACTAGGGGAAGTGCAGATTTCAGAAGGAAAAAATTAAGAATTCTCGTTTAGGTGTGTTAAGTTTCAGATGCCTATAAAACATCTAAATGAAATTATCCAACCTGTGCCAGTACCAGTTGGGTATATGAGTCTAGAGGTTTATATAAATTTGATAATAACCAGCATATGATATAGAAACTACAAATATTCAGAAACCAATGTTTATATAGATGATCAACACAAGATAGGCCACCAACCATTTAAACCAGAATATCAGCCCATTTGCTGAGGAATGTATTTCATGGCCTACCTCCCATAACGTCTGATTTCCTCCTTACATATGACAAAGACAAGCCTTATTTAATTTCAGTTAACATATAGACTAACCTTTGTACCTTGTTTTCTGCTGAAAAATCTTAAGCAAATGCCATTGTACATGTTTCAAGGTTTTCCTGATGATGCGAAGTTAAATGCAAAACTATTAGGCACTGGAGTGGGGAAGGGGCTGGGAGAGAGACTCATGGAAGATGTTCAGGGCACAATATGAGTCCTGGTTCCTAGTCCCAGACTGTCCAGGAACCCACATGAAATACTATCTATTCTAATGGTCAATACATTTTTTTCACCGGGTGTTTTATTTAGCATTATTAAATTGCTGATAATACTATGGTTTCAGAGGACAGGTATCACTCCATTAGATTCAAACCTGGGGCTCACAGACATCCGCATACACTACTGCTAATAACAAATAAAGTCTTAAAAAACACACTGTGGTTTTCAAAACACTTCCTAGCCTTTTGACAAAATTTTATTTTCACCATAATTTTGTGACATAGAAAAGGTAGATATTCATATATCTATTTTAAAATAAGAAAACTATTGTTCAACAAGATTAAATGATTTTCCCGTGGTCCTACAGTTGGTAAATGTTAGAGGAAAAAAAAATTGGAACACAAGTGTTTTGACAATTAATTCAGCACTGAAGGAGTAGAAGGCTCTGTGCCAGTACATCCTACAGTGTGACTCATACTGCATGACACCAAACGTGAACTCTTGCTTGACTTTTTTCCTGAAAAGGATCCGAGGTGCTTCTCAACTCAGGTGTATTCTCTTGTGTTCCTTTTCTGTAATCTAACTTTCCCATGCTTGGTAAGTTCATGTAGCGGCCTTGTGTATTTAAACATGCAATTTTTCCTTCTGTTTCTCATCCTGTCTCTATTCTAGCTGACATCTTCCTGAGACTTCCTTGCTGGCATTCTAACTTTCCCCTGATTACTTCAATCCTTTTATGACGAAAACAGTGGAACAGACCATAAACTTACACTACATTCCTCTCCTTTGCCATGCATAGTGGGTTTATTCTCACTTCGTCCTTCACTGTTAATTGTCTCCCTTTCTTTAAACTAAATTTTTCATTCTGCACTGATAAGTTTTTACTGATTTCAAAACTAACATGATATTATAGAAAATTATATAAATGTATAAAGAAGAAAATATAAATTACGCCTATTCCCATTAATCAAAGATCAATAAAATTAGATTGCTTGATTACTTGTGTTGTTTCTTGAATTGCCTGCTTAAATAACAATTTAAAATTCTTGTTAATCGTAAAGGAATTCAAGTCTGTGAATTTTACTCAAAGTACAGTTCGAGTCACATTCCACAATCTTGGGACAGAGGGACAGAACATGAATTCAGAGAGGCAACAGGACAGTTTATTTTGCATGTGAGCTACTGTGAAAACTTCGGCTTTTATTAGAGTGAAACAGAGGACCACTGGAGAGTTTTAGGCAGAGCAGTAGAAAATTTTAACTTAAAGGATCAATTAATTAAATTGCAAAGTTAAAATACCACAGAAGGACAGAGAAGTCTAAGAAAATTAATATGCAATTTAGCCTTCTCTGTCTAGGTTATGAGCCCTATGATTTAACAGAAACATGTTTTATTATATATAATTGCAATGACAGAAGTCTAATGAACAGTTAAGTAAATATTCATTATAACATTTTCATCTGATCCTAGTGTTTTATATTTATAATATCTAGAATCCTGAATCTTAAATAATGACTACTTAATAAATAATGGTTGGATTAAAAAAAAAAGAAAGGCAGGGAGGGATTATGGGTGGGGGTGGAAAAGAAGGGAGGGTGAAGACAGGAAAATTATTCAGTATAGTAACTTCTACAAATAGGAAACTATTCTAACTTCTTAACTAATAGGAAACTATTTCCTAACTTCTAGGAAAATACTTATACTGTTTAGGACAAATAATTAGGATAGTACATTTACTAATTAATTTCTTAATGTTTAAGGAATAGATAATATGATGAACTTACATTTTAAAAACAAAGAACTGAAAATATTTTATTTCTTTATTTAAGAAATAAAGTCTTTATGAGACTGATTTTAAAACTTAATTGAGCAAATGAGTGCCTGTTCTTATCTGTAAAATATTCTCTTGCCCTACCTTTCTCAGTAATACAGACTTTTAAAATATAGTTATTCCTAACCCCTACACTCTCACGTACACACACAAAGACAAATTCTTGTGAGAAATTAAGATGCAAGAAGATGGATATGCTGCTGAGCTTCTTCCTTTAATCAATGCAGACCAACAAATAAGTACTGATCTGCACATTTGAACTTGGTTTTGCTGCCAGTATTTTAAATATAAATTTTTATATTGATGATTAAAGTACTTGGTATTGAAATGATCCCTGACCTACAATGGTTCTTTTTTTTTTTTACTTTAAAATAGTGCAAAAATGATATGCATTCAGTAGAAAGCATACTTTGAATTTTGAATTTCGATCTTTTCCCGGGCTCGCCACAGGCAGGCGAGATGCTCTCTGGGCGATGCCAGGCTTGCCGCCGGCCGCAGATCCCAGCCACCGGGCGGGCACGAGGGTAAACAATCAGCACTCTACAGCGCACTGTGCTGCCAGCACTTTTCAGATGCTGTGTTTGTGTTTTCCCATCGCATCATGTCTATAAAATGCCCATCTGTGTCTCCTGCTTCTAGTAAGAGGAAGGCAATTACTCTTGAGATGAAACAAGATAATTGCCCAACTACAGGATAATGTAATTGTTCTGAGTCCATTTAAGGCAGGCTAGGCTAAGCTATGATGTTTGGTAGGTTAGGGGTATTAAATGCATTTTCAACTTATGATGTATTTATCGGGACATAACCCCGTTGTTATTTAAGGAAGTTCTGTATGTTAAAGAGAACTATTCTATGCACTTACAAAGTGAATGACAATCTGTTTCTCTGTCACTGTATTTAGTAGCTCATGATATTGGGAAAAGGACTGGAGTGGTAAATTTGCTCTCCTGTGTAAAGCAAACCTGCTTCTCATCCAAGGGGCTTCTATGTCTTCATGATCTACAACCACCAAAAAGAAAACAGATATACTTGAACTGAGGTTACAGCAGGAATATATTTTTGTGTGAATCCCTACTTATCCTTTCATAAAAGCTTGCACGTTGAATGTATCCCATCATGTCCTCCATGTACATGTCAAAGTTTTAATTTTCTAATACTCAATTCCACCAGAGCCTCCGTAACAAGCTGTGTTCTCTTAGCCCTTTCTGCCAATGCCAGATAGCAGACCTAGCAGTAACATTCATCTGACAGTTTTGTGATGAGCATGGGAGGCACAAATGGATACAGATTGCTCTGCCATCTCTGCATTATCATCCCTGCAATTCTAACCATAAAAATCCCCCTTTTGTGGATTAAATAGGCAATTATGATTAAATGCCTGGGCCACAGCTTTATTTTTGTGATTTCTTTCTTTCCGTGTATAAGACTGACTTGATTAGTAAGTCTCAGGCAGGCACCACATAATTTTCTGTTATCATATAATGCAGATTTACAAGAGAATATAAATTACTGAATTTGTTGTAGACTGGAGTGATGTTATCTTTTTCATTTCCTTAAATTCAATTATCCTCAGCTAGCCAAATTTATCTTGATTATACCCTGGTTAAGCCAGCTGCACTTCTGAGTGTCCAGATACCTCCCTGAATTTTCACTCCGGATACCAAAGAAGGATAACAGTCAGTTTAGTCTCTGACATGGAATCATTGTAAATTTTTATAAATATAGATTGAAAAATGAATTTGTCACTTACTTCTCCTAAAGGGTAATTTAAATCATCTTTTCTTTTCTACACTGAGAATTCTCACCAGGAAGATCATAGAGGGTCAATGTGTGGGAATTAATTGGGTGTTGTCTTTATGAGGTGGGCTGACAGCAGTGTCCTCACAACTAGGAAGACCTTAAGAACTGAACCATTCAAAGGACCCTCTTACCTACCATAAATTGCCATTCTCCCATGAGAAGAAACACACAGTAAATTATAGATTGTATCTTGGGTAAGATTCAAGAAAACATGAAAGATGCTGAAGATCAAAATGCTTGCCAGGTACGGGTTTTGGCATGATGTTGTTTGACACTACCAAGGCCCTGGGCTGTGGAACTTGACCCGTGGAGCTACCACAGGCTCAAAGCTCTCCCAAGAGATACGCCTTCTGAGGCCATTGGAGTAACTGCCGGAAAAGAAAGTCCCGCGAGGAAGGGACCTGGTCTGTCTTGTTCACGGCCAGAATGCATTATTATGTCTGGCTTTTTAAAACATAGGTTTCCAAATATTAAGTTATTGTTTTGACTAGTCTGTATAGCTATTGTCGTGCATCCCTCAGACGGTCTCCTACCACCCCAGCCCCTTCTTGGTCCTGGATGCTCAGAGAGGCGTCACCGGGCAGAGGCATAATGCCTGGCCAAGAACAGCACCTACAGGACACTGTGTCACCACCACCTGTGTCAGTCCATATAATTACTCAAACGACATGGGCTGTTCTGTATCCTAGGAATTGCCCCTGCACCCACTGTTCTGCATCCCTCCAACACACAGAGCAGTGTCTGCACACTGTAGCTGCTCAGTAAATTTTCTGAGTAAATCAATGAAGAAATGACCTATTTATTTTCCTTATTTTGTATTTTTGTACCTATACATTTTCTCAGAAACATTACTTATTTGCTAATTCAATTCAAAAATACCAAATATCTGCACTGGTATTATCCACATTTCCAAGGCCATTCATCAGGACAAACCCTGACCCAACAACCACTATGTAGCAAAAACCCTCCTGGACCCTAGAGAGACGCTCCAGGAACCTAAGTGAGTTGGAGATGGTTCGGACTTCTTCCCTAAAGCACAGATCCCATTAATAATTCACAAATAGGTAAGAAAAGGGGATGCCAAGGAGACTAAATGACTCATAAGTGTACTACTATTTGGGCTCAATTTGACTTCTTTTTTGCTTTGGTCACAGTGTCTAAAAGTTATTTTTATGACCAGCTAAAGGCATAAAAATAGGTACAACCATATGACAGATTGCATAAACTTGAGGAAATGTCTAGACAGACATGTAGAATCCAAACCCCAAACAACTTACACTCATTGCCTACCCGCTATGCGCCACTCACTGTGTGAGCCACACAGAGCCCAGAGCCACCCCGTGAGTAAATACTAGCCTTTGCCCCCCTGACAAATGGCACAGCTAAGTTGCGGGGAAGCTAAATAATTTGTTCAAAGGTACACAGCTGGTAAGTGACAAGGAGAAAACACAGTCTCCTGTCTTTCTGTCTCTGGAGTTCACCTGGTAAGCACTGCACTATCTGCCTTGTGAAGTTTCTTAGCATCTCTGAGATTGCTAATTGTATGCTAGAATATTTAATATTTAAACTAGAGCAGTCCTTGCACTTTTTTGGCCCCTTGAATTTTTCTCCCCAGCTTATGAATTGGTACACGTTGCTATGGCAATACATTCCAGACTCTTCCTTCCACCCTTTGTTCCTCATACTTTTCTCTCTGACTCCCTCATCTAGCCTGGTGGGGTTCCCATATGTGACTGAACCCACCCTGGCAAGAAGGACTAGTGTCTGCCCGGCCACATTTCAAGTGGAAAATATAGAAGACCCTTACTGTATATATAAAGACATTAGCCTAGCTACTCTATAATTTTTAACTAAATATTCCCCAAACTATGGAAAGCAAAAGCTAGTACCCCCTTTTTACAGTTATGTAAAGGCAAATTACATAGGTTCGGAGAAGTTAAGTAACTATGATTGATCTTTTAAGGAATAAGAAAGAGGGATATCACTTTAATTCCAAATCTAGGATTTCACTCTTTCTATAACACCACACTGACTCATTATTGAGGGATTCCTATAAAAATATTTCTCTTAAAGTTTGCAGGAGTTTTCAGGACATGGAGAACTAGCACACTGTCTTAAATCCAGTACTGCAGACTAGTTGACAAGAGCATCAAGCTATCTCTTAACAGAAAAAAATCACCTTGTAGAAATATAATGAATGATACATTTCGATGGGAGAAAAGGACGTTTAAGAAGATTCAAACAGGCATCTTCCCAGAATGAGAGGTGGGTAAGTCTGTAATGCAGGGCCTTACATGACCAAGGACTAAAATGAAGACACGAAAAGATCAGAAGAGACATAGAACCAGAAGCCGAAATAAGAAACTAACAAGAAAATAGGGTGGGGTAGAAGGAATGGGTCCTGAAACCATCTTTCTTACTTCACAATGGAAAAGAGAAAGTTTGCCAGTTCTACCTTTTTGCCCATATCTGGCTCTGATTATAGGGGCGGTGCTATTACTACAAAAAACTAACAGGGTAGGAGAAGGTAAGACAATCAGAAGAGATTCCACCCTGCAATGAAATCAGCTCTTAAAGTTACATAATGATGGATGAGGGCATCTTCAATTCAAGACACAAATGTGCTTTAAACTAAGAGCATGCCCAGCTTGAATTTAAAAATAAAGGAAATGCAACCATCCTTAGGGTTCAAACATAAGATTATTTGGTAGTCACTGGTACTTTTAGATTTAAAAAAAACTGAAATGAAAATGACAGTCAGGTATAAAAGTAGACACTAGGCTACAGGACAGATCTTACTTCAGATCCAAGAATCACCTTAAACAGCCATCTAAGCATGATGGCTGGTAGGTCTTTAGCTGAAGTACTTACTGCAGAAAGAGGTTCCCAGCCTCTCTCCCTCTGCTTAGAGAATGCATCCTTAAGATGAAACATTTCCATCACTGGTGGTTAGAGGAGTCAGGGAAGCTTAAACATACAACTTTCTCTGATATGAACTTAGGGGTGTGCCCAAAGTCACTCTCAGGGGAATGCCCTTCCATTTTTGTAAAAATATTGCTCACCTCTTTCATTCCTTCTCTTGAACTATATCAATGCATTAATAAAAGCCCTTTAACTGTAGGCACAGATAGACACTCAAACCAGCAATAACAGATGCTATAAATCCAGCCCAATGCTCTCAGATCCCTTTGACCATTTTTAGGTGTCTTTGTGCTGGTGTTGTCATGCTCTTGCTTTCTGGGGCCTCATCACTGGCTTTTCTTTCGAGGACTCCACCAGGTTACTGGGCTGCGCACTCAGGAAACTAGACATGCCTGGGAGTTTGCATTCCCCCAGGGTGGCCCTAAGCTAATAACTGGTGGTGCAGAACAATTAAAGTCTAGCTTTCAGGTCTTAGGTCAGGAGAGCTCTGAATGTATAGACTGCCTGAAATCCCATCTTACTCTCCCTCTCTCTGACAGCGCTTTCTCCACTTCCTTGCAGCGTCTCCTGGGAGTACTTCCTTAATAAATTCAAAGTCAGCCTCTAGGGAACCTGACCTGACAGTAGCCCAAATAAAAAATGGCCGGAGTGTTTTGGGTAAGGCTGCAGGAGGCACTCACAGACCTGGAAAGAGGGCACAGCACTGCCCGGGGACCTGCCCCCTCTGCACTCCCTGTTTATCATATGCAGTGGTTTAGTGTCCTGTGTTGCATGTTTCTCTGGGCATCTGTCCCCTTTCCCTCACTGCAAGCAGCTTTTTTAAACTTCAGGCAGCCATGTCCAATGCTGCTAAGGTCAGGTATATAAGACTGGTCACCTAGATGTCCCCTCTCATCAGGGGTGCACACACAACCCATTTAAGTTGTGAAGTGCACATGTGAATGAAGATGAGTAGCAAAAAGGCCTGTGAAGTACAGACACATCAGCATATTACTATAAACCTTTGATACTTGAAAATACACTGGCAATTATTTAATATAGAAAATTTGCCTAAGACAGAACATTTAAGCACGTGATTAGTAAGCTTGCCTAGCCTTTCACACAGGTGTGGCTGCCTTACCTTCTTGAATGGGTGATCGAGAGATAATCTGCCTTGCCTAAAAAAGATGTGTGTGCTGCAGGTGGGCGAGTGGGCGAGTGGGCGAGTGGGTGAGTGAGCGAGTGAGTGAGAGGGTGAATGTGAATGGTGGCCTTTTCTTTCCATCTAACAACAGGGTGTGTTTCGGGAGCCTGCCTCCTCTTTTGTGGTACAGGTGTTCATTGAGGCAATTCAGAATACTGCCTCCCAAGCCTTCCCTCCGCTATTCTGCCAAGAGATTTGACACACTGACCATTAGTCACATCTACCCTACGGCCATAGCTTCCAAACATTTTTGGCCCATAGCAACAGCAGGACACCATATGTGCCCACATATGCACATACAGGAAAAACACATAAACGTGATCCAAACAAATATTTTGTGAAATAGTACTTGCTCTTTCTACCTGTGATGCACTCAATTTTCCATTGTTTTCTATGATAATTGAGTCTTTCGTTTTTTTAAATGCTAGCAGCAACCAACGAAATTGATTTCAGGGCCCATTAATGGGTTACAACCAGTGCCTTGGCACATTAAGGGCTTGCATCTAAATGCTGATGTTACTAGAGACATTGCCTCTGTAAGTCATTATTATCCACTAACACTTTGTTGTGCATCAGCTCGTTATTCATGTAACAAATTGTTTTGAGCACCTGCTCCATGCAGGGCTTTTCTGCTGAGAGCCAAGAGAGATACAAACACAAGGAAGTACCCATCCTTACCTTTAAAAGCTTATCATCACGATGCTTAGTTGCCAGCAACAGGAGCCTGTTTGGGCTGATATGGTATACAGGAACTATGTATTATATATAGTTATAATATAGAGAGTTCTATAGTTACATCTATTAGATAGATGATAGATAGATAGATAGATAGATAGATAGATAGATAGATAGATAGACAGACCGATAGATGCTTTCCCAGGACTACCAGGAGGGAGAGAGAACTAAGTAAGATTTGCATGTCCAGAGCCACAATGAGAGTCACATCCCAGCAGTGGTCCACAGTTGCCCTGCTGGCACTCCAAACCATGTTGTATATCGTCTGCAGCCCTGGCCATCGCTGCCACTATTGCCCTGGGAAAGCCCATGTGGCAGCCACAGTGGCCCTCCTTAGTGCTAGGTGGAGTCTCCCATTATGGCTTCTCTAAAGGATTAATTGAGTTACTGATTGTTAAATGCTTAAAAGTGATATCTATTACTATGTAGAGTTAGTAAACGGAACACCTGGAGCTTTCAGATTTTTATCAGGGGAGATGGGCTCAGCATCCAGTCAAAAGCCAAAATTTACAAACCATGTGATGAGCAGCCAAAAAAGAAAGACTTAACGTTTGTGATACAAGCTAGTGGAATCTTTTAAAAAAGAGTTGAATGATTTGATTCCTGCTCTTAGAGGTCAGAGCTCCAAGGGAACAAGACCCAGAATGGGACAGACAGCAGGGACTGAGAGCAGGTCTGGAGACTGGGGGGCTCTGGGCTGGGAAAGACAGGCTGCCAGGAATCTTTGAGGAAAACTCCAGGAGGAAGGCAGGATAGAGAGACAAGCAGGGACGAATGCCAGAGGCTCCCTCATGTGATAATCCTGCGGGAGACCACTCCTGTCCCTCTCGCCCTGCGACGGTACGGCACTCTAGAGCAGTAGTCTTCAAATATTTTTGCTCAGATATGTCCTAAAAGAGTTTGCAAACTACCTACCTTCCACAGATTTCTAACTTCTAGATGTTTTTTAACCTTAAATTTAAATAGTTAAAAAGATCACACCCTTATAAACTATAAAATCTCAAATTGCTCCTTCGGTACTTGGATGGTTCAGGCCTGCACAATGTGTCATAGTCAAATTTAGGACAAGTGAGGCGGAGGAAGGCAACTATAAAAGGGGAGATGGGAAGAGAGAACCCATGGACCACAGACACATTCTTAGCTAGCCAATTTAGGAAAGAATACATTTATAAGTCAAACAATGAAAGTGTATTCCTTAAAATGATCTCAGCTTACATACTCACTGAAAAATCTTCATGTACCCACCTGGGGTGGGGGGGATGTCCCACTTAAAAACAAAACAAAACAAAACAAAACCTATTCCAGAGCATGTCTGAGCTTGGCACGCTTTACATTATTGTATGCATATTTCCCATTAGGCATTAGGATATATATAATAATTACATATGTTTTGAATCTAGAGGTTGAGCCAATCAGGACCAATATGACACAGTGGGTAACATTCTTCTCCCTACCCCTTCCACAACAAAAGGATCATTTAGCAAAAATGGTGCTAATATTTTAGATTATACATTTATTTCAACTATCTTTAATAGTAGCTTAACTTCTTAGGGGACCCTATAATGCCTTCAGTTCCAAATAAATCTTAGCAAAATATTACATTTAATTGTGAAATGATATGGATATTTTATGAATTGCTATGCTACTTAAATATATAACCCAAAGAGAGGCAACATTAAGGTACTAAGGAATTTTGCCAAGGCATTTTAAACAGGAGAGTCAAGGGGTGGGGGGGCCACTGAGCCGCCCTTCACCCGTCCCCAGGGCGCGTCTCCGGGGCCTGCCGCCAGCAGCCGCAGACGCCCCTGCAGAGGCTCGACCTCCAGGCAAGGTCCCTTCTTTACCACAGCTTCCAAGGAGCTGGTGCTAGCTCCAAATATTTAGATACTTTTAAGCTAGGTTTCCACGGTATTGTGAAAGCGATCTTTTAAAAAACCTCCCTTTCCTTCTCTTAACATGTAAGCGGCTGCCGCAGCACTCTGCAGGGACGAGCGGTCTGCGCAGGGGCTTTCGTGTCTTTTCAGGGCGGGTAATGTCCTTAAGGAATTAATTCTGTGTCCTGGAACTCCTATGCCACTCAATTTGTCAAGGCAATTCCTGTGTGGCAGACAATGTCTTCCACTCCCAGTCATTCACGTGCCCCCTGAATGAACGGCAACGGGAGTCTTCAGACAGGCTCGAAGCTAAAAAGTGAGTGAATGAATGAATGAATGAATGAACAGAACCTATTAAGGGCAAGCACCTAAACAAATTCCTTTGGACGAAGCAAGTTTAGCTTTCCTCCTAAAATAGACAGATAATTTTGCTTTTCCCCCTCCATTCTAGTCCCTGGAGTTTGTGTCCAGGCAATTATTCGCAATTGTAAAAACTCCATGCAATGACTGAAACAGTAAAGCTGAGGCATGGCACACTGCTGGGGACACACGCTTTGGGTGAAGAGTGCTGAAATCACGCTGCGTAGCTCTGCAGGTCTCAGGGGCATGGAGAGGGGAGAGCAAGGAGGCCTCCGGTCCTCGACCATCTGCCTTAGCAAGGCTCTGATGTAGCACCGAGGGGGCAGAGGGTGGGACACGGAGGGGAAATAAAATGTAATAAAATACAAGGCCATTAATACACAGCTCAGGACTACTTTTTAGATGTTAGGCTGCCGTAAGCTAAAATGACAACTTTCAGTCTAGGTGTTTCTAGCACCAGATGAGAAGAAATGTAGTCCCTTTCACCTCAGCCCAAGTGTTAGAATAGTTCCCATATGCGTGGTGAATTTAATTTCTAACCCCTTTCTTCCACCAAAGCTAAATATTGTTAAAGATGCATTTTGAGATGACATTTTCTAAATTTTTTTACACGTTTTAACTAGAAAAAAGTTGATATCAAGAGCTCCTGAGGGGCTCCCTAACCTTAATGTTCTGACTGAAGTGTAAGCTTTTACTCACATGTCCTACAAAAGAGGTGACATTGTCTAGCATGCGTTGCATTGTGATGGGAAACTCTTATGGAAGGAGGTGAAGGATCCACACACATAGCTGCCTGTTTATTGTTAAACCAGGGGCCATTTCTCTCTCTTCCTTGTGAAGGGAACTGTAATTTGTTTCAGCGTCCACCTCAGGACAGTTGTCCTTATCTCTAGCTCAGGAATACATCTTGATCTACTAACATCACTCATGGCAATACCACTCCTCTTGCTTGGCATTGGTTTAGTCTTGAATATGAAATGTAGCTCTGGTAAGGGAATCAAGATAGGAAGCCATTAGCAGTTTCCAGGAAAGGTTTCCTTACTCAAAAATCATGTCATGAGGGAGACCTGATCCATAAGCCTTGCTGGATATTATTGTCACTGGACATGATAGCCAGTGTCCGTGCAGTCATTTTGCAACTATGTTGAGAGAGAGTCTGAGCACAAAGCCAAGGGAGAAAGCATGGTGGAACAGAAGATGGAAAGAACTTTGATCCTTGATGATGGTGACAAGATGCTGAACTAAATAATCCAGGCACTGCCCTACCTCACCCTTTTTTTTCATTTCCTTATTTTTAAACCTTCTGTGGTGGCTTTAAAATATGTCAAAAATTCTTAAGATTCTCTTCCTTATAAGAGGTGGTGCCAAATCTCCTCCCTTGAGCATAAGCTGGACTTAGTGACTCACTTCTATCAAATAGAGTAAAGCGGGAGTGACACTATACAACTTCGGAGACTAGATCTCAAAAGGCACTACGGCTTCCTCTTCACTCACTCACTCAGATCACTCATGGTGGTAAAAGCTAGCTGTCACGTCATGAAAATGCCTAAGCAACTTGAGGAGAGGCCCAAGTGATGAGGGACTGGGACCACCTGCCAACAGACACGTAGGTGAGCCACACTGGAAGCAGAACTTCTACCCCAGTCAGGCCTTAAGAATATTGCAGCCTACATTCTGACTGCAATTTCAGAAAAGACCCAGCCAGAACAATCCAGATAATTCACTCCTGAATTCCTGACATGGAGAAATTGTGAGATGATACATGAAGTCTGTCCACAAAAAGTCCAGCCATCGTTAATACAATGAGAACAGTTTGCACGACATCTCTGTGACCTGGCGGCCAAGGAGAGTGGTCTCGAATGCACGTGCATGAACAATGATGACTTCACTGTACTAGTCAGTGGGGGCGGTAGGCACCAGTGAGTGAGCATGTGCACTGCGTGGCCATAGCATTCAAGCTGGCTGTGTGAGTAGAGCAACAAATCTGTATCAAATTTTGCATTAAGCCTGAACATCGCTCCTTGGAAACTATTCAGATGAGTAAGAAGGCCACAGCTATGGGCAACTGGTGATTGGCAGCTTCATCAGGACAACATGCCCGCTCATGCATCATGTCTCATGCAGAGTTTTTGGTGAAATATCAAATCACCCAGGTTGCTCAGCCCCCTACAGCTCAGATTTGGCACCCTGTGACTTCTGGCTTTTCCCCAAGCTAAAATCGTGTTTGAAAGGGAAGAGAGTTCACATCATCAATGAGATTCAGGAAAATATGACAGGACAGCTGATGATGATTTGGAGAACTGCATGAGGTCTCAAGGTGCCTACTTTGAAGGAGACTGAGGTGTCATTGTCCTGTATACAATGTTTTTTGTATCTTGTATCTTCTTCAAGAAATGTCTCTATTTTTCATATTAGATGGCTGGGTGCCTTCTGGAAAGACCTCGTTTTTGTTGTTTTAACCTACTACCTGTTGGCAAAATTGTTATTCAACACTAGATAATGAAGACACTTTCTAAGATTTGGTTCTCTAACTTTTTCAGATAAAGGTATATTAATTGATAACATGTTCTCTTAAAAAACTGCATCCTAAAACTGGAGAATTGCCGGGTCCTCCATGGGTCCTCTGCTTCACTATTCTCCTTCTTTAAAAGATTATATAATGTTATCTGAGATAAGTAAATGTCTTTCTCACACGGCCTTCTGAAAAAGGAGGTAACTGTTGTTCCAGAGCTTTACTTTTACAACCATCTGGTGAGAGGCTTAAATCCCTCTGGTTATAATTAAACCAATTACATCTCATTGTCTCCTTAAAATCAAATAGTATTTCCCAAACTTTCTTACAGGAAAAGTGTACTGAATAATATTAACAGATATTTACCCAAAAAGGTTTGGAGGGGGGGGAAATACAGAGACTTTGGAGAAATCTTTCTGGAAATTTATTTAATTTTTGTATAACCTAGAATTTCTCAAATTTAGGGTGACTACTGACTATATGAGCAGTTCTTGGGACATAAATTTTATTCAGAACACAGGGAAACAGGAACATGGATGACAAAGAGCCTATCACAATACACTGAATGAATGTACTAGCATGAATACAAAATAATCCAACACCAAACTGAAAATAACCGTCCTACGGAGGTACAGTCACACCTGTTACCTAAGTAATCCAAAGTATCTAAGTTCAGATTTAGGCATGCCCAATTAGTGGCAAAAAAGGATCCACACACTTTTACTCAAAAAGATTAGCACTTTCCTCCAAAATCCAAACTTTCAGACCTGTTTCATCTTTCCCACTAAACAAAATTCCCCCATATTAAAATTTTTATTTTAACATTTCAGATGTTTCCTCTCAAATGTTTGGTACAGGGTAAAAACGTCTTACAGAGATTTCTGAAACCTTGATACCTGATGTGTAAGACCCAAGATCAGCACGCCCATGCCAGTTAAAAGGTCAAATAATTCACCAGTTGTGCAGCCAGTTCTGCCAAGGAAACTAAGCCCGTTTGACTGGCAGTGCCAGTCCCAGATTCTATCCCTCTGTTAAGCCTCAAAGCCAAGTAAGCTAAGCCCCACACTCCTGAGTGAGTAGGAAGATCGCTCCCAGCAGTTGATTAGGACTTGCACTAACCAGACAAGGTCCCATGAGGTGAATGGCTCTGCCCTGGGGCTGGGCCAAATCTAACATGCCCAGAATACCTCTGACTTCTCCTTAGTATTACAACTTGGAAGGAATTTCTTTGCCTCTTAAAATCAAACCACCAACTCTTGAAGGCTTCAACAGAAATGGGATCTCTGGAAACAAAAATCTGCAAGTGGGTATATGAGGAACCCTAATTTCCCTCTCCATCCCCACGGCCTTCTATCTTTGACTCCTGCTGTTGTCATCATGCCCACCACACAGGAAGGGAGACCAGTTTTTTTTTAACTCTGGTTCAAGTGAGGACACAAATGTGCTTTCTTAGTTCCTTTAGTACAGATGAGATATGCTGTCATTTAAGAAAATGTTTGGTATCTGAAAAGGAATCCCCAAAAGAAATAGAGTAATTATGAAACAATCTTTAGACTGGTTTCAAACGGACAGGATTTCTGATGCTACAACAAGCACCTTGGCCCTAATGGCTGATAAATCTGTTTGGATTCCTTCCTGGATTATTCTATTAGTTAACCCTCAAGCTTACTTAACCCATTGCCTATAATCCTTTATCGAGAGAGAATACTACCCACCTGGTCCAAGGGCAGAACGACTACATTCTTTCTTACGCTAACCCATCACGCCTCAATTGTTCAAGTTCCATTTTTTTTCTCTAATTAAGTAATTCTCATCTATAGCTTTTCTAACATATATGCAATTGGTCAGCAAATCCATGAAAGGTATTATTCAGTCCCAGAATTTCTAAGAAATTAAGGGCACCGATACAATTCTTTTTGTTTTGCTAAGGGAAGGACAGACTATACGTGGTAGGCAGCACTCCTAAAGCAGCCAACCTAGAAGCTAGTGAGGACTTAGACAGTCTCAGGAACCAGAGAGGGTCCATTGAGTGGAGCCACACAGGACCTGAAAAGACCACGCCTGCTCACCCTGTTTTCCCCCTTGAGCCAGACGTGAGCAGCTCAGAGACTTCTTGACTCTCAGAAGGAAGAAGTTGTGGCTGCTGTTCCACACTGGGAACCAGCCCACACTGTTTACTACTTTAAGCAATGAGTTATGAAGCCCAGTAAAGGTTCATTCCAGGTGGAAAGTTCTGCCAGCACGGGTGGCTGAGCACCCTGGAGACAACAGGACTGTCCTGAAAAGACAGAGAATCTCCTGGAAAAACAAGTGGCAGCCCCAGATGATGGAGGTAGTAACTTCAGCCAGACTTACCTATGTAATTTTCGAAAGGCTGGGGAATAGATCACCCACCTGGTCACGTGATGCTTTTGCCCGTGGGAGTTACCGTCCCGGTGGTGACCTGAATCTTGGTGAGATGGGTCAGTAGGAAAACATGAGAACAACCTAGAAAAGGAAAGAGTACCTTTGCAGCATTGTTTTTTTGTAGCTTTAGTAATTATTTTTCCAGAAGAGAACCATGGATGTACAGCGTTTTTGAAAACCGATCATTTCCCCCAATATTCCCCCACCTTCCCCTTCCATACCTTGCACTCAGAGCAGCCAGGCTCTATAGCTTATGCCTGAAAGAAACTTACGTAACACACAGCTTTTGTGCACACAGGAACACTAGACAGCACTTCAGTACTACACTTAGAGACTATTTTAAACAGTGAAATCACCAACAAAAAGCACAAAAATGTGAGCAATGCTCACTAAATAGAACATGAAAAGAATACTTGTTTACAGTATGAAAGCTGAAACAAGAAGGCAGAACACCGCCTTGTTCAGCCTCAGCTGGGAACTGTTTTTGCGCTCTGTACTTACTCGCGAACAATGGCCAAAGTGCTGTGAGCGCTGACTTTGGGTTACACGTAAAATTTAGCAAGTTGACAAATTCACAAAAACCGAATCCACAAATAATGAGGATCAACTGTATCAGCTGGGAAAAATGTTGATTACTCTAAAATATGTTTAAAAGAAAATTGGTACTTTGGCTATGATGTTCATGTCTCCGTAAGACGTGAGAGCCCCTCATGTTTCCTGCTCCATCACTCCAATGGGAACAGGGCCAGGATTTCTGTCCCTTCAGTGCAGCAGTTTGTAGAATAGCAAAACCAATTTTTACTGTTTTGCTTTTGTGATGAGTAACTATTTCAGGTATCGATTCCATAAGGTATTTTCTTAGTCACATAAAAATAATTACATTAACTTACCCTCAAAAAAGACATTTTCTCTATTTCCTTTTGATAATCACCTTAGGAAAAACTGTTGGTCAGTATTCAATAGCTATTTTAATAAATTTTCATTCTGATCCTTACCATAAAATGTTTAATATCAGTTAATATGTTAATCGAGAATAACAGACACCAAGTAACAATAAAAATGATTCCTATGTGCTTCGACTGTGGGTATTTTAAATTTTCTCACTTAATAAAGTTTCATGAGAGTTGCATTCCTGCCTGACAAGTGAGAGTCATGGTCACATGGAATGGAGCCCTTGCTTAGACCCCCACTGCGGGTGAAAAAGTCTGTAAAACAGGCCCTGTTGCACTTCCTGATTTTTTGGCTGCATGTCACTACATCTGCATTTCATGGCATTTCAGGCGTCTTTTATTCATTGTGAAGTAGTCTGTGCTATCAAGTAACAGTAAGTATGCACATTCGACCTTTTATGTAGATTTGACCTTTTGCTCACCTTTCGCGCCTCTATTCCGTCCCCAGGTGTCCTCAATGCCACATTAATAAAGCACCTGCTATTAATCTCTCTTCAATAATAATAATAATAGCAGCTAACATTCTGAGCACATACTATGTGCCAGTTATGCTTCCTTTTGTGAAATACACCCTGCTCCCTCGAACATTTTCTTCCCTAAATCTCATGGGAACGTATTGCTCGGGTTTTCCTTGCGTCCTCTGCCTTTCTCTGATACCTGGGCTTCTGGGCATTCTTTCCCAATCCTTTCTCACTCTACATACCTTCACCTGGGTGGGAAAGATATGCATATCTTTAATCACTGGCTATGTGTTTATTATTCTCAAAGCCATACCACCAACTTGAGCTTGTCCTCAGAGCTCTAGAAGCTCGTACTATAGATGTGCATTGAACATCTCGACTTGAATGTCCTACTGTACCGCAAGCCTGCACAGGCAATCTGAAGTCATCTTCACACCACACCCTCTCTCTCCTCTTCTTTCATTCCTGTCTAAGGAAATAACACCATCATTCTCACCTCATCCCGAGATAGAATGTGTTAAATGCTGGGTGCAAAGTATACAATACAGAAATGGGCTCTCTCCTCATGAAGGTACAATCTAACTGGAGGATAAATTGGAGCCTATAAGCAAATGGGCCACACTTCATTTCCTGTCCTGTGTATTCTTTTCCTGGGCTTTTCCCATTAGCTTTTTATAAAACTGATTAACTCTGTCAAATTTGGCTCCACATATTTTTATACTCACTAACTTGTGTTTTTTCATTCAGAAATTTGTTTTCATGTAATCAAATCTAATGAGCTTTTCTTTCATGATTTTTTTCCTACTACTTCTAAGCTTACAAATGCTTCCTCTATCAGAGGATCTGATAAATATTCAATTTTGTCTCCCAGTTTTTCTATTTGTTTACGTTTCATTCTATTCTACTTAGAATTTACTGCAATAAGATTTCAGCAAATTTGAAGTTATGAAGATTTCAAAAAGTCTTCTTAATGGGTTGGATAAGGTATTCCCGGCAGCATTCTTTATTTATTGCTAAACTATCTGTGACCACCGACTTTTCTATCCTGAAATTTGAATCATCCTTGCTTTAGCAGTACAATCTTTAGATTTCTCTCCACTCTTTTGAACTTTAACATCTCTCTCTTATTTTCTCATTCCTCTCTCTCCTTTTTCTTCCTAATTGTATTTGCTCTGATGGCTAAATTCTTGGACGTCTGTTATCTTGATTTCTTTCCTTGGCTCACTTCTGGCCCCACAACATCAAAGGTCACTTTCATTAGGATGACTTCAAAAATACTATTTCAGCAATATGTTTGACTTCCAATCTCCCACTGCTCTCAACTGGTTCATCTCCCCCATTTCTTTATTTGTAATAATCCTGTGTTCCATCATATGTACCCCAAACCTTGGATCAATCCTCTACTGTCCTTTATCTCTCTTATTTGATTATTTAACACTTTCCACCCATGTTTCCCTTAAAGGTTTTTATTATTTTCCTGTATCTCTACATGTCTATTCTGATACATTAACATTCTAAGGTGAAGACTCTTCTTTGTCAGTTTGGAGAGCACCCTATTGCTCTTCATGCGTATACTCTCTTCATTGTTTATTATGTACTTCTACGGGAGTAATCATCCTAACATACAGCTCTTGTCATACTATTCATTTCTAAAATTAAAAATACTGCAGGGTACAAATGATAAAGCTCAATACTGTTATCCTAGTTTTCAAGGCCCTATATGATCTGACTCTGTTATAGTTTCTTATGAAGGACCTTTAAAAAGAAGGGGGAAAGGAAGAGGGAAACGGATAAAAATCAAAGGTAAGAAAAATGAAAATTGAAAGAAGAAATGGAAGAAAAAATGAACGAAAAGGACAATTCTGCTGGATATGACAGACACCAATCTCAAAATAAATTACCCATAAAAATAAAATTGTTGACACATATAATTAGAAGTGCAAAAGCTGAATCTGGCTTCAGAATAGTTGGATCCAGGGTCATACATAATATCATTTGAATACTGTGTCTCTATTTCACAGCACTGTTTTCCTCAGTCAGGGTCTATGTAAAAAAGATGGAAAAGATAGTATCCTTGAATTTCTGTCACTAATTCTGATTGGCTCACCTTGTGCCCAATTCTGAACCAATAGCTGTGACCAAGGTCAAGGAAAACACTCATGAAGCAGATTTGGGATATACCTCCATCCCCGGATCTAGCTAGTATGAGGCCCACCTGAACCAAATAGAAGAGAGAATGGAGGAAAGGAGACCCTCCAAAGAGATCCTGACATGACATAACACAAACTTATACAAGAAAAAACTATTTGTAAGAGCTTGTGACCAGAATAATCCACCAATCTGAAATTGACAATTCTGCTAATTAGCCATTGGTGAGATCTTGTCAAATTTAATTTCCTTTGTGTTTTAGTTTCTTTCACAAGAAAATGGGCATAGAATTTATGTCACCAGCTGTCACCCCCCAAAAACACAAGATCCTTAAATGAACCTTGACAAAGTACTGCCAACATCACAAATGGCAAATGTTTACAGAGTTAACTATGGGCCTTACACTGAAGTTCTTCACAGTGTTAATTTATATATGCACAGAGCTTTAGATTTCAAAGCAATTTCATGTTGTCTTGTTTGATCTCAATAACAACATCATGAAATACACAGCTTTTCATTTAACACGGAGAAATATAATGCATTTGTTTCTCAGGCCATCGTGGAAGATAGCCCCTTGAAAAGTCCTCAGTTGTCACAGAGAATTGGTCATTTTCTCCCCTCCTACTCTCATTTTTTCCAGTAAAGTCCCTTGTGAAGAAGGCATCCTGCCTCTATCAGGGCCCATTTTTTTAAGGAGCTGACATTTGTCCAGAGAACACTGTTTTTCCTCTTTACTCTCCTTCCCAACTGAAAAATAAATTCCCATTGACCCCACCTCAACCCCAAGAGCAGCCACAACTTCCTCCAGAATTATTTCTGCTTCTCCTTCCAATCATACATCTCCTAGACTTTTACAATCAACCAGTTGGGAAACCAAAACCAAAACCAGCCAACCAAGAATCATATAAAATTTACAATAACAATGAAAAATAAGAAAATGCTAGTCTTCTCACCAGTATTTCAAAATTTTTTTCTACAACTTAATTTAGCTAATAAACTTTAATTATTCTGGGAGCAGTGGCTATCTGAAAGGTTCAGAAGCACAGTTTATAGTTTTCGTGTCCTCTATAAGAATGATTTTGACATTTTAAAAGACACAAATTTTTAAAATATCATGTGTAACTATGGAAGTCCCTTTTGCTGTATTCCCTCTTACAAATATTTCATAGTTGTCTACACACAGTGGCTACCTAAAAAATACTTACTTAAAATTAATTAAAACATGGTCATTGGAGATCCTAAATGCCAGACTTGCTAGAGAAAAGTTTCTTCAGTTCAGATCTCATTAATTCCAATTCTGTGCTTTTTCAATTAAGAGCTGAACTAAATTGTCTACCTTATTATTTAATAAGAAATGTGATTTGGTCAATGATAGGTGATATTGAACTACATTATTAAGGGATATTTATCAACTTTGAAAAAATGAGTTTATAGTTTTATTATGTACCTATCAATAATAAAATGTCATCATATTATCAGTCTTTGCTGTATTAAATTCTTTGAACATCAAAGTTACATTTGTTGGAAAAATACAGTTGATAGCCCCAAATTTTAAATAATAAAGGTATTATTCTTTTGAGAGGTAGGAAACTACTCTTCCCTATAAATCTAGAAATATTTAATTTCCCACAAAAGTCTTAATCTAATAATTTCATCTTTCCTGTAATGTTATTTCCCTAGTGGCAGGATCAGGCCAACATGTTCCACATTTGTTGGACAACTTTGTATTTTGGATCAGAAATGTATGGCAGTGAACAACTGTGGAGAAAACAGAATACAATGTGCTGGATGAATGCTGGCCAATTCACACTGAAATGAATTCTCACTATTTCAGAACAACAACCCTGCAAACTATATTCTGCCACTCTTTGTTGTCACTCAACCCGGCCCTTATAGTCGGCATGTGACAGAGATGCTCTGGTGGTACCTGCTTGTATGTCAGCTATCAGTAGGCTAGAATCTGTCTTGGATATTTCAGTTCTATCAAGTTCAAAGACCATTTGTCTTCTATGCCCAGTGGAGATAAAAACAAGAGTCCTTCCCAGACAGCTGTGCCTAAGTGCCATCCAAAAGTGAGTGGTAGTCCAAGGGATGTCTTCACGGAAAAAATTCCGAAACACTAAAACAAATGCAACACATCTCCCCCCTGCCCTGTCAGTCTGTCACCTTTCCCAAACATGGAACAGCTCACTGTAAGTGGACAGTGTGTTCCCAGCTGCGGCTGACTCATATCATGACTGTGAATCCAAGTCAGCATCTTTGTAGTGTGAGAAAAACTTGAACTTAATCAATTCCCCATGTGGAAGGCATTTCCAATTTCTCTCATCCTCCCTGGAGAACAAGAAAGTCACCTGACTTGGAGACTTGGTGATCTAAAGTTATCCAGCTAATAAGTGAAAAAAATGATAAAAATTGTTGCTGAATTTCTTACTAGAATGTTCAAAGAGATTTAAAAAAAAAAAGAAATGGAACAACAATGAAACCATGGAATCTGAATAAGAAACTGGAATAATGGTAAAGTATCTAAGGAAAAATCAACAAAAACATAAAACAAAATCCTGACAACTTTTTCTCCCCTCAACTAGCCATTTTCCATAGCAACCTATCGCACCTACTGCAAGTCAGAGAGTTGCTGGAAGACCAAGGCTACTGAAAGCATTTTCACTGTCCAACGCAAGTGTTCTCATGTTAAATGTGCTACCAAATGGGCCCCATTATGAGGCACGTAGGCTACATCCCTGAATGAGACAGTAAGATTCAAGGTAATTGCAGTTGTGTATCAATAAGAGTTCAAAACTTATAGCCCAACATAAAGGCTTCTCAAATTAAAAACCCTAGGAATTTTTAAATCTTAAGATAATTTGAGGCACACAGAATTGTCAAGGACACAGTATAATGAGTACTCATTTAGTTACCATTTGTTCATTCTCCGTAAGCTTAAGAAATAATACATTAAATTGCAATTTAAGTCCCCCATTCACATACCCCTCTCTGACCTCCATCCTTACTCTCTGCCAGGGGTTATCACTATTCCAAATAATGTCTTTATAGTTTTACTATATATGTGTATATCTCAAAACAATGTGTATAATTGTTGTGTATATTTTAAACCTTTAAATACAGTGAATGCATCCTTCTTGCTTGAACATTATTTTTGTGAGAGTGACACACAATAACACAGAGTACTCGTGTTTATTCATTTATTCCACTATAACATTTCGTTGCATATATGTATAACAATTCATTCTTCTAGTGATGGAATTTAGGTTGTTTCTAATTTATTAGAAACAATGCTGTTGTGAATGTTTTTGTACATTTATCTTTCTATACAAGATTGAGTGTTTCTTTAGGGAAGGACTTACCCCTCTAAATACCTTTTGGCCCAATCTGGCCCACCATCTGTTTCTGTAAAAAAGTTTTATTGGAACACAGCCATGCCTATCTGTTTATATATTGTCTATGGGAGCTTTCTCACTCCAGTGGCAGAGTTCATTCAGTGGCTGTAATACAGAATGTGTGGTCTGTAAAGCTGAAAATATTTATTATTTGGCCCTTTTCATTTTCTGAAACATTTTCAGTTTGCCAAACCCTACTTTAGGGTATAAACTTAGCAGTGACATGTTTGAGTCAAAGGCTACATGAGTATTTAATTTTACCAAATGTTGACAAATGCTCTCCAAAGTAATGTGCTAATTTAGACTCTCATCGATGATGTAAAAATATCGTGTTTTCATTGTTCCTCATCCTCACCAGCCCCTGAAACCTCAAATTTTATCAAATTGTGTCCATTTATTTTGTGGTTTCATTTCAAATATCCTGAAGTTGTTATAATGATTCATATCTATATTTGTGAGACACACCATATGTTTCAGAGTAAGAACTGAAATGGTAGAGCAATCGTGTAACTCTATCCCAAGGTCAGGCTGAGGCACAAAAGTGCAAAAGGACATCTCCCTATTTGGTCCATGTAGAGCTTTTCTCCCCAAACCCTACATCCCATTCTCTTCCGTTATACCTCTACACTAGCCACACTGCCCGTGAGGAACCCTTGGTCTGGGCCATGTGTACCCAGTTCTCCTTTAGCTTTTTATTTGCTACCTGTTAGATAGAATTTCCTACTCCTTCCCTTCACAGACATATTATACTACTAATTATAGTCCCAGAGGCTTTTGATGAGTGGAGAGAAGAAAAAAGGAGAGAGAAGCCCTCGTTTTCAGTAGGGACCACGGAGTCCTCAGGTTGTATCACCAGAAGGCAGTGCCGCCGCCCACACAGGGCCCGCCGGCCAGGCAGGAGCCAGGCTACAGTGGAAGCGGAAGGGGGTATCCGAGCCTCTGGCTGCTCTGAGGGCGATAGTCCCTGCCTGGCGACCTTTGAGATTGTCTGGTTTTGATCCTATTTTTCATGGAAAGAAATCAGCTTTGTACTTTTTTATCTTCCTGGGGCCTGTAGTATTATTCTGGAATGCAAGTATTGATTATTTCATTTATTTAGTTGGCTATAGTAAATTCTCTTCCTTATGAATAATTCTATAACTTGGGTAGGTAAATGAGGCAAGAAGGCAACAGGAGACAGTCAAGAAGAACTGCATATGTGGCAGTTATTGGGATATACCCAGAGCACTGAAATCACCAAATTATGCCTTGGTTTATAGTAACGGCTGTTGATCTAAGTGAATTTAAGGGAGGGAGAAGGGGCTGAAAAAATAAAAGAGAGAAATCATTTGAGGGAAGGAAGGGAGGACATCATGACGGAAGAACAGAAAGCCAGCATAAAGAGAAGTTGAAGAAGAGGGCTATTTAATAAAAGATAATATAGTAACAATTAGTCTATCTTCAGCCACAGTGAAGTATAGATTGGGCTATCATAATACAGGTGCAAGCTGTATCAGCAATACAGGGCTGATGCTTGGAGGAGAGGAGGCAGGGACTTCCCACCCTGGGGTGAATGGCTCAGGGCAGCAGAGCTCAAAGCCCAGAGAGGCGATGCACAAGCAGGACCCGCTGTGCCGGAGGCCGCTGTGCCAGGACGCTGCTGTGCGGCACGCGTGGCCACCACCACGGTGCACTTTGGGACTGATTCAATGAGTTTCCTTCTGAACACCGCACGGGCACAAAATCATCTGGGGCCAGTAGTTTTGTTCACAAAGATTTTCCCCTGCATTCCTGACAACCTCCTCCATGAGTGTCTTTTTCTCTATCAGACTAGTTAGCTTCCAAATGTTCCTGCTTTTAAGCTTTGGCTGAATGCGTCCTCATTTTTCAAACGTCATATGTCTCACAAGTAGTTATTAAAGGCCAATTCGATTAATGAGTTTAAGTACTGGGAATACAAAAATTGAAAAGAGACATGGTCTTTGCCCTCAGAAACCTTGTAGACACTTGTGTCACATTACAGAGTGGAAAGGAGATAGACATGAACCAGGTGTCCAGAGCAGGGAGCTGAGAGCAGTGGACTCCTGCCGAGGGAGTGACGGATACATTTCAGACTTGAGCAGGGATTTGAAGAACAGCAGTGAAAACAGGATTGTCGAGGTGGACGGACCAACATATGCAAAGGCACAACAATGTGGAAACACGTTACATGTTTAACGGAAATATTTTGAAATAATCACTCCCAGGGGTGGGAAGGTCAGCCTCATGTCCTTGGAGCACAAGTACTTGTGGAAGTAGCAGCAAATTTAGGATGGATTAGGGCCAGAGAATGAGATGCACGCCAACTGAGGAATTGTGACATTATTCTCAAGGGTCCTGCACATCTCACTAACTTGAATCTAACTAAAGTGAACTGACATCTAACTTGCAGCTAGGTACACAATTAAGTCTCTCGTGACAATTTTTTTGGCCAAGATGGGAAAATATGGGCTCTATGGTGGCACATTTGAAATGCCATGTGGTCATCTTCAGACACTGGGAGAACTGTCAGGTGGAAGGGAGATTTCAGAGTTCCCAGGTCCACAGGAATGGCGAGAACTAATAAGTGAAAGTTGCAGAGATGCAGATTACTGATCTGGGTCAGAAAAGAAGAAATTTCTAGGTCATGCTCAATTCATTATTAACAATCTATTAATGTGAAATAATTACATTAATGGGGAAAGGAACTGTTTCACTGTGTGCATGTTTTTGGTTGGGCAGAAGCTGTCAAAGCTATCATGGCTTTAGTGGTGCTACGTTTGAGTTTAATTCTTTTCTGACTGCCCCAAACTGTCAAATAATGGCATTTTTTAAACTCCAAATAGATGTATTTTAGTATCATTTAAATGACATGCTTTTACAACAACTTCTCTATACTCAAAGCATGTGTTGTTAGATTGCAGAACAACAGTTTCTGACACACACACACACTCACACACAGAGGGTCGAGCACAAGTAACACCTACTTGAGTGTGGTTGGTGGGGTAATAATACGGGTATAATAATTTATATTTTAATTTGAACATTTCACCTAAAATATCATATGATATGCTTGAGTGTGATATTATGTTACAGAAATGCATGCTTATGATTTTTTAATAAAAGATTTTGTAATAAAAAAGGGGTGTTATTTGCACCAGACTCTGCATATATATATATATATATGAGGTGGTCAAAAGAAGAAATCGAGGAATAAAAAAAGGTAGAGAACAGGAATGCAAAGTAAGAAATAAATTTGTAAAGTGGAAAGTGGCAGTTTCCCTTCATGTTACAGGGGTGCTATCAGCAGTTAAATGCTTCCAGTATTTGCACAGATCTAGAAGCTGCATCCCCAGATTGTCTGTGGCCTTGATCTCAGACCATACTGTACTTACCTCCTGCTAGGAACAGACAAAGGGCGAGAATAAGATGTACGATATCTTTTTGAAAAATGTATTTTGATAAATATTGGTAATCATATGAGAGAAAATGTTGTAGATGATACAAGGACTAACTAAGGGTCAGGTGCAGATGAGAATTCTTTTAAAAAGAAAGAGAGAGTGTGTATACTAGTCTGCCAAGGCTGTCATAACAAAATACAATCCACAGGCTGAATGACTTAAACAACAGAAATTGTATCGTCTCACAGTCTTGGAGGCTGGAAGTCCAAGATCAAAGTGTCAGCAAGGTTGGTCCCTTGCCTTTTTCCTCGGTTTGCCAATAGCTGACTTTCTGTGTCTTTGGATGGCCTTCTCTCTGTTTGTGCTCACATCCCTAATGTCTCTTTCCCTTATAAAGACACCTGCCCTGCTGGATTAGGTTCCCAGCCAGTTCATCTTAATTTTCTCCTTAAAGGCCTGTCTCCCAGTACAATCATGTCATGAGTCAGGGCTTCAACATAAGAATTTTGTGGGAACACAATTAATTCCATAACAGTATGTCACACACAGAGAGATAGGTCCAGATAAAAGACAGCCATGCCTGCATTACTATTCCAAAGATACACTGCAACCTCTATCTTGCATGCCCTGTGGCATCTTGCTGATCTCTGACATCTTGCTTTTACCTTTTAGAAATTGTTAAAATAACTACATTTATTTTTTCTTAACACTCAGATTTTCAACTCTTACTTTTAGAACACTGAACTCTATTCAAGGACCTGGTACCAACCAGTTTCTAACACAAAGACTTGATCTCCATGCACTCTGTCTGGGTCATGCCCTAGTTTGATCCTTTCCTGTTCAGTGAGTTGAGTATGAAAGTCTTCCTCCCCCAACTTCATCCATCTGTGCCCACTCTCATGCTTCTGACCAGGCCATACCTGCCAACCCAAATTCTCAATGGAGCTTCAAATATCTGCCAGCATGTGTTCCTACCCCCACTAAACTGGAAGATCCTTGAGACAATAACTGTCTTGTTTGTGTGTGTACTCAAGGTCCACAATAGCATATATTAATTTTCTAAAAAATGTTTTTGAATAAATGACAAAGAACAAATCAATTTTACAGTGCAAATACATGAGGAAGAAGGCTCAGTGAAGTTGACAGCAAGCCTGAATTTTTTTTGTTTGTCCTAGAACAGAGACTCTGTCTCCACATGCATTGATATTCTCCTCTGCAATCAGACTTAGGTTCAGCCTTCCTGACACACAGAGGGGAAGGGAAGAATAAGTAAAGGGTTATAATGAATGTCATATTCTTAGTGTTTCATTCTTTCACTCAAACAGCATTTACTGAGCACCAGCTAAAATCCAGGAACTATCCAGTCTGTACGTATCCAAAGAGGAATACAGCTCTGGTACTTCTTCAAGTCATAATCGATTATGATTAATAGGTATAAATTAGCAGGATGATAATATGTATTTTATTTAAATGCCACCTATTATACCAAAAATTTGAGGAATTTTATAAAAATTCACACAATGCAGAAGTATAAAATTAATAGCTGAGAGTCAGAAAAAATGAAAATCTCACATGAATACATGCCCTGCAGGATTCTGCATCCACAGGTGCTAGAAGTGAGCAACAAATTTGGTCATAAACTACCTAGTGGCTAATTGATTGAAGATATATTCAAATTATAGGATTTGTAGTAAGAAACACAACTTTTCCTTATGTAGAGACCTGTAATTAATTTCTTTCTGTGTCTATATTTGGGGAAACACTGTGGAGATTTGCAAGTCAAGAAAACATATTAAGTATACATGGAAATCCTCACTTCCACTCAAATAATTAGAAATACTAAATAGAATATATTAAACTACACTTATTTTATGTACATAGCCTCTATGAAAAGAACAATAAGAAACACCCAAAGTGCCAGAAATGTGTGATTTTTAGCTGACGTCTGGCATCTTTTGGTATAGAAGGCAGATCTGGGAGTAAACAGAATTATACGATTTGGATTTCTACACTAACAGTAGGATAAGAGCTGGAGTTACAAATCCCCCTGCCCATGTGGTTGAAAAAAAAATTGGGCTTCCTCTGAGAGAACAGGAGCTAGGAAGCTAAACATTCATTCAAACCATGGTTGGATATAGTTTTCAAGTGATTCTAGAATCTTGGGTCTGTGTCACATGATTGTGAGACCTAGTTATACTACTGCAGGGCAAAATATTCAGAGGCAAACAAAAGAGCTTTTCCAGCAACAGTGAGATCTCTCCTACCCTGCCAGGTCTGAGAAGGGAAACCTCCACAACCTAGGGCACACACAGAGGAGCTCAGAGAGAAGAAAATGTCGGGGAAAAGGAGCAAGGAGCTTACAGACAAGAATGACAAAATGTAGGAGAATGTCTGCATCAAGAACATAACAGACATAACTCACTCCAAAGAAATAATAACTCTATAAAAAGAGATTTTAAAATAAGAACATTTAAAGTCTTCAAAGACATAAAGAAATACAAATCAAAAACAGAAAGTTATAAAATAGTACACTGATATTTAAAAGCTCAATAGAAGAATTTAATATTAGATTAAAACAATAGAAAAAAGGCAGTCTAGAACTTCCGGCCAAGATGGAGGCATAGGTAGATATACTTTGTCTCCTCATACAACCAAAAGAAGGACAACAACATATTTAAAAACAAAAATAACCAGAACTGCCAGAAAATCAAACTGTGTGGAAGTCCAACAACCAAGGAGTTAAAGAAGAAACATTCATCCAGACTGGTAGGAGGGGCAGAGATGGGCAGCCTGGGTGGAGAGGACATGTGGCAACACTGTTGCTGGTGGACCAGGCAGTCACAAGTTTGTAAGCAGATAAACTGGGAGGAGCAACTGGGGAGCAAGAGAGACCATGCAACCCAGGGTTCCAGTGGGGGAAAAGAAAGCCTCCAAACCTCTACTGGTAAAAACCTGTGGGGTTCGCGGCTATGGGAGAAACTTCCAGTCTCACAGGAGAGTTCGTTTGAGAGACCCACAGGGTCCTAGAACATACACAAACCCACCCATCTGGGAATCAGCACCAGAAAGTTCCAATTGGCTTGTGGGTAGCAGGGGAAGTGACTGAAAGCCAGCCAAGAGCCAAGCAAGCAGCACTGTTCCCACTCAGAGCCACCCCCAACATAGTGCCACCAGGCAGTGACAGGGGTGCCCCCACCTGGCAAATACCTAAGGCTCCATCTCTCACAACATAATAGACAAAACAAGACCAAAAATATATATATATATATATATATGGTTCAAACAAGAGAACAGATCAAAGCTCCAAAAATAGAACTAAGCGATGAACAGAGAGCCAACCTAACAGATGCACAGTTCAAAACACTGGTAATCAGGATGCTCACAGAAATGGTTGAGTATGGTCACAAAATGGAGGATAAAGTGAAGGCTATGCAAAGTGAAATAAAGCAAAATATACAGGGAACCAACAGTTAATGGAAGGAAACTGGGACTTAAATCAACATTTTGGAGAAAGAAGAAATAAACATTCAACCAGAACAGATTGAAGAAACAAGAATTTAAAAAAATGAGGAGATGCTTAGGAACCTCTTTAAAGGTTCAACTTTAAACGCTCCAACATCTGAGTCATAGGGGTGCCAGCATGAGAAGAGGAAGAGCAAGAAATTGAAAACTTATTTGAGAAATAATGAAGAAGAACTTTCCCAATCTGGCAAAGGAAATAGATTTCCAGGAAGTATAGGGAGCACAGAAAGTCCCAAGAAGTTGGACCCAAGGAAGCACACACCAAAGCACCTCATAATTTCATTATCCCAGATTAAAGATAAGGAGAGAATCTTAAAAGCAGCAAGAGAAAAGGAGACAGTTACCTACAAAGCAGTTCCCATAAAACTATCAGCTGATTTCTCAAAAGAAAACTTATAGGCAAGAAGGGGCTAGAAAGAAGTATTCAAAGTCATGAAAGGCAAGGGCTTACAGCCAAGATTACCCTATCTGGCAAAGCTGTCATTTAGAATGGAAGGGCAGAAAGCACTTTCCATTTAGAATGGAAAATGCTTTCCAGATAAAGTAAAGTTAAAGGAGTTCATCATCACCAAGCCCTTATTATATGAAAGGTTAAAGGGACTTATCTAAGAAAAAGATGATAAAAAATATGAACAGTAAAATGACAACAAACTCACAACTATTAACAACTGATCCTAAAAAAAACAAAAACAAAAACAAACTAAGCAAATAGCTAGAACAGGAACAGAATCACAGAAATGGAGATCACGTGGAGGGTTATCAGCAGGGAGGGAGGAGGATGGAGAATGGGAAAATGGTATAGGGAATAAGAAGCATAAATGGTACATACAAAATAGACAGTGGGAGGTTAAGAACAGTATAAGAAATGGGGAAGCTAAAGAACTTACATGTATGACCCGCGGACATGCACTAAGGCAGGGGCAGGCTGGTGGGAGGTGGGGTGCAGGAGGAGGGGAATAAAGGGGAGAAAAAAATGGGACAACTGTAATAGCATAATCAATAAAATTTATTAAAAAATAGAAAAAAGAATAAATTTGAAGAGAAACCTAAAGACATTTTCTGTAATGAAAGAGAGAAAAATAAATTGAATCGAAAGAATTTAACTACCAGATGTGAAGGAGAATGTGAGAAGGTCCAGAGCACATCTAGAGAGCATTCCAGGAAACGTTAGAAAAACCGGGGAGAGGCAATATTTGAAAAATAATAGTTGAGAATTTTCCAAAGTGAGGAAAGATATGAGTCTTTATTTTCTAAATGCCAATTAGTTACACTGACATACAGTATAGTGATATTGCAGAATATCCAAGTTAAAGTGAAACCTTCAATTTCCGAGAGAGGGAAATAAGAGATTGCATCCAATGAATAACAATCAGAAAAGAGGGCATACAAATTAAATATATTGGGAATGAAAAAAAGGGTAACATCACATATATTTGTGATTTGAAAAAATAATATAAGTACTTTCAGCAATTTAATGCCAAAAAAATTTAAAATGTGACAAAATGGGAAATTTTCTAGGAACTGTTGAATTACCAGTATTGAGCCACAAGAGATTTTAAAAGTCTCAGTGGCTCAATATATATTAAAGAAGTTGAACAAGTAGTATACACATTCTCACAAAGCCAGAACCATATAGAACTATCAAACTTAAATGACTGATAATCCCTATCTTATATAAATTCTTCCAGATAATGGAAAAATACTATCTAATTTATTTTATAATGTTAGAATATTTATGCCTCACCTAAAAAAATTAAAGCAAATCTCACTTATGCAAAAATTTAAAATAAAATATTAGCTAAGCAAGCCCAGTTTCATATATATGTGGTCATGTTGCTCAAAATGACCACATAGGCTTAGAAGTATAGTTTATCATTTAAAACTTATCAAAGTAAGTATGTTAAAGAAAAAAAGAGATTTCAAAAGTCACAAGAAAAGCATAAAAGATGAGATATAGATATTTGATAACATCAAAATTTAAAATAATTATCTCAATAGTTTTTAAAATAATTGATAAAAATGCAAAATTAATTATTCATGATTCAAAGAATGGAAGAAAAAGCCCAGCAACGCAGTGATAGAAAAGAATTTCCCTAAGTGGAGCTTTCAAAAACTAACTGCAAACATCTTATGTCATGATAAACTATAGGAGCATTCTCATGAAAGCAAAAATAGGGAGATATTTTTCATTAAATAGTAAAATTTATGTTCAGAATTGAAAAAGCATTTTTATTCAAACAAAAGTAATGTGATATACTCTACTATGTTTATATACAAATTCACCTGTAAATTTTTCAGAATCAAAAAGTTGGACAAATTCTAATACTTCAATATTTCTAATTTACAGAGAACTAATTTTCTTTATCCATGAAACTTGGGATACATATCATTCAATGCAGTAGGAGAAATAAATGGGATGTAAAGATGAGAAAAGAAAAAAGAAGACTGCTTTTATTTATAGATTATAAAATTTACTACATAGAAAATCCAAGAAAAGCAAAATGCAATGTTTTAAAACTAAGGTACTTCAGTAAATTATCTGGGTTAAAAGTTTTTATTAAAACACCGATATTTATTTTTACACTTAATAATTAATTAGATGTTATGGTAAAAAAATCCCATTCAAAATAATGTCAAAATTCAAAAACACAGAATTAAACCTAATATAAAATACACAAAGGACTTTAAGCTTGCTAAAATATGCACAAAACTATTATATTAAAGTTGAAAAAGAGAATTAAGTTGTTAGAAATACCAACCTTGTTCATGGATAAGATTTAACATTTTAAAAAATGTTATTTCTCTTTCTAAATAATGTATAAATTTAATGCAGTTCCAATAAAAAATTCTTATAAGAATTTGAAAAACACTTGATAAACTGATTATAAAATTCTCTTTAGAAAGCTGTATGATACAAAAAAATTCTTAATGACAATGTTAGGAAAGAGATATGTACTATGTATATCAACATTAATAATACTAAAATCACGTTATTTTTCACAAGAATATACAAATAAAATATTAGGACAGGACAGATAGTACTTGGATATGTCACAGATCACTAGGAAAAGACAATGTTCAATGTACTTTGGCTATATTTTGTTTTCCAGAAAGAAAAAAATTATATTCCTATTTCATTCAAGAAAAAAAAAATCAGATGAGTTAGGAAACTAAATGTGGAAATTAAAACTGCAAGCTTATTAAAAGATAATATGATTTCAGATAGGAAAAGATTTCTTAAGCAAGTTTATCATTATAAACAAAAGTATAATGATAAACAAATTTGACCAAATAAAATACATAAAGGCTGAATATCAAAATGTACCCTTAGCCTATGAGTTCCTTTATGTAAATTTTAAGAGCAGACAAAACTAATCTAAGGTGTTTGAAATCAGAATAGTGGTTCTTTGAGGAAGGGGTGGGTGGGTAGTAATTACAGAAAGGTCTAAGGGGGTCTGAGTGCTGGTGAAGTTTTCTTCTTCTGACCTGGGTGATGAGTACAGATTTTGAAAAACGATCAGGCTGTACATATATACATGGTTTGTCTGGAAAAAAAATCCAGCCATAGTTAATATAATGAAAGCAGTTTGTGCAACATCTATGTAACTTGGCAGCCAAGGAGAGTGGTTTCGAATGTACATGTGTGAACAATGATGACTTCACTGTACTAGTCAGTGTGGGAGGTTACTCCATTGAGTGAGTCTGTGGACTGTGTGGCCATCGCATTCAAAGTGATTGAGTGAGTAGAGCAATGAATCTGCATCATATTTTGCATTAAGCTTGAACATTCCTCTGTGGGAACTATTTGGATGATTCAGAAGGCTGCAGCTACAGGCAACTGGTGACTGGCAACTTCATCAGGACAATGTGCTCACTCATGCATCACATTTTATAAAGGGGTTTTTTTGGGGGGGTTTCTTTTTTTGGCAAAGCATCAAATCACCCAGGTAACTCAGCCCCACTATAGCTCGGATTTGGTGCCTTGCAACTTCTGGATTTTCCCAAAACTAAAATCTCTTTTGAAAGGAAAGACATTTCAGACCATCAATGAGATTTAGGAAAATATAATGGGGCAGTTAATGACGACTGGGAGAACTGCATGAAGCCCCAAGGTGCCTATTTTGAAGGGGACTGAGAGGACATTGTTCTATGTACAGTGTTTCTTGTATCTTTTATCTTCTTCAATAAATGTCTCTATTTTTCATAGTACATGGCTGGATGCCTTCTGGACAGACCTTGTATATGTACTTTTCCGTATGCACATTAAATAAAGTTAAAATAAACACAATCTAAACACAATTAAAATGCAAACAGCATTAGAAAGTAATTGGATTAGATATAAAGGAAACAGCATCCAAAATAAATATTTTTGTAAAGCTTTATAAAATCAAATTAAAACAATATACCATTTTTTATCTATAGTATTGACAAGAATTCTTAAGATCGCAAATAATTGAGTTAGTGAAGTAGGGAAAATTGTATCCTCATATGAAACCACTGGGAAAATAAACTAGCTCGAACACTTTGAAGAGCAATTTAGCATCATTTCTATTAAACTGAAAGTTCACATACCTTACAAATCAGCAATTATACTCTGACATATACCAAAGAGCAATATTGTTATGAATCATAAAAGACAAATGCCATAATGATTTCACTTATTTGTGGGATCTAATGAACAAACTGAACTAACAAGTAACACAGAGACAGATTCATAGATGGAGAATGGATGACAGCTAGTCAGCTAGTCGGGAGGGGGTTAGGAGGTGGAGGGATTGAGCAAAAAGGAAAAAGGACTCATGGACATGGATAACAGTGTGGTGATTGCTGGGGATATGGGGGCATAAGGGAGCTAAATGGTAATGGAAAAATATATAATAAAGACTATATTAAAAAATAAATTAAATTAAATCAACTTCATATATTGTAACCAGGTTCTTTTTCATGAAACAAAAATAATAAAATGTTTGGAATAGAAAAATAACAAAACAGAGGTCCATGGACAGCTACCAGTCTAAGTCATGCCCTTCTCTGGACCAACTGAAAAAGCTAAAGAGTTGAGTTTTCATTAAACTGTTCATTTAATATTTTAAATTCTCAGATTGTTCTTACAGCCTTTTTAGTACAAAAAAAAAGCCCATTCTATTATAAATTTTGGTGACTCAAGGTTAATGGTGGCTGTGGGTTTTTTAAAAAATATTTACATCTACCAAAATCAGGATGCCAAACCTGTGTATACCCCCATTTTTTCTCCTGAAATTTCATTGACCTCTGATATCCCAAAGTCTATTCTGCTTCACTCTTCTGCTTCATACCTCAGCTGCTTCAAGCAAACCAAAGTCACAGACTGAAACTTCCATACTGTAACTACTCACTAATCACTCACTCTTTAACATATTCAGTGGATGAAAGTTGAGGTGACTGAGGCATATAAATCAGTTAGCTTGATTGAATTCCACTGTAAGACCTCTTAAAAACGTGTGCCATTGTTCACAAGGGCATGGCACTAGAGGGAGATGGATTATTGCAAATCCATCATCACTGTGAAAAGCAATCCAGGGCATGAGTCAAAAACGTCATTTCTATCTGAATAGGATAGCACATGAGTGTAGCACTAAGTGATCTGAACAGGCGAGAATGTAAGGATCTAAGGAGAGTAGAGGTCTCTAGACCCACTGAACTTAAGCTTGAAAAGGAAAACAAAGGTTAATAATCAGCAATTCAATGATATATTTTTCCATAAGAAAGCAATGGTGCTATTGATCTGTGGTCCAGTGAGAAGAGTTTTCTTAATCTGACAGGAGAGAAATAACATTTGATGGGAGACAGTTCTCTGAGAAGCATGCTTTAAATGGTAAAAACATGCTCAAAATACTCTAATTTCATCTATAAAATTTTCTGCTCATTTATGTTAACTTTAAAGTTTCTTATATGGTATTTTAGGATTATAAGTTCTATCATATTCTACAATGAAAAATGCTTGCTTTTATTTACTATACAGAAATGATTTTCAAGTAGCCCTATTACTGTTCCTTCATATAATTTCTTCTGGTTGCGAATCCTGCAAATCAGGAATCATTGAACACTGCTAATTTCCTAACCTCTGCTAATTTTATAACTATAGCTTTCAAATTTGGATGCTTTTAGGGACTGAGCAATAACATAAACCTGTCAAGTGGCAATTTGGAGTGGTGAGGACTTGGTGAACAGGGGAGTCCGTGCTTCTTTTTGTTCTACATGGATTTTCAAAGCATGTAGAATTCTAACAGGAGTATTAGAGTGTCAGTGAGCCATTTGTTAAAGTTCCAAAAAAAAAAAAAAAAGGAAAGAGAAACTGAGGTGGTCTTTTAGAAATGAAGGCCTACTTTCTCTAACTTAGGGCTCTAGTCAAGTATAGAGTCAAATCCCAGAGCAGGTGGCATGATTCACTCTATAGCTGCCTCCATGAGGACAAAGCTCGGTCACCACAAGAATTCGGTGCTCTTTTCATTCCAAATCCATGACTTTTGTCTTGTCGTTGACTAGTGATGACCAAACTTTGTTTTTAACCATGTACAGTTCTTTTCCTAACTCTCTTTTGCCTGAGAAAACCCCTTCATTATCTTTAACTAAGAAGAGACTATTCTGAACTTACATCATTAAAGAAGAAATCACTAATAGATGTAGATGAACCAAAGAAAAATAATTCATGTAACAAAATGGATGCACTCAGAACATTCTTCACACTCCCCAGTCCTAAACTCTGGTATTTTATCAGCAGTAAGGCCTTTTAAAAATATGTGCCATTGCAAGAGGAGAAAAATCAGTATCACAGAAGACATTGTCAAGTACTTTTTTCTTTCTTGTTGAATAGAGGTTTCCATAAATACTCCATGAACCTCTCAGAGACTGACAACATCTCTGAGAGTGAGAGTGTCTCAAACTCTCCGAAGTATAAGCTATAAGCCTTATATGAAAATATTATTTCAAGAAGGCAAAGAACAAGAGATTTTAAAATGGACCATCAAAGCCCAGCTCAGAATGAGGAGAAACACCAAGAGTAATTTGAGAGCTCAAGGCAGTCAATGAACTGAGACTGAACCGCTTTCCTGAGGCCCTGCCCAGAGATACATTTCAGGGCTTTCTAACAGCCCTGCTGTTTTCATAGTTGTATTTACTACAGAAGTTTTTATGGCTCCTTGTGCAAATGCACAAGTCTCACATAGTTTACACTCAAGACCAATAGCTAGTAAGCTTGAAAAAGAAAGAAAAGGCAGAATGAAGTGATATCTGGTAGAAAAAAATAGAAAATTATAGTAAGAAGTGACTCCATTGGTTCATCTCCCCCATTTTACAGAAATAGAGACTGAGTCCTTACAGTGACAAACTCAAAGCAAGAATAATGTGAGTAGCAATCTTGGTTTTAATTTTTTTTTACTTTAGTTCTTTTTTTCCATATATAACATTGCCTGAATTGAGGAAGACTTTCTCAAACAATTCTATTGAAGTCTTAGAGGTATATATAGAAGAGCAAATTAAACAAATTTACATTTTTAAAAATAAAAAAGCAAGCACTTACGGAACTACCACCAGGCAGAACTACAGAACCGCTACCTGTCCCGCAGAGACCCATTCATGCCC
This sequence comes from Mormoops blainvillei, assembly GCA_004026545.1. NCBI lineage: Eukaryota > Metazoa > Chordata > Mammalia > Chiroptera > Mormoopidae > Mormoops > Mormoops blainvillei. The sequence continues at coordinate 144,396 of PVJD01000333.1, forward strand.
CGACACTGCATGTTCCTGACTGCGCCTCCCCTCCCCCAGAGGAGACTACTCTCTGGCTCGGGTGATGACTGTTTACCTACTTTACTCCAGCTTCACTACTTCGTTATGTATCCCCAAACAATGTATGTTTAGTTTATTTAATGGAATCACATCATTGTATGTAAACTTTTATGTCTGACATTTTCCATTCAACATATATTTGTGAGATTCAACTAGTTCAATGTGTACAGCTGTAGTTTGTTCATTTTATCGCTGTATGAGTCCACTGTGTGAATATATCATATTTCATTATCCATTTGACTGTGGATAGATAACTGGATGTGTTCAGTTGGGTGCTATTGTCAATTATACTGTTATAAACATTTTTTAATATGTCTCCTGGCTGACACATGTGACAGTTTCTTTAGGGTATATGCCTGTGTGGAGTATAACTTCTGTGTTGTAGAGTATGAACATAGTTTACTTAAATGGTTTTAGCAGAAAAAAACATGTAACTTTAACTTAAAATGGCTTAAACAATAAGAACATCTACTATTTTACATAACAAGAAATCTAGATATAAGGGAAATCCCATGTTGTTTGTTTTAGCACTCAACAATGTTATAAAGGATCTAGGAAATTTCCATTTTCTGCTCAGCAATCCTGAGTGTCCCTTGTACTTAATTCTCAGGCTAGACCCTCATAGTCACAAAATAACTGCAATAGTTCCAGATGTCATAACCAATCACAACCAGATCCAGAAGAAGAACAGATCATCTCCTTCAAAATTTTTCTCTTTGGTATAAGAAAACCATTCCTTAAACCCCTAGCAAACTTTCTCTCACCTCCTAGGTAAGAATTACGTAGCATGCTCTGCCTAAGTCAATCTCTGAAAAGGGAAATAAAACTCATCTAAGCAAACCAAGATATTCAATGTACACCCTTGCAGGCTGGAGAGAGGTGCCTTCCCTAAGTACCTAGCCATGGGGAAAAGGTTGTATCCTTTGTCATTAATGATAACAAAAGTTCATTAATTATAACGATGAGTAGTTTTTATCATACCAAATAAAGTTTTAAACGTATATTTAAGTAGAGAGAAGAGCATAATGAATCGAATAGTAAACCCCATCCCATGTACCCATCTTCTGGTTTCATAATTAATTCATGGCCCATCTCCTTTCATCTGTATCCTTTTCACTTCCCTGTCTCCTCCGCCAGAGTATTTTGAAGTAAATACAGCTGTCGTGTCATTTCGTCTGTAAATATATCAGTATATATCTTTAAAAGATTGCTCTTGAAAAACAAAGCGACAATGTAATTATCACATCTTAAAAAATAACTTTCCTAATATCCACAAATACCTGTTAGTATTCAGATATTTCTAATTATCTCATACATGTGTATGTGTATGTGTTTAAAGAGTTTGTTTGAACTGAGATTGAAATAAGTCCCAAGCACTGCAATTGGTCTAAGTACAGCCAGGTATTCTTTAAAAAAAAAAAAAAAAAAAAAATCAGCATTCTGTAAATGAGGTTGGTGGGCAGTTGAGCAAATGCCCAGCATAAGTTGGAGCCCCTGGTCTAACAGGCTCCAAACAGGCCGTGGGTGGTCTTCCTAAAAGACCCACTGGTGATGGTCAGTGGCCACACCTGGCAATGCTGAGGCGGGCAGTCAGGTTATATAATCAAGCAGAACTTTTGTCCCTCAATGGGCAGGATATATTAAAGATTGCAATCTCTTACCAAAGGCATACCCCAAAGAAAAGAGGATCATCAAAAACTGAGTAGTGAAGAACAAGGAATTAATGTTAATTCCATTACAGAAAGAATCTTGTTTTTAAGAAATCAGCTATTAGCAAGAGATTAATAAAAATGATGAAAGACCAGAAAATTATAGCTCTCTGGCAAATGATACCTATTGATTAAAATAAAATTTAAAAGTAAAAAAGATAATTTCAATTCACCACTTCTTTGTAATCGATTTTGCTTTTAATCTGCACTTAGGTTTTAAAATTAAGTTGTAAATCCTTGAAATGATTGATATTGAATTTGAAATTGTGATTTTTTTAAAATATGGAGTTAAGATAAACTGCTAACAGAAGTGATATAGTGCTAATATAATTTTTTGCTGTTGTTTATTAATATCTCTCCTGCTTCTAAAAATGATTTACAGTAACAAAATAAAATATATAGATTTGATAAGATGGGAAAAACATCAAAGCAAAGTAAAAAGGCAAAATTCAGGAAATGACAGGGGAAAAGGAGAATTGAACAGAAAAGAGGCTAAAGGAAGGAGTTACTCAAACAGAAAATAAAAGTAAGAAAATTCTTATAACTTCTATAAAGTAAATCATACTTTAGTTTACAGAACACACCATATTTAAAATAAACTTTTTGAAGTTTACATCCTTTCTCCATTTTCCAGCCTATATCTTTCTGTCCAATGGTCGTAGGCTAAAGGTGGTAATTGAATGAGCACAAAAAAATGTTGACTATCAGCATAGCTTCTTCAGGCACACGGCAGGGTGGCTGCGCCCAGTGAAGGGTCTAGGGCAATTTGGCCCTCAGGGGACAGTTGGTAATGTCTGGAGGCATTTTCATTTGTCACAACTATGGGCTTCTAGTGGGTAAGAGCCAAGCTGCTGCTAAATATCTTACAATGCACAGGACGAGCCTCTACTCCCCACTCTCAATAAAGAACTAGCCATCCCCAACTGTCAAATGGGGCCAGGTTGAGAATCCCTGATTTAGTGGATAAAAATATAGAACTACTCCCAGGCCCCAGCCTGTCATGCACCATTAACATACACAGAATGACTTCTCTCTCCTTTGTATGGCAAATTCTTTCTCTACAATTTTCTTTTCTTGGCATTACCTTCATCAAAATCAAAATGCATGTTTTATTCAAAATCTCACTTCTAGTTTACTGCAAGTTCCCACTGATCTCCTGGCTCACTTTAGTTCGTGAGCATACAGATTTTGTTTTTTCCTGACGTTGTCATTCACTACCTCTCACCTAAAGAATTACAGTGGTTTCTACTTTGTCTATGATGTCAAAGCCAAAGTCCTCATTCTAGCACCAGGCTTATCATTCATCAATGGCTAAATCTTCGTTTTTGTAATCCCACCTTAAATTTCCAGAGCTGCTTTGCTCCAACCAAGACATCAAGAGCTCCTTCTCCATCGCACCTCCTTCACCTGGCTCCTCCTGCCTGCGGGTTGTCTCTTGCTGCTTTGTAAACAATGATTCATGAAAAAAAATATTTCCTGCTTTTTAAATGTTTCTGTCATGGAGAAATGGGATAATAGAATCTCCTACAAAATTCATAAACTGAAAAGAATTTATTCTCCTTTCACTATTCAATGTCAGAAAACTGTCTTCAACATTAAAGGCCTATACAAAAAAACATTTTCAAGCAAAAAAAAATCAACTAATCATAACTTTTTTTATTTTCTAAAAGGTCTAATTAATGGAGTTTTTTCCATAAAAACCTTGGTTTGGCAGCAAGAAAAATTAGGGAGACATATTCACATTTTTTTTTAAATACGGGTTTATTTTGATCTTAAAAAATATTTCGGTGGGGGGTTACATATTGAGCCCTACTGGCACAAAAATAAGGTTAAAATAAAACATTAAATTTACATTTTTCCATTAAAATCCAATGCATAAGAGAGTTTACTCTCTTATTTCAGATAATGCTAAGTCAATAACATTTCTAGTACAGAAGTTGGATATGTTTAACCTGAGTAAAAGAAATATGGGCCTATTTTGAAATATTTAAAAAGTCGTTATACAGAAAGAAAAATAAATAAATTTTCAAAGTTTCCTCACAAGGAACAAAGCAGGACAAATAAAAGGTACTTGCAAGAAGTGAGATTTTGGCTCAATATAAGGAAGAAGTCCTACAGCCACTCTGATTTTGAAGGAGTTTTAGCAATGTCTCAAGACCATCACTTCAGTTGGAAAAATGTGCCCTGACCAAAAACTGCTGGCCTTAGGTTCATAATTCCATCCTTGATGAATTATATACACTGCACACACCAGCCCCATGACTTCATATTCTCATTTTCTCAGAGCCTCTGAGTCCCACCTTCTCTCAGCATCTGGGAGGCCACCAGCCCTAAATACCACACTTAGATGCGATTACGCTGCTTCTGTGTCCAACTGCTGGAGTTCCCTACTGCCTGCAAAATAAAACGATAACCCTTATCCAAGTTATAACTCCTACTCAACCTGCGCACCACCAACCCACTGTCCCATCCCAGGTGAGTAAATAAAGACTTGATATAAAATAGATCGAACTTTTTTTAACTTATTGTTATTTCATTAGGTATATATAGAGAGAGAGTTAAAGGACTGACTTATGGAAATGTTATAGCTACAATGCAGCCAGATAGTATAAAGAAATTTAACAAAGTCTCCCATAAGATCTTTGTGGTGAAGTTAGAGAAATGTGAACCATTTAGGAGGGATCTGTAACTAAAAAAGTGACAATCAAGTACTGATTAATAGGTAATTACTGGCCTAAGGAGAGATTTCCAAAGGTAGAACACAGGGTGTTGCCTGTCCAACGGTTACCGAACAGAAATTGGGGTTCTGCTGCCATCCGCCCACAGGCAAATTCCAGAGGCAGAGGTCTGGTGTAAAAGGAAAGAGGTTATTTATTCAAAAGCTACAGAATTTGGAAGAACGGCATGCTTCCGCCTCAGAGGCCACTCCCTCCAGGACACCCAGAGAAAAAACCGACCAGCCTCTACCAGACCAATCGAAGGCTGCGCAGGGAGTTCCTTCTCCCATTTAAAATACACTGTCCTTTGGAAAAACCGCAGGCAGCCACTGCACGATCATTCAAGCAGCCCAACTTGTTCCCGCTTCAGGCTTCTCCCTGTAGTCTGCACGAGTGCGGCCATGCCACCAGTCACCTCCACTGCCACCCTTGCCATGCGCTTCCAGGGCCCACTTGTGCACACACGTTCCAGCTCCCACTGGGGCTCTTGACAGGGCGAGTGAGGGGAAGAAGAAGGAGACGTGTTTCTCCCTTCCCTCTATTTAAAGCTCCCTGCTCAAAATTTCCTGCACTCTGGGTGGGTCCAACTCCCTAGCCAATCCAGCCCTTTTCCCAGGCTAGACTGGCAGGTCAGCACCTCCCCTTGGCACGATGTTCTGGAAGTGTGTAGGAGGACTTTTCCCTCGGTCGCCAGCCTCCGGCAGACTCCGCACAAGGTCTCCTTCTTCCACATCTCTGCCTGGGGTTAGGGAAATCTGTTGCCACGTGCTGTATTAGTAGCAGGGCTTCACCCCTGCCACCTCGGGTGTTTCCTGAGACCCCTCCCTAATTCGGTCCCTTCTCTGCCCTGGTCTTGCCAGATCTGATACAGATCTGTCTGTATCACCACCACATAGCTAAAACTGTGGAACTCACGTTCATTACATTTGAAGATCATAGTGCTGAGAAGGAAAGCAAAAACAGTAAACGGCAGAAAGAGGAGACAAAAAGCTAGAAGGCCAGGTGGAACAAAAGAAGATGAAATTCAACCAATTCCCAAAACAAACAAAAGTACAAGGCAGGGAGACAGTGATATCGCAAGACCATTTATGGAAAAGGTATAAATATTTTATTCAATTGCAAGCTTAATATAAGTCAACATGTGACTCTCCAAAAAAATGAAACTAATATGACCTTGGGTTGTATTAATAGACATACAGTAGCTATAATAAAGGAGATAAATGTTCCTCTGTCTTCTACAACCTAAATGGTGAAGGAACTGAGGATATTTAGCCTGAGGAAAGAAGGTGGATTGATGGTTCTCTTTAAATATTTAAAGAGGTGTCATGTAGAAGCAGCCCTTAGAAGTTCAGCATACAGTGGGTAAGATATATGAAGAGATAAATTTGGATTTTCTTCCCAACAGTGAAAATTGCCATGGGAGAGAATAAGGTCTCTATTACTAGGCTGGACCAGTTTTATATATGCTGTAGGTTGATTCAAGCCCTGCAGATGTGATCAGAATGAATGACTGTTAGGTATTCTGAACTCTAAGATTCTAAAATTTGGAATAACCCAGAAAGCTAGAGTCATTGGGTAAAGCTCTGAGAGTGGATTGCAAAAAATGGGGATTAGTGAGAGAAACTTGCTCCATCCTCAAGAATTATGAAGCAAAACTCTTGCCGCCTCTGGACAAAGTCTTAAAGAGATGAATTGCAGTTCCACACTCATTCCGTATAATAGAATTATAGGGAAAATTCTCTTTCCCTTTTATGCTTTATAAAAGTTTTAAAATGGTTCCTCTTCCTAAACCTGCAATATCTCTTTTACTAAGTTGTGTAAAATGTAGATTTTGGTAGGCTTTTTCTAGGAGTAATTTTTCAAGTGTAACATGTAAAAGCCTAACAATAAATTGTAAAATACATTTTGTGGTCCTTGTGAGACAGGATAGAGACAAGCTAGGAAGATTCCTTAGCAAGTGGAATAGGGAAACAGAGACACATGGCTGAACACAATGGCTGAGCAATGTGCGGCCAGGTGCAGATGGTCACCAGGGCAAAGACCCGGAGGGCCTGGCAGGGGGCAAAGCTGGGAGGACAAGAACCTCGCCCCCAGGGTAACTCTTCCTCCCTGGAGATAACATCTAGGCCTCGGTCGGTCGTATTTCAGCTCCAGGCCCAGAAGAGCAGGTGGGGGACACCAGAACCAATTGCAATGAATAAAGACCCCCTGTCCTGTCACTGACCAATTAGAGGAGACCATGACCCTGAAAGGTCACACCTGGAGAACTGATGAATTTTCTACTGAAACCCTCCACTGAGCTCTCCCCTAAGGTTCCCACCTGCAAGAAAGAGATAAAAATCTCAAGACAAAGGACCCAAAGTACATGCTCCCCTTCCGGTGAACAGCCAGTGCCATTTTTCATCCCCTTCTTCCTCCCCCACTTCTTTCTCCACAGACAGGTGTCTCCTAAACTCTAAGGCAACGGGCAGCTGGAAGCTAGCCTCGGGCTAATCCCCTGAACCTGCCCGCAAGGGCTGCTCTTCTCTGCCTTCCCAGTGAGCTAAGGCAGCCCAGCCCAGGCTCTCCTCTTGCTTCCTCTATGCTAAGCCTTCGTTGTTACACTGTCCCCAGCTTTAACAAATGTACCCTCATAGTCACCAGGACTCATGTTGTGAGATCTTCCCTATATGAAGTCAAGAACCCACTCAGGCCAGGCCCCTGTCCAATAACACTCAGAACTAAAATTCGTAGTTCTAATTTTTTTTTGTTAGAATTTGTGTTCCCCAGACATCAAGTAGAATAAACATATCTGCCTACATCCATGGGTTTCCTTGTCTTATATCAATGTCGAAAATGATGGTTTGGGTCTGTTTTAGCTCTCAGTATTAGTGACAACCTAGATCCAGGTCCCAGTCCCCATTCCCCCCTCAGAGACCCCACAGCATTCCAGGCCGCCCCAGGTGTGTGTGCCAGCAGGACGATGCACACTGCTGTCCCCGCCCCTGATGCCGGGGGGCCTGTGCCCACCAGTGCACACCCCCACAGTAGCACTGCTGCTCACGCACATGCTCTTGTCACAGTTGGCTCCACTTACAAAACACAAATTCAAAGGTAAAATGGCTAATAATGTCCGAACAGCAACAGCAGAGCATTAAACCAAGCACAGGGCCTCTTTCGGGAGCAGGGCCCTGTGCTACTGCTGCACAGGTGCACACCCACTGGGCTGACCCTGATGGGGAGAGAAGCCTTGCAGTTGCTAGAAATTAAATGGGATGTGACAATGTTATGCTGTCATCTCAAGAGCACAATAGGAAAAGAGACTTCTATTTTACTGTACTCGTTTCTCAAAAATATAGCTCTCAGCATTTCTTCTGATCTTGCACTGCCTGAAGCTGAAGTCTTAAGTTATAATTTTCCCTGCATGGCAAATTTGCCAGCTCATTTTTTTTTAATTAATGGTTGAAACTTCTCTTCTTATTAAGATGAAATCCAGTGGACCAGTGATGGCCTTATCCACATGTAACATTTGTAGGCATTAGCTTTTTAGAGGAAGAATATTGTTCTTCCATGTTTTTGAGTTAACCAAAGCTATTTTTAATTAATATGAATGGCCAGAGTCATTTGACCAAGATGGAGGTTTGTAAGGGTTTTCATGGGAGCACACTTTATCCATCCCTCAGTTCTTTTACCCTGGAATAGCAACTCTATCAAGTTTCTGCCTGCCGAGCCCTGGGTCCCAAACCTATCTGACATGTGTATTTTCCCCTAAGCTGCTCACCCAGCAGTCACTCTCCACCTGGCGTCTTCATTTACTGGAATAACAGTATCTCCTAAACTCTTAACCCAGATATGTCTTGTAACTGCCTTGGTATTGTGACATAGTGTCTTATTGTTTTGCTTTAGTTTCTCACCTTTAAGGACCTCTCTCTTTTTATTAATGTCCTGAGTTTTGAATCCTTTGTGTTTGGGGGAAAAAAAGGCATATTTATAAGTTATTAAGTACGTATTTACATTTAATTTTTCCTTTTTCTATCCAAGTTACCAGGTTAATACTATTTACCCAATTTGTTATAAAACAATTTGTTTCTGAAATAGTTTTCCCAAAATGTGTATACATATATCAATATATGTATGTGCTCTGTTTCCGTTATCTTTTTTTTTAAGTTCTTTGGCTCCTCCATTTCCTATACTGTTCTTAACCTTCCCCTGTCTATTTTGTACCTACCATTTATACTTCTTATTCCCTGTGCCGTTCCCCCCTTCTCCTCTTCCCCCTTCTGCTGATAACCCTCCATGTGATCCCCATTTCTGTGGTTCTGTTCCTGTTCTAGTTGTCTGCTAGGTTTGTTTTTGTTTTGGGGGTTTTTTTTAGGTTCAGTTGTTGATAGTTGTGAGCTTTTTGTCATTTTACTGTTCATAGTTGTGATCTTCTTTTTCTTAGATAAGTTCCTTTAACATTTCATATAATAAGGGCTTAAATTATATATAAGATTTTAAAAAAATTCTTGTTTCTTCATTCTGTTCTGGTTGAATGTTTATTTCTTCTTTCTGCTCCAAATTATTGATTTGAGTCCTGGCTTCCTTCCTTTCACTGTTGGTTCCCTGTATATTTTTCTTTATTTCACTGTGCATAGCCTTCACTTTTTCCTCTATTTTGTGACCATACTCAACCATTTCTGTGAGCATCCTGATTACCAGTGTTTTGAACTGTGCATCTGATAGGCTGGCTTCTCTTCATCACTTAGTTCTATTTTTGGAGCTTTGATCTGTTCTTTCATTTGGGTCATATATTTTTTGTCTCCGCAAGGCTGCTGCGTTGTAAGGGGCAGAGCCTTAGGTCTTTCCATTATCTATTACCAAACATTTTCTCCCGTGTGCTGAGTGCTACCTACACTTCCAATAAGATTTGAGAGGCATTGCAAAAACCCCTCCTCTGAATGTGTAGTCTTACTTTCCCACAGCTAGCATGCTCTGTATGGTGTCCTTTTCTCCTCAGCCTTTATTTCTGACAATTATTTTGGGTCTGATAAAGAGTTTTTATCTCAACAGATAACAAAATGTTTTCCCTGCTCACCCAGGGAAATAGAGCTGGACTTGCCTCAAAGAAAGCAGGGGAGCTACCATGTTGGATGCTATATTTATACAAGTTGTTAGGTAGTTGATGTTGCCCTCAAAGAAATAGATGTGGAACCATAGGGTGAGGCTCAGTGGACAATTCAGGGACTGGTGGAAAACAAGTGACATCAGAGTAGCATCATAAACATCCCTGTAGCCTGGGATAATTGACCTGCTACTGTTTGAAGAAAATCCAGAAAAAAAAAAATGAACTAGAAGCATTTCATTACTTCTAGTCCTTTGAAGAGAAAGGAAGAGGTACTGTCAATATGAAATGCCAGGGATGCATGGCCTTGACAGCTGAGCTGTAATAATCTTGTGTGATAGTAATAGCAGTCTTATGTCCTAAAACACATACTCTTTGCCAAACATGGTGGGCATGTATCACAAATAGGATCTCTATGTAAAACTCATCACTATAAGGACTGTTGCTATTTAATTTGACCTAGTCCTAAAATACTCAGCTAACGTAAGTTCATTATTTTTAAGTTTATTTTCCATGTAAATTGTATTTTCAAGATTATCATATAAGATAATAGTTGGCAACATTATCTTTATCAAATCCAAGCACCTACAATGTCTAAGGCACTGGAGACACACAAGGGTAGGATATATTCCCTCAGCACTCAAGGAGTTTATGGTCTCATTTGGGAAAAAGGAAAGCGCCAATAAACATACATGGAGAAAAAGGTTATGTGAGTTCTGAGGATAGAGAGAATGGCCAGGTAGTCGGGGAAAGATACGCGAGGTAAGTGGGACTTGGCTGGATGCTAGTAAGGATTAAACTTCCATAAGGGAGAGAATGACAGGGATCCTAGTGCAGAGGTGTGGAGGAAGGAATGCAAGTGGGGTTTAGGAAACAGAGTGAAGGGCCGGAATTAAATGAAGAGCTCATATGGGGCAGGAGAGAGGATGGTTGCATTAGTCAGGAATTGCTTGGTTGCATGTGCTAGAAATCCAACTTGAACGACTTTAATCGAAAGGGGGAAATTGGGAGCGCAGAGCTCCTTGCACGATTCAGGAACGGAAATCTGGCACTGAGCCTGGGAGCAACCAGACCGAGTACACTTGCCTGTCTCTCTGCTGCTCTGGGCTTGCGCTTCGTCTTCTCTGGTGAGAAACATGGACGCTAACACCTCCTCCCACAACACCAGCACTTTACAGCCTCGACAGTTCACAACAAGACAGAGCAAATGGGCTTTGTTCACACATCTAAATCCCTGAGAAGGACACTGACTGGCCAAGGTACTGGATCAGCTGATTAACGTAGAGACTCCTTCAGGAAACCTAGAGATTAATGCAAGGGATGTAGGGTAGTTAGAAAGAGATGTGGTTCTCAGGAAAGTGTTTGGAAGGAAAATGGTTGTACTGAAAATATATACATGTTACATATAGCATCTATAAACATAGAAGGTCATGCTAAAAACTAACATGGTACATTTTGTGCTTCTTAAGTTGGAGTTACAAATACTTAAAACCTCACATCAAAATGTTAACCTGAAATAGAATTGGTCCATTCCTGTTTCTCTTCTCCCCAAACAGTTAAATTCACGTGCAATTATAAGAATGAAATACCTTTATCTTAAGGACTTCCTGCTGCTTTGTATTCTGTGCCAGTATTTCAATGAAGACAAAAAGGCAGGAAGATGGAATGTGGGCAGTGGATGTAGAACTTACATTTCTTAAAGTGTTAAGGATGCCATAAAGCAAATGCATGCTTTTCTATCATGCTTCTAACTACACCTTTTCCGCTATGTGTGTGCTACATGCCACTGAGGAGACTCTGATTCCTGGTGATCCACAATGTCCCATCCTCAACAGTCCTTCTCAGCTCCTATAGACTCATACCTATGGCTTCTTTTATGGAGTCAATCCATCTCATGTTTGGTATTTCTCCTTTTCTGCTGCCTTCTATTTTCTCAGCATCATTGCCTTTTCCAAAGAACCCTGCCTTCTCATGATGTGCCTGAAGTAGGACAGCTTCAGTTTTGTCATGTTTGCCTCCAGTGATATTTCAGGCTTAATTTGCACTAGGACCCACTTGTTCATCTTTTTGGCAGTCCAGGGTATCCCCAGAGCTCTACTCCAACACCATATTTTAGCTGAATCAGACATATATTTCTTCTATCAGCCTTCTTCGCTGTCCAACTTTCACAGCTGTCCATAGTAACTGGGAATACAAGGGTGTGGGTGATCTTAGCCCCGGCCTCTAAGGACACACCTTTGCTCTTGGGGACCCTCCCTAATTCTTCCACTGCCGCCCCTCTGAGTCTCCGCCGTCTCTTGATTTCCTGGCTGCGGTGTCCATTGAATCGATGACTGAACCAAGGTCAGCAAAGCCTTTAGCAATTTCAATGTCTCCATTGTCTGTGTTCAAGTTGTGTATTTCTTCTGTAGTCATGATTTTTATCTATATTTTACTATAACACTGAAATAGTCAGAGGTCCTATTTAAGTCAGGAGCTGTTATACAATCCTTTCGAAATGAATGCAGTAATGATTCCTTATAATATAAAATTAATAAAATCTTAAGCCTCAAAGCATAATATATACCACAAAATCCTGACAGAACATAGTTAATTGATACTTTGAGGGTTAGCTCAGTTCACCTCAGTTATCATTAGAAAAAGTTTTACTCCAACTAGAAGAAAGAGCAGCTTAATTTGTGAGGAGTTCTATATGCTACTACCTTGGTTAAACAAAGACAGCAAAGCAGGGGATGGAACGTGGACACTGGATATAGAACCCTCATTTCTTAGTGTGAAGGACACCATAAAACAAATATCAACTTTGCCATTTGTTTACTGGAACATTCCTCTTTGCCTCACTCAAGTGCCTTCAACCCAGGCCTATGCTACCAGGTACCTGCCCCAAAGCTGGGCTCAGCTTTGACAGGAGCAGGAAACTCACTCTAACCCAGCACCTAAGACGATGCCAGGACCATAGTAGGCATTCAGTAAGTAGCAAGTAAATGAATTACATAAAGTGTTTGTTGTATTCATAACTACAGAGCAATAACATCCCCCAAGTAAAAACAGCAGGGTTAAAATGGAGAGGTCACAGAGGCAGGAACTAAACATCCTTTAAGTGCTTCCTTCCTTTAAAAATGTTCCTCCGTATGCACGAACAGCAAGTTCTTCTTCCCGTACAGAAGCCGAATACTTCCAAATCCTTTCATTCCCATTATGTCAGTGCTTGGGATAAAGCTCAGCCTCGAAAGGACAAATAGGTTTCTTGCCGAGACTCAGCCAGATGGCTCAGGACTCAGCTCTGACCTACTCTGATTGTCCAGTGCTTCCTTTGATAAATAGCATGACTGCACTGCCTGGAAAGGTAATTCCTTCTATCAGAAGATGCTGCCAGCAGAGTCATTCTGGACCATAAAAATTTTAAAAGGAAATGATAAGAGTGTCAGCAAATTCAATCAGTAAGCTAAGATCAACTTTTATTGTGTTCCTTGGAAAACCAGACAGCACAGAGTATACTCTGTGAATTAAATCTATCCATGCCCAAACACCCTGCTTAACACAGAACACCACATGTCTTTCTGCTACGCCCAAGATATTTTCCTAGTTAGCAGAAATAAAGATCATATGGTGACAGGAGGAGGGAGAGTAGACACCAGGAGTTTGAGCTACCTATGGGCACTCCAGTGGGAGGTATGCGGTGGCAGATATGAGGGGCTTTAAAGATCAGTGATAGCACAAATCAGAGCTAACAGGTATTAAATACTTGCTAGGCAATGTGCTAAGAGCTTCACCTATGTGATCTTACTTAAGCCTTGCAACAATCCTGGGTGTGTTTTATTTTAATCCCTATTTTACAGATAAGAAAATAGAGGTTTAGGGAGGTTAAATAACTTGCTCATAACTAACAAATGGTTGACTTGGAATCTGAGTCAGTATCTTTCTGAATCCAGATTTTACACCCTTAATCCCCACATACACTGCCGCATAGAAGAGAATTAAAGGCTTGATCTCTTTCTCTGACTCCCTTCAGAGTCAGGGCATTGTCTCTCTTCTTCACATACAGCTTGATTGGGCCTTGACAGTAAGAATACTTCCTATCCCCACCATGCCACTGAACCTGTTCTTGCCGAGTGTACCAGTTAGGATGCCTTGAGATGCAAGTGGCAGAAAAATCAACAGAAAGTAGACTAAATAAAGGGTTTTGTTGTTTTGTTTTGTTTTGTTTTGTTTCACATACAGGAAATCCTGAAGCTGGGCGGGCCTAGTATTTTTTCAATAGTTCAATAATGTTGTTGAGAATGAAACCTCTTTCTGCCCTACCATTTTCAACATGTTGGCTTTCATCCTCCAGCCTATTGCCCCATGACTGTGCAGTGTTCCATTACCCAACTGCACCCCAAGTGAGGAAGGAAGGGACAGGAACAATGCTTACACATTTTTCTCTATAGATGAGACAAGAAATAAGCACTATTTCTGCTCATGAATCATTGGAAGTGTGTTTTAGGGTCATCCCTAGCTGCAAGGGATGCTAGGAAAGCAGGTATCTGACCTTTTTACAGTCTTGGATATGCATGTTAGGTTCTAGGATCAACCATCATGAAAGAAGGGAAGGGTTGTTGAGTAAGCAAAGAGAAGGCTCTGCCACCTACCTGCTGGCCTTTTCTTGTACATGACACTCCTGCCCAATTTCCTACTTAAACTCTTTCTACCCAGGACAAGGCTCTTGCTTAGCTTGTTTCTGACCTCCTTAGTCACTCCTCAGATTTTCCCCCAATACCTCTATATCGCTAGTGAAATAGGAACACTGCTCTCATTCCAGATCACACAAGCGCCCCTGGGAAATAGACCAAAACAAAATATGTAGAGAGGGCCATGAGTGATAGGGAGCACTGGGAACTGGGGTAAACTGAAGAATGCATGCCTGTTAAAAAAACGACTCAAATTCACATTTTAAAAGCACTGGGCTAAGAAAAACTCCCCTAAAGGCCAAATGTATCTATCCTGTAGACTTTCATTTTGCAACATCTGAATGATTACGAACACTTCAGTTCTAACATTTCTGTATGACTTTCTCAAAGTAAGTTAAATACTCATGGGGGCCCATTAACACTCTGAGGTCACAGGTGACATGTGCCTGTATTAGTCTGCTTGGGTTGACATAAGAAAACACCACAGACTGGGTGGTTGAAACAATAGAAGTTTGTTTTCTCACAGTTCTGGAGGCCGTAAGTCCAAGATTAAGGTGCCGGTATGGTTGGTTTCTGGTGAAACCTCTCTGGTTTATTGATAGCCACATGGCCTTCTCGGTCTTCACATGGCCTTTCCTCTGTGCATGCACAAAAAGAGAAAGAACTCAGGTGTCTCTTCCTCCTGGTATAAGGGCACCAGCCCTATAGGGCCCCACCCTGTGAACTCACTGAACTTTAATTACTTCTTCACAGGTCCTGTTTCCAAATGCAGTCACAGTGGGGGTTAGGGCTTCAACATATCAATTTTGAGGAGATATAATCTATTCCATAACAGTTCCAGTAACTTCTCATAGGGCTGAAACTTGCCCAGCAGTATTGGTGGGGGACACTGGATAGACAACAGTGGTGAGGACAGTCTGAGTCATTTTAGAGCCATAAGTACCTAGTCAGTCGGTAATCAGAGGCTGGTGATACAGGCAGGCACATTATATAGCACCTTTTAATGCTTAAAAAACTAAAGGTTTTCTTTAACCAACACAGCTTTATAAGCAGGTAAAATGTATTCCACCCACAAGATGTGATTAGGTCACAGGATAATGGCTCTACTGAAAAAATATCCTTAACAATTCTATTTAAAATGGTCAGAAATTCACTCCTTTTGATTATTTTGATTTGTGTTTTCAAGAGTTTTTTGTTATAATGCAAATACCTATGAGAAGACACATTTGTACTTGTATTGACTAATACCTTAAAACAGTCAAGGGCAATAAATGGAAAAAAGAGAGACAATAGAAACAATATAAAAACCTACAGTACAGGCTTCCAGTCAAGATGGCAGCATAGGCAGACATGTCTCGCCACTTTTCACGGCCACATCAAAATTATAACCAAAATATAAAGCAACCATCACTCAGGAAAGTCAGAAATCAAGTCGAATGGAAGTCTGACAACTACGGGATTCAAGAAATCACACCCATCCAGACTGGCAGGAGGAACGCGGACGTGGCATAGGCTGGCCCCACACCGTTGTGGATAAAATTCAGGAGGGATATCTCGGGAGCAGAGAGTCCCTGACCCACACCAGTCCCACCAGCCCAGGGTTCCAGTGCCAGGAAGATAAGTCCCCACAACTTCTGGCTGTGAAAATCAGCAGGGATTGAGTCAGTGGAGGAGGCTGCGGAGCCCTAAAGAGTTCCTCTTGGGGAACCCACACAGACTCACCTACTCAGAATTGTTCCCTCTAAGCTCCAGCGCTGGGGCAGCTTGAAGGGCACCAGTGGTGTACAGGGAGAGGCTGAGTGTCTCGCATCAAGGTGAGCAGAGGCGATTGTCCCTTTGTTGAGCTCTCCCTACCACAGAGTCGGTAGGGTGGCGCCATATCTGAGACTGCATCAACCTGGCTAACATTGTGTGACCCACCTTGGAGACCCACAGAGGCTCTACCTCAACCAAATTATGGGCCCACCCAAACTGCTTTTCCATATGAATGGCTAGTCCTAGCTCCTAAATCCTATCAAACAAGCAATAGCTGCGTTCAGCGAGCCCTAGCGGCAGCCAGATTAGATTCACAATTTGGCTACTGGGAATCTCCAAGCCCAGCACAAGTAGCAGCCATCTCAGATTGCTTTACAGCTCAGGCAGGGTGCACCAGGCAAAACACAAGGTCTGTATGGGGGATGACCTTGGTCTGTGCCACCCAGGAAACCCCAGGGCCAGC
Source organism: Mormoops blainvillei (assembly GCA_004026545.1). Taxonomy (NCBI): domain Eukaryota; kingdom Metazoa; phylum Chordata; class Mammalia; order Chiroptera; family Mormoopidae; genus Mormoops; species Mormoops blainvillei. Next base: position 160,853 of record PVJD01000333.1, read on the forward strand.
TCACACAGTGGACAGCTACAGACCACGTTGGAGAACCACCACCCTGTCCTTGCACAGCTGATCCTAGACAGAAGGTGAACGCATGTGGTCAGTGGTCACAGCCAGTCCTTGCAGCTGACTGGCCTGGGTAAATCCCTCCCATGAGTCTGCCAATAGCAAGTAAGGCTCAACTATAAGAGGAGGGTATACTTAGCCCACACAAAGGGCACACCTCAAGTACCCAGCTTGGGTGATAGAGGTGGCAGTGCCACTGGACCCTACAGGACACCTACTGTATCAGGCCTCATACCAAGAAACAGAGTCAAAGCAGCTCTACCTAATACATAGAGGCTACCAAAATGAGGAGACAAAGAAACGTGGTCCAAATGAAAGGAGATCAAAACTCCAGAAAAAGAGCTAAACAAAATGGAGATAAGCAACCCATCAGATGCAGAGTTCAAAACACTGTTTATAAGGATGCTCAAGGCACTTAGTGAGGACCTCAGCAGCATAAAAAGTGTCTAGTCGGAAATTGAAGGATACGCTCATTGAAATGATGAACAATTTACAGGGAAACAGCAGTAGAGCGGATGAAGCCGAGAATCAAATCAATGATTTGGAACATAAGGAACCAAAAAACAACCACACAGAACAACAAGAAGAAAAAAAGAATCCAAACAAATGAGGATAGTATAAGCAGCCTCTGGGACAACTTGAAGAGGTAGAGCATTCACCTCATAGGGGTGCCAGAAGGAGAAGAGAAAGAGCAAGAAATTGAAAATCTATCTGAAAAAGTAGTGAAAGAAAACTTTCCTAATTTGGTGAAGGAAGTACACATATAAGTCCAGGAAGCACAAAAGTCTCAATTATGACAGATGCAGAGAGGACCACTCCAACACACATTGCAATTGAAAGGCCAATGGTTAAAGATAAAGGGAGACTCCTAAAAGCAAGAGAAAAGAAGTGAGCTACCAGAAGATTACCAGATGGGAGGAGGGAGGGGGAGAATGGGTGAACAGGTGAGCAGATTAAGAAGTACAAATAAGTAGTCATGGAATAGCCATGGGGATGTAAAGTGCAGTGTAGGAAAGGGAGCAGCCAAAGAACTTACAGGCATGACCCATGGACATGAACAATGGTGTGGGGATTGCCTGAGGGAGTAGGAGGTACTGGGTGGAGGGAGGCAAAGGGGGAAAAATCAGGACAACTGTAGTAGCATAATCAATAAAATATAATTTTTTAAAAACCTACAGGGCAGCTGGTTTTAAATACAAACACACACATATACATATACACACACACGAGAGACTTTTGATATGCTACCTCCCTGGAGAATCACTTCATAAATTACAGAAAACCAAAATGGGCAATGTTTATTTTATAAACGAGACTCTATATTGAAAATAGGAAATTTCACATACAACCCAGACTCATCTTCATTTGAAAAATCAGATGATATGGAAACACTGAGTCTACATTTTTTCACGGTAACAATCGGTCAGCACTAAATAGTGGTTACTCCTGTGAGATGGGGCATGCATGCTCCTCTGTCACAGTCTTTACCCCTGTGTATTATTGTCCCTATCATTATGAGACAGTTACTATTTACCACTGTGTTTTTACTGTAGCTTTTCTATAATCAAGAAATATTTCTTACATCTCCATCTAAAAGTGGAAAAGAAAATCTTGACTAGTAGGGCATTTCCAAAATATGGGGAAAGCGTATGGCAGAGAATTCCAGGGTTTACCAACATCTGTGTTCTCATGCTTTTCCTGGGCCGTACATTTCCCAGCCTTTTTGGATCTAAGCCAATAGAATATAAGCAAAGACTTAGTCACATAGGTTAAAAGGATTAAAACTGGATGCACTTTCTTCATACCTTATTCTCTAGCCAAGTGCAAATGATTCAGTGGAGAACTAGAGAATGGTGGAGCCACAAGTGGCAGTGGACCGCATCCCTGAATGACAGTGTGGGGCAAAGCTCCCTACCGTGCTCTGCGGTGTGAGAGAGGGACGCAGTATGTTAAGCCACCGAGATGTGAGGGTTGTTTGCTACAGCAGTTAGCTGTCCCGACTGCCTGAACTAAAACAGAATGCACATTTGTGTGTGTGTGTGTGAAAGTGAAAAATATCTTGCAAGTTTAATAAGTAACAAAGTTTGTCCTGCACTGCTTCATTGATTTATATTACCCTTCAGGCCTCTGTAGGCATCTCAACCCCACAATAAAAAGCTGAAGTTTTGTCCATTTTGTTTATCTTTTCAAATAATCAACTCTTACTTTTTAAAAAAATCTTTTCTATTGTTTTCTTGTTCTCCTTTTCATTTATTTCTGCTCTCATCCTTATTATTTCCTTCCAATTGCTAGCTTTGGGCTTGGTTTTTCTTTTTTCCTAGTTCCTTGAGAACTAGAAAGTTAGGTTCTAGTTAGGTTGTTAAGCTGAGATCTTTCCATTGGCCTGATGTGTGAAGGTAAGGTGCAGATGAAGAAAGATGGTTTATAACAATAGTAACTCAAATAAGATTGGCAGGGGGAAGTCAAGGCTTGTAGAAATGAGATGTAAAATGTGTGCCTGGGGAAGGAAGGGAGAGAAAGAGATAGGGAGAATCTATTTCACAACTCTTCTCAGAGCAGGCCGCGGCTGGTTCCTTCTGTTCTCCTCCTCCATTCAGTGACCTCTCCCTCCCACATACACACTCTTTTATATTCAATCTATGGGTATCATTTGCACTTTTTACTTGTTGATCTTGAAATGTCCTTTGGCTATCGGAGGTGTTTTATACATGGTCCAGCACAAATAACACCCCTTTTTATTACAAAATCATAAGCATGTAATTCTGTAACATAATAACATCACACTCAAGCACATGATATGACATTTTAGGTGAAATGTTCAAATTAAAACTATGAATTATTACACCCATATTATTACCCTACCAACTGCACTCAAGCAGGTCTTACTTCTGCTGAACCCTGTATGTGCTCTGTCAAAATGAAATGATGAATTTAGGATTCATGGAATAGCCATTAGGGATGATAATGCCATCCTCATCTCCCTAGTAAAGAGTCTCTATCTGGGAGAAAACGATGGAAATCTAGAGCAGGAATTTCAATTGGTTTAAATTAGGTTTTTAGAAACTACACAGACTTACTCGGGCTAAGTCAATGAAAGTGGGTTAATTATTTTTTGAAAATCAGAGAGCTAATGGGAATTCAAGAGCAGAAACAAGCGAATCCCACAAAGATAGGGATTGCTTGGGGGAAATTCTGGGGACTTCCATAACAAAGTCCAAACACAAGGGATTCACTTACTCTCTACAGCACAGCGTAAGTTTAATGTATACAATGTGTTGATTTGATAAACTTACATATTGCAAAATGATTAGCTAACACCTCCACTACATCACATAATTACCATTCCTTTGTTGACATGGATGTTTAATTCTCCTCCATGATTAATTGGTTTCCTCAATATCTATTCCAAACCTTTCCTACTTAAAAACTTCTACTTACGAATTCTTTCTTCTTTTAACTACTGTTCGTTCATAACCCTTTTTCTATCTGATGACATTTATCTACATGAATTTTAGCTTCCACTCAACTGCACCATGAGCTCCTTCTGTTACTTGCCTGTGTCAAGCCCAGTCATATGGTTGGGCGGGGAGGGGGGAACTGTAATGCTGACAGTGACCTGGAGCAGAAGGTTGGGGCCCAAGCAAGCACTGGGACTGACATTACCAAGTTACTAAATCCCAATGGATAAGCTCACAGATCTCTGGTATGTAGTTTTATCACTGTTTAATGTTGAAGCTTGTATGATTAGGCAAGGCAAGACATACACATTCTTTTGTAAATAATCATAAACATTGGCCACAGCTGAATGTGTGAGAACACCTACTTGTCCCTGGCAGGCTCAGTATCCGAAATAAATTTCACAGTACGCTCATTTCTTCATACTTTCACCTACCAACCCTACCTACCATGGACACACCCAACAGTTTTTAAAATACAGGTCACTTTGAATATTTTTGATAAAGTAATATATGTATGAAAATAGAAATTTTTTAATAATACACAGGGATACCAAAAAAATTAAGTCTCCCAGACTATCTACCCCAGCCTCCTATTCCCCTTCCTAAAGGTAAGCATTGTGCTTCCATGATTTTTATATAAAAGGATTCAAATGTAAATGAATAATGGTAGCCTTAAAAGGAAAATGGGAGAGAAAAGCAGTATCACCCAATTTGCCTGGATAATTGGGGGTTTATGGACCTGAAGAACAGGCTCCTTTGTTTTTCTCACAATCTCTAATGAATCTCACTGTCCAGCCAAAAATCTCGGAAAGGAAATCCCACAGCGGAGACCTGCGCGTCTCCACCAAATCTCAGCAAATGCTCTTTGTACAAATCAGGTAGCACCCATTAGGCACCCCCCGAAATACGTGTGAATCGATGAGTTAAAGTAGGCTGGTACCTCTTTCAAAGAAAGAGCAGATCTTATGGCAAAAACTGTCCCATTATATAAACCTGCGGCAGTAAGAAAAATCTGTCCATTCAGAAAAAGACCCACAGAAGCCCAGCCTGATAAATCAGAATCCCATCTAGACCTTTCGTCCTTCCACCGTCATTTATATATCCCAGGACAATGTTCTCTCTCCAAATAACAAATGCTGAAGTTCTGAGTTAAAATAGATTTTAATGCTTCAGGAAATTCCATAAACCTTTTGTTGATGGAAGTAATATTTCCTCTCTCCTCCCATGACACAGAAATCTCTGGAATTATTAATGACCATCTAAAACCACTATGGAAATTCTAAGACTCTTGCCTCCACATGTCCTCTCTCTTACGTTTTGAGCCCAGGTAGTATTATTCTGCTTGCCTCCCCTATTCTTAATTCCCAATTCTGCAATAATTTACTATACTGCCCAACAAGAAGCAGCTAATCTTATCTTACCCCCAAAACAGCAAAGATATAGTTAACCCTCTAGAAGCTGATATCCTGACACCCCTTAACGATAATCTAGGACAAGGGTCCCCAAACTATAACCCACAGGTCAAATCTGGGTATCTGCTTAGTCGTGCAACTAACACTTTATTGGAATGCAGCCACACTCATTTGTTTACATACTGTCTGTTGACTACTCACAAAGACTAAAATATTGACCATCTTGCTCTTAATAGAAAAAGCTATTTGAGCCATGGTCTAGAAAGCTAGATGGACTATTCCATTATGTGTGCTTTCAGTAAAATACATAAGACCTGACAGAAAGTGATCTTAACAAGAACATTTACTGCTTTCCTAACTTACAGTCCAGAGTTAGCTGGGTTCCAGCTGGTTCACAGATTCCACAGTGACATCAGAGGTCCAGCATCCTCACCCTCTTCCACTCTGCCTTCTTACAAGGTTGACTTACCACTTCAGATGGTATATTACTTTCCAGATGGCTACAAGCATCCTCACAGGACACCATCCAAAAAGGAAGAAAAGTAAAGGGCAAAAGAGACTTTCTTATGAAATTCTTTTCTATCATGAAAGCAAAGCTTTCCCCAAAAAACTTAAGTAGAAACTGGGTTGCGTGTGTAGCCTTGGGCTGATCACAAAGGGATCTGAGATTGTCATGATGAGTTTGGAGCCATGGTTGTCATGCCTGGTTGCATACTAAAATTACCTGCAGAGTAACCAGCATATGAGAAAACACCAACATCTGTGCCCCATCTAAGATCAAATATATCCGAATCTCTGAGGTGGTTCCTAGCACTGGCATTTTTCTTTAATGCTCAAGAAGATTCTAAAGTTACCAGAAATGAGAATCACGAATGAAACTAACCATGATTCATTTCCTAGAGTTGAGCGTGTTTCCACATAAACAACAGCAGAGTTCATTTGTCTGGGAACACGATGGCTTTGGCGTGGGTAACAAATGCTGTTTGCCACAGTCATGCACCTGGTCACTGAAGTAACTCAGGTAGAGTGTGGGGCTGAAGTGGAAGAGACTCTGAAGACGAATCTACCCACAACCCCCAGTGCATGGGCAGGAGCCCCCACCACGTTTATCAGCAACAACTCCAAGAAGAGAAGAGGGTCGTGCACTTCAGGAGGGGAGGGGCACTCACATGGAGATCTCAGGCGATGAGGTGTGTCAAGGGGGCAAGGAATATAGGAAAGAAAGGAGCGCTGGGGTGTAATTAGTTCAGTATCAGAGGTAGTGAGGGAAAAGTGTCTAAGTTATTTCAAGATTGAGGTGTCTGAAAACACCCATCAGACTAGATTCTCAAAAATGTTATAGGACATTTCTGAGAATGATAGGAGGGCTACCAATAACTTCCTCATGGAACAGGCATAAACTGAGCATGTGCCAAGAAAACCCAGTGTATGGGGATGGTGAAATCATGGGGCTGGGTAAGACTGTTCTGTGAAATGTGTGAAATACAGAAAAAGGTAAAGGTCTGGACCCTGGAACACAACAAACATAAATCAGTCTGCTGCCAATTGTTAATAGACCGTAACTGCTAAATTACCCTGAACTCCTTCTGCTAAACATAATAGAAGTTTGAATGTTTTACTTCACATATGTTTAGCTTTGATGGCAAAATAAAATCACACTGTCCACCTGAAAAGAAAAATACAATTGGCAGGACAAATCCAAGTCTTCTAATTTCAGAACCCTTGGATTGAGTCCTCACATAATCCAAAGACTGACTTGCACATGACTAGTAACTGCAGAATCTGAGTGACCTTTTGGTCTCCAAAGAAACACCCTGGGAAAATTGTTTTCCCTGCACTCATTTAAAAACAGTAACTGCTCCACATCATTTAAGATCCTTTGTCAAGGGAATTCAATTAGCATCAGCCTGAGGTCACCTCAGGACTCCTTAAACTTTTTCATCCTGTGAACTCCCCTGGGTTTTCCATGACTCATAACAACTGTCCACAGAAAAATAAGTTCACTTTTCATCTTACTGATTCTGCAGTAGCTCTGGTCTCCCTCCCAGTATCATGGCAAATGTGAAAGGGGGAAGTGCCCATGGGGAGGCAATAGGTGGCAAACGCTGGGTCACCCATAGTTCACTGCCTCTCCCCAAGCAACCGTTCTGAGTGCTGGGGCTGCAGTCCCTGTCACTCCCTGAGAGCAACCCATGATCCCCCTCTTGGCCAACTCCCAGTTTAGAAAACACTGGGAAAATGCTGGAGGTCTATTTGACATAATAATAGACTGTAAATTAAATAGAATACAGACATGCTAAAATAATAAAACTTCTCAAAAATACCAGCTTAAATCAATGGACAAATATTTATTGTTTGCTATTACCCCTAAATTTTAATATGACACCTTCATTAAACTATCATAAGCTAGGTATGTCATTCATTTAGCATTTAAGTCAACAAATACTTGAGTGCCTACTATGTGCAACTCATTTTGCGAGGCCCAAGGTGAGTAAAACCCAATCCCTGCTTTCCAGTAAATTAAAAAATCTAAGTAATACCTTTATTTTTTTTAAAAACAAGGTAACATGATATCATAATATGGCACAAAGGTGTCAGAGGAAGCCCAGCACTCACTGCTAGAATTCAGATGTGCCTGGTCACACCCACAGGCTGGATATAATCGGCCCGCCAGGGACCCAGCCCCGCGAGGCTCTTCCGAAGAAGGCAGCACGGACACGCGGTCAGGCAGGTAAGCCCAGCTGGGCAGAATGCATGCGTTGTCATAAACATGTGCTTCTGACAGCCTGTGCCTGACGGAGAATTGGGTGTTCCTTTGCCCTCTGAATAAAAGCAGCAAGAGCTGTTTGCACAAAGATCTGTAGGATACTGGGCCAGACATGAACACAGCTTGGTATCCTTTTCTCAAAGAGAAAGATCTATTAACATGACCAAATCATAAACAATTCAGTCACTCAACAAACATTTATCAAAAGCTTACAATGTAGCAGAAATAGTCACAGGATAGTGTGGACTACAAAAACCCAAGTAACAAATGAATAATGTACATAAGCCACAAAGTAATTGAGCTAATATATTTTAAATTAATGAGGTCCTTATTGGAATGGAGTGTCCAATCGGTGACAAATTTTTAAAGGATGTGTGAAGGCTAATGTGGGTTCAAAGGAGAATAGTGAGGATGATTAATTAGGAAAGGAAATTAAGTTCTATGAGAAAAGGTTAAATTAATTTGTTACTTAACTTAGAGAAAAGAACACAAAGGGCTGACTTGATTATTATCTTCATGATCAGAAGAAGTTTTATGCTATTCTTTTCCCTAAAGACTTAGACATGAGAAAATGGGATACAATTACAGCATTTATTTAGCTGTTCGCACATAATGTGCGCATCTGCCTTGTTGCCTCACACAATAGGATATTGTAGAAGCACGAAGACAAGTACAACACAGTCTCTGCACGACTACTTCTTTGAACAACTAGTGATAAAACTCAAGAACTACCTGAAGAGGCGTATGTAATATAAATGCCTGGAGGTTGTCAAGAAAAACACTGACTACTGTTCAAGATTGCTGTAATCATAAAACTAGATTATTTTTTAAAGATTTTATTTATTTATTTCTAGAGAAAGGGAAAGGGAGGGTGAAAGAGAGAGAGAGAAACATCAATGTGTGGTTGCCTGTCCCGTGCCCCCAGCCGGGGACCTGGCCTGCAGCCCAGACATGTGTCCTGACTGGAAATCAACCTGGTGGCCCTTTGGTTCATAGGCTAGCAGTCAATCCACTGGGCCGCACCAGTCATGGCTCATGTCAAATATTCTTATACCCATTTATTATTGATCTTTAATTAAAAGCAATACCTAACTCCTTAGATTTAAGGGAAAACACCTGATAATCTCTCTGACAAAGAGTTAATAATTTAAACTCTGGATCAAAGTTATTGTCAATAAATAGATTATAGCTATAAAATGAGAAGACTATTCAAAACATGATAATCAGCTCTATTTTCATTGGGGTTTTATCAGCTAGAGTATGTAGCATTACAGACTAGAAAATGGACTACAAAAGCTCAATCAAGTCCCTTTCAAGAAAAGTATTGAATATATGTATCACATTTTCTTTACCCAACCTTCTATCAAAGGATACTTTGGTTGTCTCCATGTCTTGGCAAAATAAGTCGGTCAGAAAAAGCTAAGAACCATATGATTTCACTCATATGTGGGATATAAAAGTGATAATCACAGACACAGACAGACAACGGCATGGTGATTACCAGAGGGAAAGGGAGAGAGGGTATAGCAGGGATAAATGGTAATGCAGAAAAACTCGACTTGGGGTGGTGAAGACACAATGCAAGACACAGGTGATGTATTATAGAATTGTACACCTAAAAGCTTTATAAGTTTATTAAACAATGTCACCCCAATGAATTCAATAAAAAAGAAATGTATTAAGATACATATAACCTTAAATACAGGATCACACCTAGAACATTTGGTGTTTAGAACATTAGAGAGTATAGAAATATTTGAAGCTGCCTGCTAGCTATTTCTATTTGTATATCCCACTGAATTTTCAAATTCAATACATCATGAAAAGAGGGTGAGAGAGTAAAAGAGACCTTATGTACCTCAACTGAAATCTTTTTAAAAAATTTTTTTATTCTTGTTCAAGTATAGCTGTCTCCATTTTCCTGCCACCACTTTCCCATGTCCCACCCTCCCCCACCTCCCACCCTCAATCCTTCCCTCTTTTGGCTTTGTCCATGGGTCTTTATACATGTTTCTTGACGACCCTTTCCTTTCTTTTCCCCTGTTATCTGCCCCTCCCCTCTGCTTACTGTCAGTTTGCTCTTTATTTAAATGCCGCTGATTATATTTTGCTTGTTTATTTTGTTGATTAGGTTCCACTTATAGGTGAGATCATATGGTATTTCTCTTTCACCGCCTGGCTTATTTCACTTAGCATAACACTCTCCAGACCCATCCATGCTGTTGCAAAAGGCAGTAGCTCCATCTTCCTTTCTGCTATGTAGCATTCCATTGTGTAAATGTATCCTAGTTTTTATCCACTCATTTACTGTTGGGCACTTAGGTTGCTTCCAACACTTGGTTATTGTAAATTGTGCTTCTGTGAACATTGGGGTGCATAGGTTCTTTTGAATTGGTGTTTCAGGATTCTTAGGGTATAACCCCAGCAGTGGAATCGCTGGGTTGAAAGACAGTTCCATTTTTAGTTTTTTGAGGAAATTCCATACTGTTTTTCCACAGTGGTTGCACCAGTCCGCATTTCCACCAACAGTGTATTAAGGTTCCCTTTCCTCCACAGCCTTGCCAGAACTTGTTTGTTGACTTATGATGGCCATTCTGACTGGTGTGAAGTGGTATCTCATTCTGGTTTTAATTTGCATCTCTATGATGGCTAAGGATGCTGAGCATCCTTTCATATATCTCTGGGCCCTCTGTATGTCCTCCTTTCAGAAGGTCTGTTCAGGTCTTTTACCCATTTTTTAATTGGATTGTTTGTCTTCCTGGAGTGGAGTCGTGTGAGTTCTTTATATATTTTGGAGATCAAACCCTTGTCTGAGGTATCATCGGCAAATATATTTTCCCATACGGTTGGTTCCCTTTTCATTTTGCTGATGTTTTCTTTGGCTGTGCAGAAGCTTCTTATTTAGATGAAGTCCCATTTGTTTATTCTTTCCTTTATGTCCTTTGCTGTAGGGGGTGTATCAGTGAAAATATTGCTGTGTGGAATATCTGAGATTTTCATGTCTATGTTCTCCTCTAGGACTTTTATGGTGTCATGACTTATATTTAAGCCTTTTATCCATCTTGAGTTTATTTTTGTGCATGGTATAAGCTGGTGGTCGAGTTTCATTTTTTTGCATGTAGCTGTCCAGATCTCCCAACACCATTTGTTGAAGAGGCTGTTTTTACTCCATTTTTTGTTTCTGCCCCCTTTGTTGAATATTAATTGACCATAGAGACATGGGTTTATTTCTGGGCTCTCTATTCTGTTCCATAGATCTATGTGTCTGTTTTTATGCCAGTACCAGACTGTTTTGATTACAGTGGCCTTGTAATATAGTTTGATGTCAGGTAATGTGATCTGCCCCCTGCTTTGTTCGTCTTTCTCAAAATTGCTGCGGTTATTCAGGGTCATTTATAGTTCCATAAAAATTTTTGAAATGTTTGTTCTATATCTGTGAAATATGTCATTTGTATTTTAATAGGGATTGCTTTGAATCTATAAATTGCTTTGGGTAGTATTGACATTTTGATGATGTTAATTCTTCCAATCGAATACTGAACACAGTATATGCTTCCATTTATTTGTGTCTTTCTTAATCTCTTCGGTGTTGTGTAGTTTTCTTAGTTTACCTCCTTGGGTAGGTTTATTCCTAGATACTTTTATTTTTCTTGTTGCAATAGCAAATTGGATTTTTTCCCTGATTTCTGTTTCTGATATTTCATTGTTAGTGTATAAAAATGCCTTCAATTTCTGAATATTGACTTTGTATCCCACTTGGTGTTTTTCCAAATTCACTTATTAGGTAGAGTAGTTTTTTGGTAGAGCCTACAAGGTTTTCTGTGTACACTATGATGCCATCTGCAAACAATGACAGTTTTACTTCCTCCTTTCCAGTATGGATGCCTTTTGTTTCTTTTTGTTGTCTGATCACTGTGGCTAGGACTTCCAATACTATGTTTAGTAGAAGTGGTGAAAGCAGACATCCTTCTCTTATTCCCAATCTTAGTGGGAAAGTTTTGTCCGTTGAGTATGACGTTGGCTGCAGGTTTTTCATATATGGCCTTTGTTATGTTGAGGTATGTCCCCTTTACTCCCACTTTACTGGGTGTTTTTATCATAAATGGGTGCTGTACCTTATCAAATGCTTTTTCTGCATCTATTGATATCATCATGTGATTTTTGTCATTCTGTTTGTTTTTGTGATGTATTATATTTATTGATTTTTGAATATTGTACCATCCTTGCCTCCCTGGGATGAATCCCACTTGATCATGGTGTTTGATCTTTTAATGTATTGTTGAATGTGGTTTGCAAATATTTTGTTGAGGATTTTAGCGCCTATGTTCATCAGTGATATTAGTCTGTAGTTTTCTTTCTTTGTTGTGTCTTTATCTGGTTTGGGGATTAGGATGGTGCTGGCCTCATAAAAAGAGTTTGGGAGTCTTTCTTCTTGGATTTTTTGGAGTAGTCTGAGAATTATAGGGGTTAGCTCTTCCTTAAATGTTTTGTAAAATTCTCCTGTGAAACCGTCTGGTCCAGGGCTTTTGTGTGCCGGGAGCTTTTTGAGTACTGCTTCAATTTCACCAGCTGTTATGAGTTTGTTCAGGCTTTCTGCTGCTTCTTCATTCAGTTTTGGAAGATTATATTTTTTTAGAAATTTGTCCATTTCACCCAGGTTTTCAAATTTCTTGGCATATAGTTGTTCACAGTAATTTCTTACAATCCTTTGTATTTCTGTGGTATCAGTTGTAATTTCTCCTTTTTCATTTCTGACTTTATTTATTTGCATCCTCTCCCTTTTTTTCTCAATGAGTCTGCTTAAAGTCTTGTCGATTTTGTTTATCTTTTCAAAGAATCACTCCTGGATTTATTGATCCTCTGAATTGTTCTTTTAGTCTCTATGTCATTCAATTCTGCTCTGATCCTTCCTTTATTTCCTTCCTTCTACTCGGTCTGGGCTTTGTTTGCTGCTGTTTCTCCACTTCTCGTAGATGTAGGGTTAGGATGTTTATTTGAAATGTTTCTATCTTTTTTAGGTCGGCTTGCATTGGTATGAACTTTCCTCTCAGAACTACCTTTGCTGTGTCCCATAGGTTGTGGACTGCTGTGTGTTCATTTGTTTCCAGAAACTTTTCGATTTCTTCCTTGATCTGATTATTGACCCATTCATTGTTTAATAGCATGCTACTCAGTCTTCATGAATTTAAATGTTTTTGAGTTTTTTCCTTTAGGTCAGTTTCTAGTTTCAAGCCTTTGTGGGCTGAGAAAATGCCTGTTATAATTTCAATTTTCTTGAATTTGTTGAGACTTGTTTTGTGCCCTATCATGTGATCTATCTTTGAAAATGTTCCATGTGCATTTGAAAAGAATGTGTAGTTTGCTTCTTTGGGATGAAAGGTTCTATACATATATCAGTTAGGCCCATTTGATCTAATGCATCATTCAGTTCCACAATATCCTTGTTGATATTTAGTTTGGAAGATCTATCCATTGTTGACAATGGGGTGTTAAAATCCTCTATTAAAAGTGTGTTTCGGTCTATATCTTCCTTGAAGTCCTCCAAGATTATCCTTATGTATTTGGGTGCTCTTATATTGGGTGCATATATATTTACAATGTTTATGACTTCTTGACGGATTCTTCCTTTGACCATTATGAAGTGTCCTTCTGTGTCTCTTTTTATGACCTTTGTTTTCAAGTCTATTTTGTCTCATATAAATATTGTTACCCTGGGTTTTTTTTTCCTGTCCATTTGCTTGGAATATTTTTTTCTAACCCTTTACTTTCAGTCTGTGTAGGTCATTTGTTCTGAGGTGGGTCTCTTGTAGGCAGCATATGTGCATGTCATGTTTTCTTATCCATTCAGCTACCCTATGTCTTTTGATTGGAGCATTTAGTCCATTTACATTTAAGGTTATTATTGAGAGGTACTTATTCATTTTTTTCCCTTTGTACTTGTGTTCCTCTCCCTCACCCTTTTTCTTCATCTTATTAAATCAGTCCTTTTAGCATATCTTGCAATGCTGGTTTGGTAGAGGTGTATCCTTTTAGCTTTATTTTGTCTGAGAAAATCCTTATTTCACTTTCCATTTTAATTGAGAGCCTTGCTGGATAAAGTAGTCTTCATTGCAGGCCTTTGCTTTTCATTATTCAGAATAAATTTTGCCATTCCTTTCTGGCTTGTAGTGTTTCTGTGGAGAAGTCAGCTGCTAGCCTTACCAGGGCTCCCTTGTATGTTACTTCCTGTTTCTCCCTTGTTGCCTTTAAGATTCTCTCTTTGTCCTTGATATCTGTTATTTTAATTATGTTGTGTCCTGGAGTGGGCCTCTTTGGGTTCCTGTTGATTGGGACCCTCTGTGCTTCCTGGACTTGTGTGACTTTTTCTCTCCTCAGATTATGGAAGTTTTCCATCATTACTTTTTCCAACAGGTTCTCCATCCTTTGCTCCTCTTCTTCTCCTTCTGGAATTCCTATTATATTCATATTATTACATTTCATGTTGTCCTGCATTTCCCTTAATCCCTCTTTGGTTTTTTTTTTTTTTAAGCCTTTTCTCATTTTCTTGCTCTTTCTGGGATTTTTTTCCTACTCTGTCCTCCAGCTTGCTGATTCGATCCTCTGCTTCATCTAGCCTGCTTTTGATTCCTTCTACTGTGTTCTTCAGTTCAGAAGTTGTATTCTTCATTTCCTCTTGGCTCTTGTTGATAGTTTCCATGTCCTTTTTCATGATGATATAGTTCACAGGAAGTTCCTCATAGCTTCTCTGTAGTTTCTGGTAATTCTCACTGAGCTCACTGAGCTTCCTTATAATCATTGTTTTAAACTCAATATCTGATTGCTTACTTGCATCTATTTCATTTAGTAGTCTTTCTGAGGATTCCTCCTTTCCTTTCAATTCAGAGTTGTTTCTTTGTCTTACCATTATTTATAAGACTCTTCTTTTTTCTTCTGCTTCTTAAGTTGATCTGTTTTGACTCCCTGACTTTGTGATATAAACTTCTATGGTAGGAGACCTGTGAGATTCAGTGGTGCAGTCTCCTTGATCTCATGAACCTTATGCTCTTGGGATGTCTTTTATGTTGTGTATTTTGGCACTCTGGAAGTAACTGGGTTTTGATTATTGTTCATTCATTCTTTGGTGTGTCCTTCCCTCCAGTTGGTTGACTGAGGGTCAGTCCACCCACCACATCTTGTGTGTTATTGTGCAGGTGCTGCCAGAAGAAAATGACAAAGCCCAGGAAACAAACTCACATCTGCAAAAATAACTACCCCCTGCAAACCCACTATCAACAGCAAATGCACCAGTATTAATAAGGCTGTAAAGAGAGTAAGACCATTATAAGAAAGGAGAAGCTATAGTATAAAATCTAGTGATTTAAGATGTACAAACTTGATTGACAAGAAATGAATGTTAAAGAGCTATGTAGTAAAGAAAATATTGCAAATCATGGAGAAGACCACAGTGGATTTCGACTCGGTAGCCTCTAGTATTTACTGCTGTTTTTTCTTGCTGGATCCACCCCTGGTGATGTCAGATGTTTACCCCGTCTGACCTTAGGCAGTCTGTTCAAGACTTCCAGGGATCTACTGTCTGTGGCTCTCTCCTTGGATTGTTAATCTAGTCACTCTGCACTCAGCAGTCAGGCTTAAGCACCATAGGGCAGGACGGACTCTCTCCTGGGGTCGGGGCTATTGTTTCCCTTCATGCTGCTGCTGCTCCAAGGGGAGTGGTCTGCTTAAGCCCTGATGGCTGCTGCCTTATGAGGGATGATTCAGCACCAGGATCCCAGAGGCTACTCTCTCAGTTCTCTCCCCAAAGCCTCCATCCCCAATCTCTACTCAGGCATCTACAGCCCACTCTACTCCCACCTTTGCAGGAGCCCAGGGTAAGTGGCTGCAGATGAAAGTTTATGTGTTGGCCCTTTAAACAGTTCTTTGCATCTCCAGCTGCCCATCTCTGGCAAAGAGCAACCCTGCCACTTTTCACAGGTGGCTGTTATCTGTGTACATTTTGGGCTCTGGTGCTATAGGCTGGGGATCCCCACTTATGGTTTAGACCCTCCTCAGGGGGATCCAAACTGGCCACTTAAATATCCCTCTGGCACTGCTGCCTGTGGGTACCCAGCCAGCCTTCTCGAGTCTCCACCACACTCCTTACTGGTCATGTTGTACTGAAGCTGATTCTTCTGTCTGTCTGAGGTTATAAGGCTTCTCACTTTTGTTCAGTTGTTTATTCTGGGTGACTTCTCCACAATTTAGTTGTGATTCCAGATTGGTCCTCAGAGGAGGTCAGTGTGACTTCCATTCACTCCTCTGCCATCTTGTCATTCCTCAACTCAAACCTGTACCTTGTACTCATATCTCTTATTTTAATTATGGGTACCACCATCTTCCTAATACTTCAGAATAGAAATGTCAGCCATCTTTGAATCTTCACTCTCCTTGGTTGCCTGAATTAAATCTTTTAGCAATAATGTATTAGGTGCCTACCTTGTGTCTCTCACCATACTAGGGATTAGGAGTACAAAGAAATATGTCGCTGTATTTTCTCTCAAGTATATGGCCATTTAAACCAATTTTCAGTCCCATGTAATTAGGTTGGTTGTTTTAAAAAAACCTTTCATTGTGATCATTGTAGATTCATGAAGTTGTAAGATATAATACAGAGAGGTGTCATGTACAGTTTGCCCCATTTCCTGCAGTGGTAACACCTTGCAAAACCATAGTATTTCAAACTAGATATTTACATTGCCATTTTTTCAGGTTTCCTTAGTTTTACTTGGACTCGTGTGTCTGTGTGTGTGTTTAGAGCTATAGAATTTGATTGCTTGTGTTGGTTCCTGTGCCCACCACCACAATGAAGACACTGAACAATGTCATCTCTACAAGGGTTGTGTTGCTCTTTCATAACAGTACCCACTTCTCCCCATCACCTCCCCATTCTTAACCTCTGGCAGCCACCATTTCTAAAATTCTGCCATTTCAAAAATGTTTCACAAGTGGAATCATACAGTATATAACTTTTGGGGGCTGAATTTTTTCCTTAGCATAATATCCTAGAGATTCATCTAAGTTATTACATATATCAATGGTTTGTTCCTTTTTATTTCTGAGTAGTAGTTCATGGTATGTATTTACAATAATTCATTAACCGTTCATCTGTTGAGAGATATCTGGGCTATTTCAGCTTTCGGCTATCCCAAATAAAGCTGCAAAGAACATTCATGTACAGGTTTTTGTGTGAGCATACATTTTAATTTCCTTAGTATAAATGCCCAGGAGTACAATTGCTGGGTTGTATGATAGCATATTGTTTAGATTTTTTAAGGAACTGCCAAACTGTTTTTCTAGAAACGTCTGTAACATTTTACAGTCCCACCAGCAATGCATGAGTGATTGTGCTTCTCAGCGTTCTTGTCAGCATTTAGTATTGTCATTATTTTTTATTTTAGCCATTCCAGTAGGTGTATAGTATTATGTGATTAGTTTATAGAAGAGGAATAAACCCATTGTACTGGGTGTCAGAGGAGGAAGTGTCGATAAACAGGGGGTACAGGAGAGATGTGAGTAGGAAAATATCAATAAAGGAGATAACATCTGAGTTGAGTTTTTAAAAGATGAATAGATTTTCAGAAACTACAGAGAAGGGAAAGGTACATGTGGCATAGTGAATAAAATATTCAAAATCAGAGGGAAGTGTGAGACTGTGAAGAATGGACCAAAGATCTACATGGGTGGAGCCCAAAATGCTGTGAAGGTAGTGGAGAAAGGAATGTAGGCAGGCTGGAAACCGGTGTTTCCTATACCTCCTGTCGAGCCTGCAGAAATGCTCCTGATCCTTGAAGACTCTGGCTCAGCGTGGCCTCCTCTTGTGAAGGTCTCCTAGTTTGCTTCCTTCCTCCACCCCCAAATTTATGCTCTTACTCTTATTTCGAGTTTCACCATCATTTTTCTCTTGTCATCACTAAAGTATTCATTTCATCCTGCTTTGCATTAGTTTATGAGTTTTTCTCCTCTAATAGACTGGAGACTGATTCTAGGCTTGGTTAAGTACAAACTTGAGTTGTCCTCCATATATCTAATATCAACACACCGACAAGCCAAGGAATGGGCTGAACCTGGGAAAGATATTAAACTCTCAAAGAGTATGGATCCTAAGAAAGGGATATCAAATGACAAAAATAATAATATACAAGGAAGGCTATGATTTGTTTCTTAGAAGTGCAAATAAAGAGCTATAATTATTCTATATACATCTAAAATGTGATTCTATGTCTAACATGGTTTCACTTGAGGTTCCCTAGAAACATTTTTCTACAGTAAAAAATAGAAACAAAGAACAAAAGTGCCAGCCTTGTCAAAAATGTGGCAAAGTCTATTTTAAATTTTAGTCTTCACTTCTTTTTATTTAACTATAGTGTAAACTTGCTATTTTCTCATAAATACTTAAATGTGATAGTGTATTTATAACTGTTTCTACACAAAGACTCATACAATAACAGGAACAACAAAGAACAAGTTACTATTGTTTTAAAACTCCTAACATATTTCTGTGGACATCAAATCCACTTCTGATAATTTTTTGAAAATGCAAAAAGTAAGCTGCACATGAATCATGTTGCCAGTTCCAGGCATTTTTCAAATAGAAGCCCTGAAATAAAAAGATGCCCAAGAGGGAGGTCAAGGTCACCACTCACTACCTATAAGTGTAAGATGTGACCAGACTACATTTTAATTGTTTTCTCTCAACAATAATAAAAATATAATAATAAATCTCAGAACAAATTTATATAGGATGAATGCAGAATTTATCCCTTGAGGATGGACCAATAAATATGTTGATCTAACTTGAAATTTATTAGGAAATTATCAAGGTCACAGCTCCTGCCCTTTTTGATAATTTGCATGAGTTATACTGTACCGGGAGTGTCCAACCCGCGGCCCGCAGGTCACCCGTGGCCCAGGATGGCAATGAATGCGGCCCAACACAAAATCGCACATTATGCACGAGCCTTTTTTTTGCTCATCAGTTTTCATTACTGTTTGTGTATTTAATGTGTGGCCCATGACAATTCTTCCCATGTGGCCCAGAGATGCCAAAATGTTGGACACCCCTGTGAGTCTAAATAAAAACCAAATAATGTTACCTTTTTTTTTTCCAAATAGAATCAGTATTTTATTCCTGTATTGTACTGATGGCACTCATTGTGTATTCAATTTAAAGACAAGGAAAAAAGAATATGTGTCAGGTTGGCCTCTTAACATATATGAACAAATAACATAAATATGTAAAATTGAAGTAGAATTGCTGGGGTCTCCTCTCCCCTGGACACACAATCATTAGGAGCTGATTACTAGGATAGAGTTTTTGTTTTTATTTCCTCGGTTCAAGCAAATATTCTTTAGTTTCAAAAGAAATTCAGAAACATTGAGGTCATGATTTTTATTAACTTCTAAAATTATATCTTCACTGCATTTTCGATAGACCTTTAATCAGTTTTTAATCACATTCACCACAAGTACCAGGCACTGTAATCAAAATTTCCCTCTAACTTATTGGACCTGAGAGGAGCATAATCTTTTGAAAATTCCAAAACATACTTAACTGAACAAAGAGATTTCCTTGGAGTCAAATTTTATTTTAGCCCTCTTTTCTGATTAGAAAATGAGAATGAAAAATATTTAACCATTAGGTGTATCAAAGACATTGACGGGCTGTCTGAACCTTCAAGGGGAAGTGCTGCCAGCTGGACGGACTCACAGAAACTCAGCACAGTGAGGCTTGGTTTAGCCATAACAGATAGTAGTTAGTAATAACATTGATTTATACAAATGTTTCCACTTGTGTACTTTTTTCTTCCTCTTTAATACTGAAAAAAAGTCAGAAGGCATTTTTAAAGGAGGATAAGGAAGGGAACAAAGAAGCACACTGGAGGGAAGTCAGAGCGGAAAAGGAGCCATGCTGAGAAATGCAATTACAATTTTTGATGGATCTACGTCACTGTGTTAGAGCGTAATAAGAAAAATTCAAACAGGAAAGAAAAGAGAGAGCTTTCAGAAGTCTGTCAGTGCTTCAATAATAATAAAAATAATGCTAACATAAATGCTTCCCATTTGATTAGTGTGTGGAATTTAGAGTGTACTTTCACCCACACACGTTTTCTTTCCTAATTCTCACAATAACTCTTTGAGGTAAAAAAAAAAAAAAATTGACTTGGTTTCATACCACCTAATACTGCAGTATTCAGCTATAGGGATGGCAAACCTTCTCTTGGTGGCTCTCTGCATAAAATCTGTATTCTCTATCTTTAAATATGCAAGAAGAGCAGTGAATTCAAGCATCTAAAGCATGAATAAGGACTTTACTGATCCAACTGGATTATGGGTTGGTCATTTCCTCTGTGATTCTGATCCTACTGCTTAGTGCTTGTATGATGTATCCTATTCTAGAAGCTGCTGCTTTACTTAATGCGACTTGTGATGATGTGGTCATTGTAAGACTTTCTCTCTTAATAATAAATTTGAAAGAATGAAAAGGCAACTCTAGGGGCTTCACTACAAATAAGACAATCCTGTAGTGATATGTGACAAATCTTTAATTTTTAATATAATGTAATCCCAATTAAATCCACATGAATGGAAGAGCTTCAATTTGACTTAAAGACTCGTGCCAAGCTTTTTATCTTATTTGTGAATTTCAGGCCTTCCAACATCAATTGATGGGTCAGAAATGTATGAAAACAGTTTCTAATAGAGTTAGAAATACAAAAGAATGTTTTACATCTTTTGTTAGTTTGTTATCTAGGACATGTTTAGTCTCAAATAAAGTAGAAACCATGAATATTATTTTTCGTGGCTTGGGTCCTGACCATATGAGACACACATGACCTCAGATACGGCACACTGAGTCAGCACTGTGCTTTAGAACAACAGATTGGAGTCCTAGACTGGAGCTCATGTCCGGGGACTGGAGCCCCACAGCTGTGGGCCAAACAGCTAATGGAGTTGAGTCATCTGTGTCTAGGGACTAAGCCAATTATTTCCCAATAAGAAGCTCTTTACAATACAGACTCCCACACCACACCTTGGACCTAGTAAACCCACATCTCTTGGAATGGAGCCTATGGATCTCCACTTTTCAAAAGCTTCCCAGGTGACCGGATGATCAGTATGCTTTGGGAAACAGGGCTAAACTAAAATTATCATGACTTCCATTTCTTATGTCCTCTTTTTCTGAAACCCTTATTAAATGGGTACTTAATATCATGCATTAAATTTCTTGTTTCAATTTTTATTTATTTTTTCCATCACTTTATCATTTTTCTACAGATTTAGAAATATTCTATTACCCAGAATAATAATTCAGCTTTCAGCAATGTTCATTCTGTTTTCATCACTGGCATTTGATTTTTTCTACTTTGTCAATGAGGTTTTTAATTTCTAGAACCAATCTGTGCTAATTACTCGTCTTTATAGGAGTCTCTTCTTCCCCCTCCCCCACCTTTGTTTTTCTTATAATGAATAATAGCCACTGGACTCCTGTAACGATATTTTAAGTGTTTTTTTATTGTTTTCATCTATTCCTTGAATTGTTTTCTTTATAACCTTGGATCAGTAGTTCCATTAGTTCATCTTGTTCCTTCTGTTGGTTTTCATCAGCTCTCTGGTGATGTGTGATTGTCCATTTGTAGCTGGCATGGGTTACTTCTGCAGTGATACCATTCTGATGTTCCATCAGGCCTCAACTTTGTTTGAAAAGGCTGCTTTTAGTTAGGGTGAGTCACCTAGACAGCGTCCCTTACGGCTCCCTGGGTATGGGTTGGATGGCAGGCAGGCGAGGTACCACTTCCTTCACCCCTTGCAAACCTAAGAAAATGTGTACTTAGCAGAGGAGTGCTTCAAAGCTTGAACCTCTTTGACAGAGCATGCTGTCACAGCTTTTCCCCCTTTTTCCCCTCTGTGCCTGTCACCACACGATTGCTCTTCTTCTCACTCAGACCTCTAAAGGATTAATTTTGGTAATTCTTTTCACGGTTATCCTGACACTGAATTCTGCTTGTGCTTGTCATGTAGTATAGCAGGGGGTGAAAGGACCGAGCCATTCTGTTGCTCAGAAAAGAAAGGACCTGAAGAAAGCCAATGCTCATGCCAGGGGAAGATTCTATAGTATATATGCAATGCAGGTAAAACCTGCCTGGGGTTCCAGGGGACCAGGGATCTAGGAGTGTTAAAATGACAAATAAAAAATATGCAGAGATAACAGATTTCATTTGATGGCCTAAGTTTAAAATATTTTCTAGTGAAGATTGTGTGTGTCATACCACGTTGAGTTTGGAAAGAGAAACAATTATGGTATGACCTTTTACTTGTGTATAAAGTGTATTGGACAAATAAATTTTAAAATGTGTAAGGAGTTTCAAGTGGAAAAGTCTGAAGAATAAAGAAAGGATCTGTGCTGTATTAGCCTGCCAGACCACCTTCCTTCTGTATCTGTCTGTGTCCAAATTTCCTCTTACAGGGACACCAGTTATTGGCTTAGGGCCCACCCTCAGGGGCTCATTTAAACTTAATTACCTCTACAAAGACTCTGTCTCCAAATATGGTCACATTCCGAGGTCCTGGAAGTTAGGATTTCAAAATATGAATTTTTGAAGAGACACAATTCATCCCATAGCACATGCCATGCATTTTTGCTAAGTTTTTTTTAAGAGCAACAGTGAATGGAAAAGAAAGTCAAAGTCATATCACTTAATGCCAAATAAATAAGATCACCAGAGATCATACAACTGAATGAAATGCCAAGCTCAAGCAAGAGCCCACACTACATGAAGGAAGGAATTCTAGATATTCCTTATTAGAAGAGAAGCAGTGGCAACTTGAAGGAGACACATTGGTCCTCATATTTGGCCCTTACTAATTCATACTAACAATAATAATATCCAAGGTATAGATTCATCAGCAAATTAGAGAAACATTTTTAATTGCAAAGTGAACAGAAAATCTAGGATTATTTAAGAAGAGACCAGAGTTAATTCTGTATGAAGCTCCTTTACTGGAAAACATGGTCAAGTATTTGTGATGTTATTATAATGTGAGATATCAAATCAATAATATTGTCAATCCTAACTTTTTTTTCAGTTTTCTGGTATCTATATAGAGGCCAATTTTCATTATTAAGATAATATTATTGATTGGCTTTTTTGTTTTTAGGTTGATTTTCTTGAGGAATATCATTAATAGGATATGATTAGGAATGTGTGTATAACACGAAATTTTCTGGCTTTTGAGTCTTACTGAAAAATTAGAAAGACTTAACTAGATATGAGTGAAAACAGGGCTATATCACTTCATGCTAACATTTTTCATTTTGTATTTTTCACGCGGAAACATCCCTGAATTTAAAATAAAAAGCTAAAGCAAATCCACTTCAATAGGGTTTTTGACTTTAGCTTTAAAGCCTCACCTCTAGACCTCATCAACTGTCTACTAATGCCACCAAACAGTCTAGGTTGAAAGCAGTCAAAAGCACTGATGTTTCTTGGTGAATATCTCTCTCTCCCTTCTGACTTTTCAGTCACAGCTTTGAAACCCTATGGGGTGATGCTGAGACCCGCTTCATTTACTTTGGGATGTAACCTGTTTTAGCTCTTATGCTGGCGACTCACTGAACACATCTCTTTGATTAATCCCTGTATCTATTGCTGTCAGTTAACACTGGGGCTGAAACAGCTTTCCGAAATGTCAAAAATAAACACAGTGTTCTCATGTAAGCTTGTTGGGGGTGGGGGGAATGGATGAAGGCATTAGATATATAAAACAACATGCTGTATATATTTGGCTTGGAAAACTAAATATTTTCAAAATTTGTCTTTTAAAAGTTGGAGCCTATTCTACTCTTAATTGCTCCTACTCAGATTCTGAGGGACATAAATAAATTAACCATCCAAGTATTTTCAGTTTTCTGAAATCCATACAAAGGTTGATTTTCATTACTAGGAAAAGACTGTCAATGAAAGTGTTTTGTTGTTGTGGCTTATGTTTGTTTGTTTGGAGGAGTTCCATCTACCATTCATCAGGGTATTTGTCTGAACAGCCATAATTATAATTATAATTCATAACTATAATTACTTTGAAGTTTCTCTTTAAGTGGGAAGATACACAGACTTAGCTTCTTCAACTTAGGGGCAAAACACAAACTTGAAAATGAAACCCTTCTTTTGGTACAAACCCTGGAAAAATTTTTCACCCATGTGCTCAAAGACATAAAAATACTTATGAAATATAGTTTGAAGTAGCAATAAATAGGAAAACTATGTCTGCTGATGCAGTAGTGAATAAACTATGGGAAATTAAATCAGTGGAATACTATGCAGCTGTTAAAAGAGTGAAGTGAGGTGGACCTGCACATATGTACGACAGCAGACATTTACCAGGTCTCTGTGCTTGTTTTGTTTTTCCTTTGGTTATGCAGCCTGCAGAACCACTTCTTATTTGAAGGGAATTCTCCTTTAACAAGATAGGAATACTTGCCCATCCCCTCTATGTGCTCCCTGGTTGGACCCAGAAAAATATTTTTTATGCCAATGCCTTTGGATACTTGGTAAAGGAGATACTGGAATTTAAAACATTTAAAAACAAGTATTAGAATAGTGCTTGATACATATTAAGTGCTCAATAAATGGTATCTATTCTTATTATCTATATATACAGAACCCTATAGCATTAACTGGGATAACTTTGCAGTAGGGAATGTGATGCTCAAACATTTTTGTATTACTGCACTATGGCTGTGAGATAATACTAATTTCTAGGTACCCAGAATGTAACTGTAGTCTACTGGTCAGAGGGAGGGTATGAGGGAAATAGGTAAAAATGGAAGGGTGACAGCCTCATAAGTGGGTCCAGGAGGTCTCTGGATCAATTATGTTGTTATCTGGGACTACAAACTCAGGAGCTGAAGAATTGATGCCCTTAATTAATCACAGAGCCCACCATAATAGCTTCCTGATCTGCAGAGTAAAGAATACAGGAGTAAGTGACAAATGAAACATTCTGGAACACCTCCCCCTACCACAACTTTCAACCAAAAGCCATGTTGCAATTCTGAGGACTGGTCAATGTGGTAACGCCAGTGAAAATTTGAAATATATGGGTGGTGGCTTCTATTCTATTGGCACCTAATTTTCCAGCTTGGTTGGTCAAAGAAAGAGAAGGTTGCATGTGGGAGAGTAACAGTGGGTAAACATAATCTGTGAATAAAGCTGTTCCCAGAAGCACTCAACTATCAAATAGGAAGTGGGTTTAAGGGTAGGATTTGAGCAATCCTGTAAGAAGTAAATTGAAAAGGAGATTGCTATACTTATTTCAGCCCAATTGCAAAGCTGTTCTGTTGCTGAGCTGGATCTTGGAAGCTATTGCTGTCAGACCGTGGCTACCCTGGCCCATCTGGCACATCTATTCCTCTCAAGAGATGGAGGCATCAACATATTCCTGAATTGATGCCATGTCACATTGAGTTTATTTAAAGCCCCCTTGTTCTAAGTCCAGGATCACAAAAACAACCTCCAATTCCCAAGTTGTTTAACTTTGGGGAAAGGACAGACTGATGATACAAATTTTATTCCTGAAATCACTGTATTTTTCCATGGTTTCTAACCATGTGAAGACTCTCACGGAGGTTTGTCTACAGAGAAGAACTGTGTTGATCATGCTCTCACGTATACTCCCAGGCCACATAGCAGTTATATTTTCCTTTGTTAATAAATAAATTATCATTCTGGTGTCTACCTCAGTCATGCAAACATTTTGGTTAGCATGAGTCAGATTCTCAGGGCATGGTCACTCCTGGGAAATACAAGCCATTTGGACTTCAAAAGATAACCAAAGTTAGCTGGTCTCTCTTAGAAGATGCTGTACGCAGGAGCACATGTCCATTTGGAACATCTTTAAATTTTTTTCATTTCCTTCCCCGCACCCTAGTTTTTGGTAACATTCGCTCTGTACCTGAACTCCAATTTTTATTCCTTCACCCCTATTACATGGTAATCCAATTCCAAGTTTCCCATTGCAAGATTTTCACTAAAGGTTCCAGAAAAATTTTCAGGGAACCCATGGTTTTGTGGATGTTGTTACTGTTAGAGATTGTGGTCATATGATGACCCTGAGCCGGGGCCCAATGTTGCCCGCTTTATGCAACTTTTTCTAGAAATAACATACTTGATGTCCACATAACTAAAAAACTGTTTTGGTTTTTTTTTTTATGAATTCATGGGATATTTTTCCCAGGGATAAATATGCCCATTGGTGGGTCACCAAAGAACTCCCTGCATTTGCTCCTGCCAAAGCCAATGCTCTTTATTTCCTGAGTCTTACTTAAATATATTAATATGGATTAAATAAAGCAGTTTTCTGCTGACCTGTCAAAAAGTAAACCCAACAGAGTGATTAAACTTGTCTTAAGTCTTCTTCCAAACAAATACTGGGCTGCCCAGAGATTTACATTGGCAAAACTTACAGCAAAGCTAAGGCATGTTGGGTAGAAATCCCATTATTAATCCTCAAAGAGATGACTGAGTTTACTTGGCATTCACCTTTGGCCTTTGGCCAGATATGTAGAAACTTTTCATTAGTGACAAAATAGAACTAAAGGCATTTAGGAGAGAAAAGGAGAAATGGAGGGAGGTAGGGACAGAGTGGGAAAAGAGAACAGAAACACATAAATAAGGCACATGTTCCTGTGGGTTTATGTATCAGAATTATGTGTGATATTCGAATCTCAAATATGGGTTGAAATTTGTTTTAAATTGCATTATTTTATAATTGGTTTGATAAGAGTGAATTCCCAAGGAGGGCCTGTTATATCCCAAGATTTAACAATGAAGAGCATAGAATTTTTAAAAATTGTTTTAAAAATCATTAATTCTCCAATTCATGAGTTAGCAGCTGAATCCTAATAGAATAAATGGCTCAAATAAAAACTAAAGATGTATTATATTTCCCATATAAAGTTAGTATTTTTAAATTTTAAATTATAAATTTTAAAACCTAGTAGTTGTATCACCTAAGATTAGATTTATTGCATTTTGGAAAGTCACTTTTTCAAAGCTACGGCAGTTAGTAAAAAATCACATTTCTTTTTGTATAATTTGGTCTGCGTGGAAGACATTCCATTTTAAAATATACCTCAGTTAAGCTAATCACTTTTGTATGGGATACCCAAAATAAAATTAATAACCATATAGGATGTTTAATTTTTCAGGTCTCCTTGAAAGGAAAATTTTGTCCTAGATCAATAAACTATAAACGTAAAAGATACACATACATACACACACACTTACATAAATGTGAAAACAATAATGATAAAATTTTCACCTTTGGTGTATTTAAAGATGAGGAAACTGAGGTCAAGAGAGTTATGGATTATATTTCTACACCAATAATGAACTATCAGAATGGGAAACTAAGAAAATAATCTCATTTACAACTGCGTCAAGAAAAGAAAATACTTAGGAATAAATATAATCAAGGAAGTAAGAGGCCTGTTTTTGGAAAATTATATGACACTAAAGAAATTCAAGAAGATATAAATAAATAGAAGCATTTACTGTGCTCATGGATTAGAAGAATTAACATTGTTAAAATGCCCACACTATCCAAAGCAACCTATAGATTTAATGCAATCCCTATCAAAATACCAACAGTATATTTCACAGATCTAGAACAAATATTCCAAAAATTTATATAGAACCACATGGAACTGCAAATAGCCACAGCAATCTTGAGAAGAAAGAAAGCTGGAGGTATCATGCTACCTGATATCAAACTGTACCAGCAATTTTTCAACCGGTGTGGTATGGCACAATGGTGGGCTGCAAGAATTTTTAAAACAGGCAATACCTGATTATTTAGTCAGGGACGCTGACCTCTTTTCCCTTAGATTGTCAAATAAAAAAATAACAACAGTCAATACAAAAATGGTCATTTTGTGTGAATGAATAAAAATTATACCTATCTTTCTGCCAGATTGGCAAAATATGTATTTTTGATGTGCTGCAGGAGTTCAGTAATTAGTTTATGTGTGCCATGAGACACAAAAGATTGAAAATCGCTAAACTATACTACTAGAATATAATAAAACAGAATGGTACTGGTATAAAAACAATCATATAGATCAATGGAACAGAATAGAGGGTTCAGAAATAAATCCATGACAATTAATATTTGACAAAGGAGGTGAGAACATACAATAGGGTAAAGACAGTGTCTTCGATAAATGGTGTTGGGAAAATGGTATAAGTACAGACAAAAAAGTCAAACTGGATCACCTTTTATACCATATATATAAGAAAAAACTCAAAATGGATTAAACTTAAATGTAAGACTCAAAACCATAAAACTGCTAGAAGAAAACATTGACAGTAAAATCTCAAACATTTTTCATAATAATATTTATTCTGATACATCTCCTTGGGCAAGGGAAACAAAAAAAAAAAATGAATGGGACTACATGAAACTAAAAAGTATTTGCACTGCAAATGAAAGCATCAACAAAATAAAAAGACAGCCCACTGAACTAGAGAACATATTCACCAATGATACAACTGGCAAAGGGTTAATATCCAAAATTTATAAAGAACTCATACAACACAACACCAAAAAACAAACAAACAAAATAATCCAGTTAAAAATTGGGCAAAGGACCGGAACAGACACTTATCCAAATAGGTCATACAAATGGCCAATAGACATATGAAAAGATGCTCAACATCACTAATTATCAGTGAAATGCAAATTAAAACCACAATGAGATATTACCTCACAACTGTCAGAATGACTATCATCAATAAATCACCAAAAAACAAGTGGTGGCACAGACGTGGAGAAAAGGGAACTCCCTTGAGCTGTTGGTGGGAATACCAACTGGTGCAGCTACTATGGAAAATGGTATGGAGTTTCCTCAAAAAACTAAAAATGGAACTGTCTTATAATCTAGCAGTTCTACCTTTGGGCATAACTATATATCTGAAGAAACACAAAACACTAATTTGAAAAAATATATGCAGCCTTATGTTCATTGCAGCATTATTTACAAAAGCCAAGTTATGAAAGCAACCCGAGTACCCATCTATAGACAACTGGTTAAAAATTGGTGCTACATATATACAACGGAATATTACTCAGCCATAAAAAGGATGAAATCTTACCATTTGCGACGGCATAGATAGACCTGGAGGGTATTATGCTAAGTGAAATAAGTCAGTGAGAGGAAGATAGATATGATATGATTTCACTTATATGTGGAATCTAAAGAACAGTATAAATGAACAAACAAAACATAAACAGGCTCATAGAGGACAGACTGATGATCACAGAGGGCAAGGGGATTGCGGGACTTGGTGAAAAGATGAAGGGTTTGAGAAGTACAGATTGGTAGTTACAAAATAGTCATCGAGATACAAAGTACAGCATAGGGAATGTAGTGAATAACATTGTAATAACTATGTATGGTGCCAGGTAAGTACTGGAAATATTGGAGGGAACACTTTGTAAAGTATATGATCGCCTAACCACTATGCTGTACACCTGAAACTAATGCACAATAATAATGAATGTAAACTATAATTGAAAAAAATCTTTAATTTAAAAAAAGAGAGTCAAAAATTAGATGACATCTGGTTCCAAAATAATAAAAACATTTTTGTCCTCTTCTTTCAAAAATTACTCTCAGTAGACTTAGATAAGGACAACAACAACATCAGAAACAGAAATAACCCTGAACCCAATACATGAATGCAGAGAGTGGATAGGAAAATGATAAATGACCTACCAGGCCGCAGGAAAATTAAATCTACAAGAGCATGATCCAAATGAGAAGAAAGCCATTCTGATCCTCAGGATCCTGGGAAGTCTCCGGAAATGGAGGCCACAGTCATTGTGGAAGCCAGTTGGCAGTTCTGAATAAGGAGCAGTGAGAACTTCGAATCTTCACCTCTGTAATCAGGCAACATGCCTCTCCCACCCCCAACAAAATACTGAGCCAGAAGGCTCTGGATTGGGACACCAAGCACTGAGGAGGGTGGGATGTGGTGCCTTGCTGAAAACTGGAGGATTAAACTTTATACGTATAATAAATGGTGACACTCCAGAGCCCTCTGCCTGCCCGTATTTCGTGTGCTAAAAACCAACATTGTGTCCTCCGGTCTCTTTCTGAGAATTGTTCCAGAATAAAAATCTACAGAAACTACATCTGGATGGAAAATCCTGCTGACCATCCTGACGACATCCTACAGTTTGCGAGCTTCAGCCAAATACACCAATTCCAATCGGCAATTTGCTGCTTCCCTCTTAAATAGAAACAGACAGTCAAGAGTGATCAGACATTTGAAAAATGTGAGAGATGGACATCAGATCTGTCTTGCTGGGTTTTTTGGTAATTGTATGAGGTTGTTAATTTACAGCATCTGGCAGAGTGAAGGTGCCTGTAATGCATCCATTGGATTCTTGCACAATATTGAATTCCTCCCCCTCTGAAAATAAGCAAGTATCTTCACAATATATCTTTGAAGGTAGATGGGGTGTTTTGCTGTGTTGTTATTGCTCTGGTTGTATTTGTTATTTTTAAATAAAGTGAAAGAGTTGTGTCTTTAGGAAATTTGGAGCATGGATACACAAAAATGGGAAAATTCCTTGTCAGTAATGCACATTTATGGATAGTCAAACATCTAACAACACAAAGGGAATACGCATCTTAGATGCACTCTCTTCATTAAATGGGTTTGTATCAATCATAACCTCCCTATTAATCTGGGGGTTCTGGAAAGAGGCTTTGGGTCAACAAAAATCATTTTCAAATAGGATAACCCTTCTGCTATGGATTAACGACATATTTATACTTTTTACAGGAAATGTTTCAGAATATAATTAAAGAAAGCAAAAGCTCAGTGATAGTGTTCCTAGATAGGGTGTCTGATCACCAGTGTAAATGGTAAAGGACACAAAATTAATGTTAATCTGAAGCCCTTTCTCCTTTCTGTTACCAATCCCATCAGTTTGAATAGTCCCACACCTGTCACAGGGATCTTCGCTGTGGTCCTTTGAGTGAGTGGGCCTCTTGTATTCCCTCTCCCTTGAGTAATGGGGCCAATAGTACTTCTTACCAACTCGTAGACCAAGTGGTTCAGATGGAACAAACTCTATCCCCAGGTCTAGGATTGGACATTTGATCTTTGAGGGCCAATCTGAACACTGTTTCTCTACCCTTAAGCACAGAAACTACTTAAGCAAAGAGAACATGACCATATCAGATAGCTCCAGTCCTTTGGCCATGGGCTCTGCTACACAGAAGATATAAGTCTGAGCTGCTAAGGAAAGCACAAAAAGCATACCTGAGAGGAAAGTCAAATTCTACAGGGATGCAGAACCAAGATTAAAAGGGTGATTTGGTTCTGATTATATAAATAAATTGGATCTAGCAGTGCTCAAATAAGCAATACCATGGACTTTTCAGATATATGAGGCAATGAGTTCCCTTTCTTGCTTAAGCCAGTTTGGACTAGATTTTGAACTAAAAAAAAAACAAAAAACCCTTGACTAATATAATCATGCTTTTTTATGTTAATTATATTCACAATAAAACTTTATGGTACAATCTACTATCCTTCCTTAGATGAAGCAGGCTAACCTCCCCCTCCCATGTCACATATCAAACTAGTCTTCCAGCACAAGTATATTTATCACTTTAATAATACAGCCTAAGAGTAGTTCTGTTTAATATAATTCCCCAATATCAAGCATACATAATAAGGTGTGATAAATGCTCAATAAATGTTTACTGAATGATTTGAAAATAATAGGCTGAATAAATGAATGAATAATGTAGATCCCTGACCTTGTCTAATATCAATTCATGCAATAGAGATTCTCTGTATAGATAATCATTAATCCTAATTTAATGATTTCCAGGAATCTTGGAAACTCCCAGTGTCCATCAGTGGAAAGAAAAATATTCAATTAGTTTGGTCTAATGCAAATAGAGTATGCCTACAATATTCTTACAGCTCAGTTAGAGACTGGAATAAAAGCAAATTACGTTGGCATGGTTCTTTGTCACCTAGGAACTCATCAACTAATAAGGATAATGTACAGGGAGAACTCTAAAGAAATATGAATATACAACTCATGTACGTATGGGTAGTTAAGCATAATTACTTTCTCAAAAGTTCATTACGTGATACTGAATCCCTTCACAATCCTTAGACTTCTTCTCTAAACATACACCAATATTTTTTGTAAATAATAATAATTAAAGTCATTTGCTAAACAATTACCCTGAGCCATGCATTGTGCTCAGTTCTTCATACACATTACTATTACTTGAACTCCTTACAGCAACTGTATATGCTATAATAGAAGATCATTTACGTGAGGGTTTGAATACTATAAGCATTTAAATAACTAACTGATTCTTTAAAAGGGGATTTTTATGATCATCTAGTTTTAGTAACACTGTTTGATAATAAAATATCACTTTACTATAATATGCTGTGCTGAGAGATGGTGTGATCTCCAAGGCTGCGAACGACAGGCAGGTGATGACAAAATGGACAAAGTGGTGTGGATTACAAAGGATGGTTAGAAAATGACTCTGATGAGGCTCTCTGAAAATTTCATAAATCTCATGAGACAAAATGTATTCACTGGTGAGCAGAAGTTACCTCAGACGTACAGGATGGGAGAGAGCCTTGAAAAATGAAAGATGGCCCGAGCAGGCAGAGGCCTCTGCCTGACTTTTCCGAAGACCTGTGGTATTGTCTTCTACTGTAGCTGCTACAGAAGGGAGCAAATCCTAATGATTAGCAGCCTTCCCAAACATCTTTCTGCAAGTTAGGAACAAATTTCATGGTTTTAAAATAAATTTTGTACTTAAAAATTTACTAGATGCTTTTACTTGCACCATTTTCTAGGAAATTAGTATGGTTTCTAAATTTTGCAGTAAAAACTTGGTAGAAAAAATGTATTAATTATAGTTTACACAATTAAATATTTGTTTTATGTGATATATATTTTCCTTTTATAGGTAAATGAATATTTTCATTCAATGCAAAACATTCATGGATATGCAATAAATTCCTTAAGTCATTTACATGACATTTACATCAAAAGAGATTTTATAAGACATTCCTATGCATTTGAAATTTGCTTATTGCTTACCATATTTGACATCTCATAGTATAGATCAAAAGTATCAGCCCTGGCTGGTGTGGCTCAGTGGACTGAGCCCAGGCCTGTGAACCAAAGGGTCACTGGTTCGATTCCCAGTTATGGCACATGCCTGGGTTGTGGGCCAGGTCCCCAGGAAGGGGCATACAAGAGGCAACCACACATTAATGTTTCTCTCCCTCTTTTTCTCCCTCCCTTCCCCTCTCTCTAAAAATAAATAAATAAAATATTTACTTAAAAAAAGTATCAGACTAAAATGTCTTCCGGAAATCATTGTCTTCTTTTGAAGTTATCAAAAGTTAAAACATTAATCGGGAATGGGTCAGGGTCTGACGGCCTAAGTAAATAATCTTCTACTGTAGGTATTAGTACCCATACTTTATTGACGAGAAAACTAGGGCTCAAGTTTAAGTACCTTGCCCAAGTTAAACAGTTGGCTGAGCCAAGATTCAAATCTTTGTCTCACTGATTTCAAAGCTCTTAACCAGTGTGATATATTATTCCAAGAGTAATGGCCAAAGGAAAAGCAATATGATTGGTCGGGCATAGCCCATATGGAATAGAGTGTATCACACTAGCTAGAGCAGTGTATAATAAGGTGCATTAGACTGTACCTCCATGAGGTCAAGGATGTTTATTTGTTTGTTCATTGTTGTAGTTCCAGGACCTATGACAGATACTAATACATAGGAGGCACTTAATAAATATTTGTAGAATGAAAAAATGATTCTCTTTGTATAACCTAATGCTTAGCTTGTTTAGCAATGAGAAGATAACCATATATTGTATTTACATCTGACTAAAACTCTTTTTCTCACAAGTAAATGGTCACAACTCTTCCCGCATGTAATTGTGAAGGGTTTTAAAATTAATATTTATTCACTCAACAAAGGTTTTGTAGGCGGCCACAATATGTAGGCATATCTAGGTATTTGAGATGCATTCATCAAACAGAAAAAATATCCTGCTCTCACAGAACTTGCATTCTAGAGGAGCAGAAAAACAACAAACAATAAATCTGATAAATAAATAAATAAATAAATAAATAACAAACATAGTTTACTGGGAAATAAGAGATGCTATGTGGAAAGAAAAAGTTGGGCAGGGTCAGAAGTGCTGGGGGCTAGGGGGCTGGGTTGCAATCGTTAATATTTACCAGTGTGCCAGGATAGGCCTAATGAGAAGGTGACATTTGAGCAGAAGGTGACAGAGTTAGGCATGCAGGTTTCTGGGGGAAGAGTGTGCCAGGCAGAGGGAACAACCAACTCGGACCCTGAGGCGGGAATGAGACCAGTGGGTCTGAGCAATTGCAAGGAGGTAGTTGTGACAAGAGCAGGGAGCGAGGAGGGGACTAGGAGGGGACGCAGTGGAAAGAAGGGCATAGTACATAGGCTCCTGCAGCCACTGTAAGGTTCTGACTTTTACTCTAAATGAAACGTGGCAGTGTTTTGAGCAAAGGCTAAAGGGGCCAAGAGCAGAAGCAGAGAGGCCATGAGGAGTGCATTGTAGTAATCCAGGCCAAAGATAATGGCGGCTGGGAGCAGGGCAGTTAACAGCGGAGGAGGTGGGATGTGATGAAATTCTGGATATATTTTGAAAGCAGTGTTAACATGCTTTCCTGAGGTACTGGATATGGAGTGTAAGAGAAAGGGAGATAAAGCCAAGGCTTTTAGCCTGAAAAACTGCAAAGGTAGAGTGCTGTTAACTGAAATGGGGAATTCTATAGATATAGGAGCAGATTTGGCCAGGAAGGAAATGTGTCATTTCTAGGCATTTATAAGAATAAGGCACTTGCAATAAAGATCAGAAACGGATGTGGAAGTTTAGGAGTCATTGGCATACAGGCGAGTTTTAAAGTCATGAAACTAGATGATCATCAAGGCAACGAGTGCAGAAGGAGAAGAAAACCAAGGAGTGTGCTCATGGAGAAGAAGGGGCTGCAGAGAAGGGGAGAAACAGGAAAAAAGACTGAAAATGGGTAGCCGATAAAGAAGTAGGAAAACCAAACTGTGGTACCCTGGAAACCAAAAGGAGAAACTGAATCAATGAAAAGGAAGAGGTAATCTAGTGCTAAAGGATGCTGACACATCAAGTGAGAGCAGTTTTAACAGAATTGTGGGGGCGGGGAGGGGGAGGATTCTGATTAGAGTGGGTTTAATAGAGAATGGGAAAAAAATTAGAAACATGACCAAACCCCATTGAGGAGTTTTGCTTCAAAGCACTGGGACAGAAATTAGATGTAATGAAGGTTTTTTAAGGTAGAAGAAATAATAGCTATGTTTATATGTTTGTGAATGTGACCTAAGAGAGAGTTGGGGGTGGGGGGGGAGGATATTGTAAGAAATGCCAGAATTCCTGGAATGGTTTTATTGAGTAAATAGAAGGGTGGAATCTAACGTATACTGTGGGTATATGTTGGGTCATAAACCATTCATCTCTCTATAAACATAAAGGAAAGCAAAGTATGTGGGTGCAGAGGGGGAGATGGGTGATGCAGAAGATTCGTAAGATTGCCCACATTTTTGTCATTGAAAAGGAAAGAAGGTCATCAACTGAAAGCAAGAGTGGGGAGGAGGTGATAGCATTTGAGGAGAGAGAAAAATGTCTGAAAGAGTGGTCTGAGAGAGCTGGAGAGGGAACAGATTAGGGCCATATGAAATGACTGGTGGCAATATGAATGGCTCGCTTCTGGTTGGTAATCATGAATTATAAGTAAGGTGAGCCTTCAGGGTGGTGGGCTTTTCTTCAGCCATGTATATCCATGGATTTATCCCGAGTTATAGTTTTATAAAGGACGAGGCCAGAGATGGGCAAGGGAATGATTATAATTATCAAACATGAAATTAAGCTTGGTGATGAGGCAACAGAGAACCGCAAGGGGATAAGAGACAAATGCTGGTTGGTAGGATCAATGGAGTCACTTTTTCAACCACTCAGCTAATTCTGAGTCTTAATTCTGTGGTTAAGTATATTATTTCTTTTTGTGTCAAATGAAAGTAATGATCTATATGATGTAAAGTCACACATTTTTTCACCTATTTGAAAATCCTTTACTGATGGGCACTAAGTATCAGATGCTGTGGGATAAAAAGTCAAATAAGATGGGTCTTTGACATCAAGAATTTCACAGCCTAGGAAAGAAGCAGACAGGTCAGTAAGGAATCACAGAACAGTGTGGAAAAGACCATGGAAAGCTACCACAGCAGTACAGAGGAGAGACTTCGAACATAACTGGAGGGTGACAGAAGGCTCCCATTAGGAAGACATTCTGAACAGGGTTTTGAAAACCAAATAGGAAATAGAAAAGAGCCTTCCATGACTCCTCCAAATTATAAACCTAGAGGGTGGCGGCATACCCCTAAAGATCAGCTTCTAAATTATATCATTTCCCTAACTGTCCTGTCAAGAGTGGTTGTTTCACCCAGCTCTGTTTCCTCCACCATGTCCATCACGCCATCTTCAGCAACTACTTCAAATGCTTTGCTGGATTCAAAGTGCTCCACTAGGTCCCTCTCACGCCCCAACACAGGGTAACTAGCTAAGGGAGAGATTGGTTTGTACTTGTTCTTAGAAAATTCATGTAGACTCATAATTTATCACTGACTTTTTTCCTAAGTGTTAACAAACCACTGTTTAATAGTCTGTTTAAGATGTTGCCACTAACTGACATCATATTCATCAATCTGTAACTTGTCTATTTAGAGAGAATGAAATCAGGTTGATAATCAATACCTCTTTCTGAAAATGTTTTAAGGAGATAACAATGTTTGAGAATCACTCATGCTAAGGAACTGGAGGAGGGAAAAGACTGCCTATGAAAAAGCCTGAGGATAGATGGGGCAAGATAAACAGAAGAAAAGATAGAACACTGGCCTGGAGAAACAGTGTTATTTAAGAAGTTTGCATTCAACTCATGAAGGGGAGTAATCCAGGTCAGCCTTAGAAGTCAAAGATAATGTCTCGGTTCTCACATCTGGTGAAGGGCACTCTTAGAGCTTCAGATAAAAGCCAGGCTGACTGAGGAAGAACTTGGAAACTACTTTTAAATAAAACAAAGGAAATTCTTTTCTATGACATCATACTGGCTCTGCCAAATCCCAGTTTGCCAATGCTTGTCACAATGTTTACAATTAAGAACTTGAACACATAAAAGTCTTTGATTGCACTGCAGTTCAGTAAGGCTGCCAAGAATCTGAAATAACTCCTTCAAGGGAAAGGGGAAAAAAAATCACACTGATGACAGATAAAGAATCACATCTCAACCCACATAAGAGACTAGAGTGTTAAAGAAATTGCATCAACTGGGTCAGCACAGGCCTATCTGATAATGAAACCACTAACTGCTTTTTTTTTCTTTCCTTAATTATAAAAGTTTAATCCCAAGTTTTGTTTTATCTGATTGCCTTAGTGCCTACATTAAGTTTTTGATCTTAAAATCAAAATATAACAATACTACTTTATTGAAGTTAAAAATATTGCATGACCAAGGACGAGGGATGACTAAGAAAGAGACTTCCTTTGATTATCTTTTGGTTAAATCTTATTTTATAAAAGAAAGATTATGCTTGAATGAAGTATCCGATGAGCAGAAAATCCAATATTCTCTGTTCAGTTTTTGCTGGGAAGCAGGAAATAGAACCTAGAAATCTTGAAATTGCCCAAATTAAAACAGTCTGGTTAAATTTCTTCTCAACATTAGGGACAATCTATTATTAAGCCAAGACTAAAACAAATATGTTTCCTTTAGGAAAGGCAGCTAAGCAAGTATTACAATATGCCAATTGTTACAGTTTAGAAACATCATTGAAATACTCTCCGTTTCAACAGGAAAAAAACCCCAAATTTTTAATCACTACTATTTACAAAACAGCAACCAAATGGTATAATTACACAGTGGGTATTCTATGGATGGGTACTGTCCTCTCTATTGCTTTTTATACTCTAAACAGTCAGCCATACTACAAAAGCAAGAAATTTTTAAAAGTAAGCTACATAAATAGTTTAGGCTGAAATTAAATAATACAAAGTTAATCTGACATTTAATAATGAGTCATTGTCATTGTGCTATATGGTGATTATGCATAACTGACACTACATATATTTATCAAAATAGTATTTTTAACATTTTTTCTCTTTATTTCTCAGTGCCTGCTGTCATTGTTGCTTGATAGTTTTCATCATTTCATTGTAGATTTTAACTCATCTCTTTACTCATAGAAGTTAAAATAAGATTCAAGACTGGGCACTTCAAATTTAGGCTTGAGGCTCCAGTCTGAGAACATCTGTGCCCACCCCCTCCCGCCCAGCGTCTTGCCCACCCTACATCACCACAGCAGGCCCTCAAATGCCACTTTGATGACTCTCAACTCAGGACTCTAGAAGTCCTGACATCTGAAGAATCGAGAAAATGAAAATGTAAGTTACAGTGTGTCTAGGAGTTGGTGGAATGGCAAGCACATGCTGGAAGCAGTACACAGTGCGGGGTGAGAGAGCAGGTCTGTCCACCTGGCCAGGTAAGACAGGGAGGAGGGAGGCACCAGAGAGGGGGCAACTGTGAGGCCGAAAGCCTCCACCCCCATACCTTCAGAGAAAATATAAAGTTGCTCCTGTTGCTTTTTTTCTAATTTCTCCTTGACATTTGGCCTGAATATTAGCAGATGCCTTCAAAAGAAGGGGTGGTTTATCTCCAAATTATTTCACAGACAGTTTTGGATCTTGTGCACTGCCTAGC
Source organism: Mormoops blainvillei (assembly GCA_004026545.1). Taxonomy (NCBI): domain Eukaryota; kingdom Metazoa; phylum Chordata; class Mammalia; order Chiroptera; family Mormoopidae; genus Mormoops; species Mormoops blainvillei. The sequence goes on from PVJD01000333.1 coordinate 199,475, forward strand.
ACTAGGACTTAGCATAATGCCTCCTATGCTGTAGGAACTCAATTAATGTTTACTGAATACATTATTTTCACTCATTTGGAAAGAAACTGCTCAGTATTAGGTATCTATTACTCACTAGAGCCACGTCGCTCAGCCAGTTAGCCATAGAGTACTAAACTGCAGATCCAGAAACAGTCCAGGCACCAAGGGCGTAGCAGGGAGAGCATGTGCCTAAGTCCAGTTTTGGGTTGTGCATCCAATGTTCTAGGTACAGAACAGGTAAAAATCAATTTACTGTCTCAAATCTACATTTTGTTTTAAATAACTGTGAATTTGACCCTAATAACAGGTACCTCCTAGATATTAGGGCAAATGGTTACTATACAACCTTGGTTTTCTCCTCTTTAAGAAGACATTTCGCTAATTTTTTAAAGTGGGTTCTACTGGCAAATAATCATGAGAGACACTTCGGTAGAGGAGAAAAATGGTAGTACTGCGCTACTTTCTTTGGGAGCTGAGACCACCCAAAAACAGGTAGGTATCTTTCCTCCTCTAAACAGTTACACGGAAAAGGTACTTAGGAACATCTCTTAATAAACAATGTTAACAATATAAGTAATTCTTCACTTCCATTTTGTTTTCTTTAAATCTCTTTGAGGTTTTAGTAAGGATACTGATGAAATGCATTACATTCCCTAGAGTTGGAAAGCTTTTTATTTCTAATCTAAAACCTGCCTGCTACAGCTTTAATCCATTTCCTCTTATTCTATTCTCATGGAAGACAGAGAAAAACCATTCATCCTCCTCTATATAATAGTCCTTCATGTATTAAAGATTTCAGTCTGCATTTCTCCAGGTTACATTATTCCAATTCCTTTCATTTTACTCATATATCTTATTTTCCCAAGCCTTTAAATTAATTCCATCACACTCCTCTTGGACTCTATGGATAATGAAATAGTCATGCAGCCCCTTTCAAATTCTAATTGGGTAATAAACCTTCAGGGAGGAAAGTTTTTTTAATTCCTAAATCAAAATCTGACATGATCTAGGATTTAATATTTTTGGAAAGTAGGAGGAGGTTGGAAAGCACACGTAACATTGGCACAGAAAGCATGAGAAGAAGTGGGAAAGTACCATTTGAGTGTTATTATTTAATAAAAGAAAACTAAGACATGTGTCACAGCAAATAAGGAAAAGATGCAAGATTAAAGTCACAATTAAAATAACCAGCTGCTGATTTCTGGTTTCCCACCAAATTGCTGTTAAGTGACTAAGATATCTGATTATAGCAATCTAGACTAAACTTTTAAAAAATCCCATTTTCACAGTTTAATTGGACAGTGGGAATTCAACATACATGGTTTTGATATTATTTCTCTGGAAAGTCTTCCAGTTTCCTCCTCTTTCCTTTCCAGCTAAGTTCTGCAAAAGAGCTCCTCTTCACTGATACATCCTACAGAGGAAAATAAAACCTCTGACATAGGTAATTTATTAAACCTCACATGACATCTAAAATCAATTAGCAAGTGTATGAAATACTAGTTGCCTAAAATCCATAACTGATGAATGGGTACATAAAATGTGGTATATTCATTCAAAGGAATATTATTCATACAAAGGAATGAAATACTGATACACGCTACATACCACAGATAAACCTTGCAAGCATTAAGTGAAAGAAGGTACATACAAAAATCCACATATTATATGATTCCATTTGTATGAAATGTCCAGAGTAGGCAAGTCCATAGGGACAGGAGACAGGTTAGTGGCTGCCAGAGGCTTTGGTTAAGACGGGTGAAAGATAACTGCTTAATGGGGACAGCATCCCATTTGAGATGGCAAAAAAGTACTGGAACTAGAGAGTTGTGATAGTTGCACAACATTGTGAAGGTACTTAATACCACCAAATTATACATTTTTAAATGGTTAATATGGTAAATTTTGCTATGTGTACTTTACCACAATAAAGAAAATACTATTAGTGAACTCGGTATCAACAAAAAACAAGACAGAAGTAGAGGTGGGTCACAAGAGGTCCCTCTTTTAAGTTGGTGATCAGCCACTTGAATGTTTATTGAGAGCAAAATACTAGGCTGCGTGTTGAGGCCCAGCAGCCAACACAGACAGATGTGGCTTCTGACCCAGTGTAGCAGTTGGGTAGAGCATCCACTCTTCCATTTCTTCTCCCCTGCCGAAGATACATTTATTCTTAGAGGTAAAAATAAGAGAAGAAAGTAGTCATTGAACTCTACTGATCTACCAAATATACCTATATATTTGAAAACAACCCCAAATGAAGCAAAGAGGTGCTTAAACACATAGAAATTCATCTTGGGTCCTAAATAAAGCTCACTTCATGTTCTAAATAATAATCATATAGGATGTATGAAAACAAGAAGAGATAAAAAAAAGAAAAAGAAGAAGGGTTAGTGCATAGTGTGTCTGCATATGATGTCACAGATAGGGATCCTCTCAATCTTACATACAATTTATCATAAAGAATAAAAACACACAAGATAGTTTGGATTATTGTTCAATAAATACTCACTCCTTCTACCCTACCCCACCGGTCCAAGTGGGGCATATTCCCCTGCCCTATGGATTTGGGGCTTGGCCACGTGACTGACTTTGGTCATTGGAACCTTAGGATGATGAGCGTAGAAGCCTTAAGTATTTTTGCTCAGCACAGATGTTCCCGCTCTCCACCACATACTGGGCAACCGCTGGTCTGAGAACAGTGAAAGGCTCGTAAAGCAGAAAGAACCTCAACCAGCAACCTACAGAAGAGCTTCCCAAGCGCTCTAGACCAGATCAAATTGTCAAATATAGATAGACCTTTGGGCCTAAAAATAATGTCATCTTGTTGTAAGTCATGAAGTTTTAGAGTATTTAATGTACTAGTATTGTGGTAATACTGATTAACACAATACACACATTGAAATAAACTCAGAATTTTCCCACCATACATGATTTTTTAAAATACTCGGTTAACTATTGGTAATAAATTGGTGTTTTCTCTCCGTGTTTTCTTATTCAGTTGTAGATTTAGTATTAAAAATTGTCAACTGTGTAAAGTGGAAATTTAAATTTTGTAATCTAACTTTTACCTATAACTGGTAAGATTTACAAGGATGTATTAATGGGATGTTAAGAAATATAGAAACTATAATATTTGGTGCATATATACTGATATAATGAGGTTCCAATAAACATCTTGATGAAAGCAAATTAATCACTGAACACTTTTTTGCAAATTAGCAAGATTAGGTTTTGCATTAAATGAAATATACTTCAGTACTCCATCAAAGCAGGGTCTCTGGTGGTATGGTTTAAGGGCTGTAATTCAAGTAAATCTCCTCACTATATTCTCCCATTTTAGACATTTCTGTTCCTAGTTTTGATGTTTTCAGGTCACAGGAAGGGTTCATAAAGTAATGACATCTTTCGTTGTGAAATTTTCCTTATGAACTATTCAAATTTATAGCAAAACCATTTGGTACATTCAAAAAACCTTATGTTACTCGTTTAACCTGTATCTCTCCATTAGTCCAGAAGGAAAAAAGAAAACTGAAAACTCTATGCAGTGAATATTAAGATGTTTATAAAAATATTGAGCCTCTTAAAGAAATGTAATTCAGTTTTAATTTTTCATAGGGCACAACGTTTCTTTTTCCTAATAAAATGCTAGTTTATCAGATAAACATTGTTTACAAACTATGATGAAATATCTAATGAAAGTGATTTTCTTCTCATTGGACACTCTCCGCCATTCACAAAAGTTTATTTGAATAGAAAAAAATACAGACCAATACACAAATAAGTAGAAAGTGAAACAATGTTCATGAATAAACACGAACATCAACCACACACTATGTACTTAACTAGAAATTTAAACAAAACTAGAAGTGGATATTACAGGTTGCAGGAACTCTGAGAACCTTATGTACTAACTAGAATAGAAAAACATCAAGGAATCATGATTTCCACCCTGAATGAGAGGGTAGTCAAGAAAAACTCCAGAGGCAGGTCTCCAAAGTGATCTCATTGCCTGTACTCTTTGACTAAATTAAAGTGGAGCCATGGAAACCTTTCCTTGTATATTCATGCATTGTAAAGTGATAGGCCTTGTGATCAAGCAAAAAACTTCAAGAGAGCAAGAGAAGTATTGGAGGTGGGAGCAGTACTCTGAATTTTACTGTTGTATAAACTGGCAGATAAAATATTTTGCTGTGTAAATTCAGAAATCCAGTGGTCTCCTAAATACATTTTTAAAACTAATAATAATAATAATAACAATAAATTTTTAATATCTGTAAGACTAAGTTAATTTCAAGTCTTAGTTATTTTAAATGCTGAAATGACTTCCAAAACATTTTAATGATTTTAATTTCTATGGTAAGCAGAACTCTAAGATAGCCTCCCCCCCGCAACTCCTAAAATCTCCTGTGCGTACATTTTATTCCAGTTTTAATCACACAATCTAGGTACTGCTGTAAAGGGATTTTGCAGATGTAATTAAGGTCCCAAATCAGTTGACCTTAAATTAGGGAGATTATATGGGTGAACTGGACTTAATCAGATGAGCTCTTTAAAAGCAGATTTTCTCCCGTTGGTCTCAGAAGAGGAGGTTAAAGAGTTTCAAAGTGCAAGGGAGATTTAATGAGGGAGAAATTCCCCTTTGCTGCTGCTTTAACAAATCATGACAAATTTAGTGGCTTAAGGCAATATGAATTTATTCTCTTATAGTTCTGGAGGTCAGAAACCCAAAATGAGTCTTAAGGTGCTAAAATTAAGGCGTTAGCAGGGCCCGTTCCTTCCGGAGGCCTCGCTAGAGAATTTGTACCTTTTGCTCTTCCGGCTTCTAGAGGTTGCATGGCTTCAGCTTCTGCGTCTGTCTTCTCATTGCCTTCTCCCCTAGTCAGACTCCTGTGCTTACATCAGGCCCATCGGATGATCCAGAATAATCTTACATCTCAAGATCTTTAACTTAATCTGTAAAATCCCTTTTACCACATAACATATTCACAGGTTTTGAGGGTTAGGGCACAGAAATCTTTGGAGGGGGAAGGGGTGGAGAGCATTGTTCAGCTTACCACACTGGCTTTGAAGATGAATGGGTTTTCATGGTAAGGAATGTGGGTTAGTCTGAAAGGGCAAAGGGCGTCCCCAGTTGACAGCCAGCAAGGTGAAAGGGACCTCAGTCCTGTAACTGCAAGGAACTGAATTTTCCCAACGAGTTTAGAAACAGATTTTTCCAGGGTCCCCAGATGACACAGAATTCATTTAAACCATCACATTGCTTTCAGCTTTTTGATAATCTAAGCAGAGAACCCAGGCATGCCATGCCAGATGATCTAACCTACAGAAAGACTAGCTATTATACAAGTATTGTCATAAGCCACTAAATTTGTGGTTATTTGTTACACAACAACAGAAGACCGATACAATCTCAAAGTATTTTGAAAATATTTAAAAATATTTCAAATTAGTCACAGTGTTCATATAACAGTGGAGAATTATAACCCACCCAATCATTCTTCTGACATTGTTTCTACAAATGCTGACTCTGACTAATATATAGTTTGTAGATAAATAGAATATTTGTAGAAGAATCCTAGGAAGTAACTTCAAAAGATATAGACTCCAGCCTTCAGGCATCGAAGCACCGGGAGATTTGTTGACCTCCAACTGTGGAGCCAGGATGATGTAAAGCCAGGATAACATGCAGCCAGGATGACTAAACCAGGATGACACACTCTGAGCCATCACTTGCCTTATTGGAATGAACTGTGCTCATCTGCACATAAAGTACTTTTCAACTCCCTCCCTTGATCTCTTTGTTCTGCTTCCCCTCTCCCTCCCTATAAAAACCTCTGCCTGCACTGAGGTGTTAAGATGGGCTTTGAGACATAAGCCCTCCATCTTCTCAGGTGACCAGTGCTTAAATAAACTTCTTTCCTTTACATTAGCACCTGTCTCTTCAGTACTGGCTTTTGAAGGGGCAGTCAGCCAGACCTGCATTCAGTACATTCATGAAGCTATGTACTAAAAGGTTTTGAACTTCATCCTCAAGTTGTTAAAAAATGTGAGTAGCATGGGTATGTGTAGGCATCAATATCGCCTAGTTATTTTTGTTCTTTTTTGATATTAGCATAATTACTTTAGTCAACATATACTCTAGTGACACAAATAAAAGTCTCTGAAACTGTAACACTGAGGTACCTAGTTAGGGACAAGAGTCACAGGCAAAGACTTCCAAAAAGATGGCACCATGAGAGCATGTGTGTATAACCACCCTTCTTAAAGTCTATTAAAAAAATAAAATGAACCCGATTTAGATACCAAAATTTCATCCATAATATTACTAGAGAACTACCACAATCTACACTAAAGACTTCCAATAATATCTATTTACTATCTATCTATCTACTTACTATCTATCTATCCAGATACAACGAAACACGGATCCAGCTGGATCCAGCCAAAAACAATGCTAAGAACTGAAGTCCATCACCGTAATATTGATCGGGGTGCAGTTTTTAATTTTTTAAAGAGAAAAGATAACATACTTTAGTTAGAAAAGGAAAATACCAATGGCCTTGTTAAACCATGGAGAGAGAAAAAAAAAGATGCATTCACTTGAGTCATATTTGCATGTTCAAGGATAAACAATAGGCAAGTTTGAAGAAGATACCATGTGCTGTGCCACCTTTATTTTTTGTGAAGCTAACTGGGACAATCCATCACAATAATCTTTAAAACAAACAAAATTAGAAGACAATCCTCTTTTCCCATATACTAACCCCCAGCTCTTGTATGAGACATGTCTCAAAGCAGATGATTCATCAGATCTGGAAAGTAGTTAAAAATAACATACCTGAACCAAGGTTATTGGCTGCCTGCTATCCTAACTCACACATCACTATCTCCTCTGCACCCCTCACCCCCGCACACACACTTGAATCTTATCTTCCACCAAAGTTTTAAGGGAACAATTTAAACACTGACCATCTAAACATGATGGAGAGCCATCCCATTTACTCATTAGGCAACAAGAAGGTTGGTTCACTGAGACTAAGACCTATCCTCCACTAGGCCCTTCTACCTAGATTATTAGTGAAGAGTGAGGTCTGTGCGCATGCAGTAACAAAAAGCTCTCCTAGGATCCCAGTTCCACTAAGATTCAACATACAGCCTCTTCCCCACGAGTCAAAAGCAAATCCTGAACAGTGTCTAGACAGGGGAATGCCTTCCCTAGGCTTTTTAACCCCATATTATAGAGTCAGGTTGAAGTCCATACTCTGCGTCAGAGACTACTTCCCCATTTCTTGTTACCTCCATCAACAGGAAATCAAAAGGGGGCTCAAGCACCCAATGTTCCTGCCCAACGCTCTCAATCTTGTTACCATTCTCTGACTTGAATCAGTCAGGATGAAACTGTTTGAGGCCTTCAGCTGTGTTTCTGTTACTATCTATAGCCCCAGAGGTCTAGGCCCTACCTCATCTTCTACCTTGTAATCCCTATAAGGCTCTGAAAGTTCTTCTTCTAGTCCTTTCTCCCATCTCTACTGAAATCCTTTGACTAGATTTGAAACTCCATTACTGGCACTATCCTTAGCTTCTTCTGTGATGCTGTTTTTAACTTCATACTCTAAAGAAAACCTGGTAATGCCCTGAAGACAGTGCTTCCTGCATAGCCGTCTGAAGGAAAGACTAATTTCCTCCCACAGCTTTTATATCACTGAGCATGGGAATAAGGTGAAAATCCCCTCTTTTGCACATTGCTTTCTCATTCCCATCTACTTAAAAAATAAAGTTTTATATTTTATGGCATCAGATTATATTTTCTCAATTAAATATAATTGAGATACTATATTATATAATCTCAACTATATTATAATTATATCTCAGATTATGTTACTCCTCAATATTGCTCTATCTACAAACCTTCCTCTTGGTTATTTTCTCATACTTTTCCATGACTCACTTCTGGCTCATTGTCCTTATCTTCAAGACTACTCCTTTCTTAATCTTTGGAGGCTTCAGTATACATGTAGCTAATCTTTCAAATTCCCTAAAATTCCCTAGCTTCTCAGTTCCCTGAACTCCTCCCCTCCAGTGATCTTGTCATACACATTATTTTAGCAATCTATTCCCATGGTCATACCATAGACTTCATCATTTAACTTCTCCATAATCATAATTTCTCATATTCTACTTGGGAGGGAGGGATGAGAGAGCAAGATCGACGTGAGTGAGAAATATCAATCAGTTGCCTCCCATATGTGCCCCAACCAGGGATCAAACCCGCAACCTAAGTATGTACCCTGATGAGAATCAAACACACAACCTTTGGTGTGTGGGACAATGCTCCAACAACTGAGCCACCCAGCCAGGGCTGGTCGATAGTATTTTTTTAAAAAGAAAAGAAAGGAAAGGAACATACCCAACAAAAGAAAAAATGAAAGAAATGGGAGATACTCCAGACAACAGAAGAAAATTGTAGACAAAACACCTTAAGTAGAGTATTAGATCTAAGAGAAGAAATGTAAGAAAACAAGGTGAAATGCTATTTCAGTTGAGAAAGGCTTAAAAGAAAGCTAGCAAAGTAGGATGAAAACACTATTACAGAAGTAAATGCCAAATTGGAAGCAGCAAGACATGAACCAACACTGGTCAAAACACACTTGCAACATGGAGGGGAAGCTCAAGAAAATAACAGAGAAGGGAAGGTAATACATTTAGTAAGCAGTCATAACATAAAGAAGAAAATAGAATGTAAAAATTATTCATCAATAAAAATATTCCTTTTCTAGAAGAACACCTGTATGTTCACATTAAAAAGGCTAAGTGCGCTCCATGAAAAGAAAAAACAATTAAAGAAGCATGACATTTACTAATGATATTATTGAATTTTAAAAATAAAGAGAGCCTCATGAGTATTTGAGAAGACAAATTAGACCTCTTCCAAGTGTTTAAAAAAAATGGTCAGAATAATTCCAGACTTCACTTCAACAACACTGAAGCCAAAAAAAGACAAAGGAACTTCATCTACAGGGTTCAGGGAAAAGATGATATCCAAAACTATATATCCAGCAGGAAATATCTGATTCTTCAGCACTTCAGGAAAAAAAGTACTAAAAGGTCTTCTTGAAAAATACATATAAATGAATTTTTAATAGATCCAATTGAAAAATGAATCCAGACAAAAAACTCACAAGAAAATCCACTATGAAAGAACTGGTGGTACATACTGATTCAAAGTAATATACTATAAGAGTTTTTACTATACTATACTATCCTAAAGAGTTATACTAAAAGAATATTTATACAAAAGAAAGAAAGAAAAGAAAGAAAACAAATGGAAGGCAATGTCATTACTCTTTACAGAGATATTACTGCCTCTGGAACACCAAAGGTAAGCAACTGAAGAAGTACCAAAAGACAGCAAAGTATTCAGCATTTAGCTTAACTCAAAATTAATATATAATAATTAATATTTTCTATTTTATTATAAAAGTGGAAAAATATATTTATAATTGAAACAAAAAGTACAAAACAGGTCAGGAAACCTTAACAATAAGTACATAGTCACTATAAGAAAGACAGTATAAGAGTTCACTGAGGGACATAAAAGAAAACTTGAAAAACTAGTTTCATTTTATTTTTGGATGAAAAGATTCAATAATATAAAGGTATGTATTTCATCAAATTAGTCTATAAATTCAGTGTCATAAAAATCAATGTTCTCACTGTACCTTTAAAGTGGGGCCCACAATTTGAGCAACAGAAAATGGAAGACCTCTTAAATATCAAATATATTGAAGCTACAGTAATGAAAACATCCCAGGATCAGCACAGAAATAGTCAGAATTAATGCAACAAAGTTGATCCAACTGTATGGAAATGCAGTATTTGACAACGATGGTATTCCAAGTCAGTGGAGGGGAAAATGAACTATTGAAAGAAGTAGGTTGTACTGTGAGCCAGCCATTTGGAAAAGGATAGCAATTTGGAAAAATAATTAAACTGAATCCATGCTTTATATCTTCTTACAAAATAAATTCCAGAAGGATGAAAAAGTTACTTACAAAGACAGAAAATAAATATATAAAGAAACTAAACAAAACAATGGTAAATATTTGTTATAAACTTAGAAAAGCAGGAGCCATTTCTAAGCACAATATAGAACCTAGAAGCAATAAAATAAATTATGGATAGATAGAATCCCATAACAACTTGAAAGTTTTGCAAGGCAAAAGGTCACATAAAGAAAATTAAGAAAACAGAAGTAATCAAGGAAAAATATAGACCATACAGTGAAAAGACAAATGTCTAGTTTGCCTAATAGATATTTGCATATATTAACATATGCATTAAAATCAGTATTTTAAAAGTCAAATAGCCCAATAGGAAAAAATGTTCATGAATAGGTAACCGACGGGAGAAATACTGTGGGCCAATAAATTTATAAAAAGTAGTTAAACTTAACAATTAAATAACTTTAAATTACAATAGAATTAGCAAGATTAATGATTGATGCTAGCCAGAATAGAAGAGTGTCTGCAGAGGTGTAGCTTAATACAGGCCTATTTATTTGGCAAAGCAGTTAATAACATAGTGATTGGCAAAGTATTTATTGGCAATCTGGTAAAATTTTTAAAGTTCAGAATCTTTGATCCGGCAATATCGCATGTACTAATTTAGAGAACAGAATCAGAAAGAAGCAGGGGGATAAGAACGAGGGGCATGGGGAATGGGAACAGGAATAGGAAGAGGAGAAAGAAGAAGAGAAAGATGAAGAGGGGGAAGAGTAGGAAAAGGGGTGGGGGGGGCAGTGGAGGAAGAGGGAGGAAAAGCCCATGAAAATTTAAAAATAAAGTCTGGAACAACATACACAAACTGTTAGTTACTCCTGAAAGGTGATGAGATTATAGGGGAATTTCACCTTATTGTAAATATTTATGTAGTATTTAATTTCTAATAACAAGAATATATTACTTTTGAAATAAATATTTCAAAGTAAAATGAAAATGCAGGTAAGCTTACAAGACAGTATTTCTTCTTACTCGATTTCTTTGTTACCTTTTCTCTGCTGAGTGCATATCCAGAGCAAAGATAAAATTTCGGATTTTCATCCCAGTTGCAACCATTTCCTCCCCTCGGTTCGTGCAGTGCAAACACTGAGGGAATGAAATGGTCTTCATCAAAGCTTCACCCCTTAACACCCAATACCAACACAATCTATTTCCCCACAAAGGGCTCGGATTGTTGATTTTAAGAGCCATTAGGCAAGAAATGTTGGAAAGCTAGCATGAGTTATATAAATAATGATCTGAAAGGAATGAAAATGATTGTGCTTTGCCAAGTCAGCAATCTAAGAATCCTGTTGGGGAAGGAACAGAAAGTTGCTTATACCAAATTGTTTGTGGTGTTTCCAATAAATCTAAAAATCCAAGAACTTACTTGGATAGGACTGCTCCCTCTTAATATTTTGGAAATATTAGAAATATGTCTTATCAGCAAAAGGCCTCCTTAGGAATTGTTATCCTAGCTCAGCAGAGTGAAGAAGAGGGCGTTCACTTTTTGTATTAAAATTTTTGACTCTTTCCTAGCATTGGTTCAGAACCACAAAAATTTAATTTTGTATTGGCGTCTATGTAGTAAACAATTTATACCTATTCATTTGTATGCCTCTACATACTTATATATTCCTAGCATAGGTAATGATAAAAGTGATGAAAGGAACTTGGAAAATATACTTTAGTAACCAACTTTCCCAATCAATATATAAATTATTGCAAAGACAGTTATGTCAAAGTTCCCTGAGGAATATTCTTTTCTTCCCACTGATAAGCATAGAGATGACTCACAGAGACTGAAGTCAACGCCAACCCAGCTTCAGGAACTTGGAAATACCTTGAGTGTCCCCGTGCATCCTCCACGAAGAAAGGTAACAGCTTGCTTCTTTATTCCCTTCTCATCTTCTGGATGGCATCTCTCATAGTTGCTAGACAACAGTAACTCACAGTCACTTCATTCAAATCTCATTTATGCATTTAGTATAAAGTAGTCTTTGTCTTTTGTAGTCTGCTTCTGGATAGACCTTGAAGTGAAGTATGCATATGTGATCACCTTAAGACAGATCCAAAATGCACAATGAGGGCTGTTCTGTGAGCAGAGCTCCACCACAACTGACCTGGGAAAGAAATACTGGTGCCAGGTGTTCAAGGGTTAAAATTAGAGGCAGATCATGGCTGAGTATCAGTAGAAAATGTACAGAAGAGAAAGGATGTTAATTCAAAAGATGTCTTGATCTCAATTTAGGACAGAAACACACCTCATACCATGGTTAATGTTACCAATGCTCACATGCAGGTCTTCCTTCTGGGCACAGAAAACTGCACCTACTACCACATGTGTGTTGGGGCAGGGCCTAATAACTAATTCTGGTCAGTTTTATGAGTGGAAGTGCTGGATGCCTGTTCCAGGCAGAAATATTTAATTATCAGCATGAGACCTTACAGAGCTCTCCACCTGTTGTTTTTATCACATAAACTCATAAAATGGCAGTGTCCTGAGGTGGTGGTTCATTCTTCATCTTGGGCCCCTGAATGAGTGAAGGACAGAGATCTGCTACTAGGCCTCACTTGGTGTAGCCTTGTTTTAAGCCACTGATTGAAAGAGTCAAAAGTGGTTTGCAAAGTTTTGTGCTAGAGATTTCTGGCTGCACAATGCTCCATGATTGGGTAGTTGAAGACCAGTTGAAGTTGACAGTCATCAAGTCAAGACATTGAGAACAATCAATGTTATACAATGCAGGAGATAGCTGACATACTCAAAATATCCAAAATATCTAAATCAATAAATTTATTGTCGAAAATGAAGAATGTGTCTTTTATTTTATGGAAAAAGATTAACGAACTTTTTGGTCAACCCAATATTTTCCATTTGCTTAAGGAAGATCCATTCCCTCTCCTTTCTACCCTCTTACTCAACAGGCTCTCATGCATTTGGCTTCTGGCAGGGTTCAACCAACGGGGACACTCAGGCAGAAAATAAGGACAGAAAAGAATATATCAGGGTATTTTTCCCCTAATACACTCCTGGGGAAGTCACCTCAACCTAGCTCTGTCCTTCAAAGAACAATCATTGGTCTCTCAGGCCATATGCCCTATTCCCATCCTTCTGGCACTCAGTAACCTCCCCCTCCCCTTGTGGCTTCCATCATATGGATGGTAACAACTCCACTGTTACTAGCTCTGAGTCCCTGAGCTACTCCTGTGAGTGCCCTGTAATATCACTCACAAATTTTTAATTAGTCCCTCATCAAATTTCCTACTTTGTGTATGTTGTGTGTTTCCTTTTAGGACCCTACCTAATTCGGCTAGCTAGCTTGTTGTTTACTGTACCAAAAGATTAATGATGATAACAATTGTGCCTGAAATAAACAGAGGTCACATGGATGCAATTAGCAATGAATTTTCCCTATATAATGGGAAATTATGTAAATGTTTTACTATATATACCTTTACATATACAGGCATACATGCAGATATACAAATATGTAGATGTGCGTATACACACACACACACACATTTAGTTACTCACATGGGACACGTGTCAGGCCAAATCCGGCATGTAGCAGAAAGTGGACCATATAAGATCGAGCCACTCTGAACATCATATTGTGCTGACAGGATCATCTTCCTAGCAGTTGGAGCTAATGTTGAGCTAATCCAGAAAGACTGCAGGACAGGGAGCTGGAGTCATTCAAAATGTGCACATCAGGAATGATCAGTAGTTAGAAGGAACAGAATCAGTGGCCTTTGCTGAGATACAGCTGGAAGCAGCTGGTCTGCCAAAGGTAGTCTTAAGAAATGGCAACATAGGGGCATTTCCAAGACTGGTCTAGCAAACACTGAGAGCTTTTCATTTCTAATATTTATACAGTATTACCTTTCTTATCATCTTCCAACCTAAACTTGATATATAAATTGGTCTATGGATTCATGCATGTAAAAAGAGAAAATATCATTTTAGAAGAACAAATCCCCCAAAACAAAAAGTTATCAATTTCTATCACATATTTTAGACAATGGCCAATATCTACCATCATCATTTCACTGTTCTTAAGATACATGTATTTTCAAGACTCAGGAAGCAATGACCAATGGGGCTAAAAATTCACACAAAGAGCAAAACAAAAATATGGATTTTCTTATTTTTATCATGTTATTTTAGAAAGTAATATCCAACACCTTCTAAGAAATCAGAGAATGGACTAAAATTCCACCACCTGTCAACTAAAATTCCACATCTCTATTTTTATATATTTTTTATTTTTTATTATTTTTAATCTTCACCTAAGGATATGTTTTATTGAGTTTAGAAAGAGAGGAATGGGGAGAGGGAGAAAGAGAGAGAGGATCATCCACTGGCTGCCTCCCAAACCCTCCCTGACTGGGATTCAAACCTGCCATCTAGGTATGTGCCCTGAACAGGGATTAAACGCACAACCTTTTGGAGTACAGGATTATGCGCCAACCAACTAAGCCACACAGCTAGTGCTATATGTATTTTTAAATGTTAGCAATTGACTTGAAACCATGTAAAGAAGCTGAACATCCACTGTTCATGTCAACTTAGTGGCAAATGGGATAGCACACACAGTATTTTCCAGAAGTTGGTATACATTACACATTGGCCATTTAGTGTACCTATTCACAAAACAATCTGTAGATTTTATTACCTCTCATAAAAATGTTAATAAATTAACATTGCAAAGCTATTGTGAAATTTAACTTTTATTTATTTTTCTAGTGCAGGTCTGATATTAAATAGCAAGTGTAATCAAATGTTGCACATATGTGAAAATCAAACATAACTAAATATGACTGCTGTCCCATTACCTCAAGGAGTATGTAACAAAAGTAGATGTTTTTGTCTTTGTACTGTTTGTTGAGGTTCTGAGGATGGCAAGGGTGAAATAAGTGATATAAGAAAATAGTATTGTAATGCATTAAATTAATTTTGACATCTTACAGAATTCTACAATAGGTCAGACTTAGTAAAAGAAACATTTAAGCATTGATTCTTACTGGCTATTGAGTTGGGGAGTAAAGAATTTAACATTATTTTTGCTACTGGGTCACACGTGATTTTAAAAAGAAAAATAACAAAATATATTGTTTATAAAATAATACAATTTGTTCTTTCACTGGAAGTATCACTTCATGTTTACACAGTAAAATATTTTTGAAAAGAATTTCACATAAAAAGAGCAATAAACTATATGGGAGAACAAAACAACTTTTGCAACAGAGTCTGCTGACAAAATAGCCTCAAAAACCCTCAAATATAAGGAGGTAACAGGAAACTAAACATCCTCAAGATCTGCAGTTGTCAGCGGCTGTGTGGGAGAAGAGAAAGGAAGCAATGAGGTGTAGGTTGGGTCTGAAAAAGGAAAGAGCAAAATAGCACACAGGTTTTCCCTGAGAAGCAAGACCAGACAATATGAAATGGTAGCATTTTGGAAACTGGAGAGCATTTTGCCCAATCTAATAGTGGATGATTACAAGAGGCACACGTAAAGTATGAAAAAGACTGAAGTAGTCTGGGTAATATGAATTGTTACAACCAAACAACTACAATTCCATTCCTTAAAAGAGAGCCCCACACTGAAGAGAAACTTCTTGAAATGAAATCAAAAGTCAGTAGAAATTTGGACAATAAAGACAAATGAAATAGATGTTCCAGGTAACCAGGGAAAGAAACAGTCAGGAAATCTCAAAAAGTAAGTGAATATATGTTTTACCACTTCAAAAAATATAAAAACGAGTAGGAGCTCTAAGAAATTAAGAAAGGTATATTAAGTAACACAGCCACATCTTCTCAAAACTTAAAAAAAAAAAAAAACAAAGAAACCTAGAGTCACATAACCAGGAACAACAAAAAAGTATCTAGGACAAATCTAACACAAAGTTATAAAAAGAAAGAAAGAAAGAAACAGAATAGCATCCATCTAAACAATGACAACATGCCAGAAATATATATAATCGCAAAACATATCCAATCATGACTTCCCAGATCAAGTGGAGTTAAAAGTTAAGAAAATTATGTAAGACAAAAGGAAAAAACCACAATTCAGAATTAGAAAGATTCAGAAATGAGATGGGAAATGTAAGGAAAGATTAAAATTTAAAGAAAAAAATATTTTATGGCAAAGTTTAAAGATAAAGAATCTTAAAAGCAGTAAAAGAAAATCAGTTAGTTACCTATAAGAGAGCTCCCATAAGACTGTCAGCTTATTTCTCAACAGAAACATTTCAGGTCAGAAGTGATTGGCATGAAATATTCAAAGTGATGAAAAAGCAAGAACCTACCATTAATATCTCATTTACCCAGCAAGGTTATAAGGTAAAACCGAAAGAGAGAAATGGAGGCATCGGTAGACATGCTTTGACTCTTCGTACAACCACAAGAAGAATCATAACTAACCTCAAAACAAAAGACACCCAGAAATTCCAGAAAATTTAACTGTATAGAAGTCCAACAACCAAAGATTTAAAGAAGACATATTCATCCAGGTGTGTAGGAGATGCAGAGCCAGA
Source organism: Mormoops blainvillei (assembly GCA_004026545.1). Classification (NCBI taxonomy): domain Eukaryota; kingdom Metazoa; phylum Chordata; class Mammalia; order Chiroptera; family Mormoopidae; genus Mormoops; species Mormoops blainvillei. Next base: position 216,073 of record PVJD01000333.1, read on the forward strand.
GAGCCAGGGCAGAGAGGATGTGGTATGGTGCAGAGAGGCAGCAGCAGCGGCAGAATGGGTGGTCCCACATTCACATGTGGTGGATAAGAATTGGGAGGGATACCTTGGGAGCAAGTGATCCCAGCTCCAGACCAGATCATGTAGCATAGGTTTCCAGTGCCATGAAGAGATAGCCTCATAACTTCTAGCTGGAAAAACCAGTGGGTGTTGGGGAGGTGGAAGAAACTGCTGGTTTCTCAGGAGAGTCAGTTTAAGGGGCCTGCACAGTCTTAAAACATATGCAAACCCACTCACTCTGCGATTCAACACCAGGTCAACAGCTGGAAAGGTGCCAGTAGTATACCAAGAGTGGTTGAAGTGACAGAAATGGGACAAGTGCTAGACAAGCCTCCAGAAGTCAGTCAGTAGCACTGCCCCCTCTCTGACCCCTCCCCACACACAGTGCCACAAAGCAGTGAAGCAGGTTGCCTCCCCTGGTGGATACCTAAGGCTCTGCCCCATACAACTTAATAGGTGCACTAAGACAGGGGTCAAAGCAGCTCTACCTAATACACAGGAACAAACACAGGGAGGCTGCCAAATTGAGGAGACAAAGAAATATGGCCCAAATGACAGAACAAAACCCCAGAAAAAGAACTAAATGAAATGACAATAGCCAACCTATCTGCTGCAGAGTTCCAAACACTGGTTATCAGGATGCTCACAGAACTCACTGAATACAGCAAAAATATAAGGGAAGAAATGAAGGCTTCACTAAGTCAAGTAAAGAAAAATCCACAGGGAACCAACAGTGAAGGGAAGGAAACCAGGATTCAAATCAATGATTTGGAAGGAAGAAATAAACATTCAACCAGAACAGAATGAAGAAATAAGAATTTTTTTTAAATTAGAAGAGTATAAGATTCTGGGACATCTCCAAAAGTGCCTACACCTGAATCATAGGGATGCCAGAAGGAGAAGAGGAAGAGCAAAATATTGAAACTTATTTGAAATAATAATGAAAGAAAACTAATTTGGTGAAGGAAATAGACATATGAGTCCAAGAAGCACAGACAATCCCAAACAAGATGGACACAAAGAAGACCACACCAAGGCACATCGTAATTAAAACTTCAAAGGTTAAAGATAAAGAGAAAATCTTAAAAACAGCAAGAGAAAAGCAGAGAGTTACCTACAAAGGAGTTCCCATAAGACTGATTTCTTAAAAGAAACTTTGCAGGCAAGAAGGGACTGATAAGAAGTATTCAAAGTGATGAAAACTGAGGACTTACAACCTAGATTACTTTACCCAGCAAAGCTATCATTTAGAATGGAAGGGCGGATAAAGTGTTTCACAGGCAAGGTAAAGCTGAAGGAATACATCATCACCAAGCCATTATTACATGAAATGTTAAAATATTTAAGAAAAAGAAGAAGATTAAAACTATGAACATTAAAATGGCAACAAGGAGTTCTGGTCAAGAGGGAGGCATAGGTAGAAATATTTTGTTTCCTCACACAATCAAAAGTAGAATAACAACTAATTTTAAAAGAAAAAAACAACCAGAACTGCCAGAAAATCATACTGCATGGAAGTCTGACAACCAAGGAGTTAAAGAAACATTCATCCAGATTGGTAGGAGGGGTGGAGACAGGCAGTTGGGGCAGAGAAGACAGACGGCAAGGTGGTAGCTGGCTGACCGTGCAGTCCCACATTCATGCACAGATAAACCTGGAGGAACAACTGGGGAGTGAGAGAGACTGTGAACCCAGGGTTTCAGTATGGAAAACTAAAGACTCAAAGCCTCTGGCTGTAAAAATCTGTAGGGGTTGTGGTGGTGGGAGAAACTCCCAGTATCACAGGAGAGTCCATTGGAGAGGCCCACGGGGTCCTAGAACATACATAAGCCCACCCACCCAGTAATCAGCACCTGAAAAGGCACAATCTGCTTGTAGGAAGTGAGGGAAGTGACAGAGAGTGGGGCGAGAGCTGAGCGAGCAACACTGTTCCCTCTCTGACCCCTCCCCCAATTACAGCACCACAACTCAGTGAAGTGTGTTACCCCACCCTGGCAAATACCTAAGGCTCTGCCCCTTAAAATGTAACATGTGGGCCAAGACAAAGAAATATGGCTCAGATGAAAGAACAAACCAAAACTCCAGAAAAAGAACTAAGTGATGAGGAGATAGCCAACCTATCAGATTCAGAGTTCAAAAGACCAGTAATCAGGATGCTCACAGAACTGACAGACTTCAGTCACAAAATGAAGGAGGAAATGAAGGACATACAGAGTGAAATAAAGGAAAATATACAGGGAACCAACAGTGAAGGGAAGGAAATCAGGACTCAGATCAATGATTTAGAACGAAAGGAAGAAATAAACACCCAACCAGGGCAGAATGAAGAAACAAGAAATCAAAAAAATCAGGAGGGGCTTAGGAACCTCTGGGACAACTTTAAATGCTCCAACATCTGAATCATAGGGGTGCTGGAAGGAGAAGAGGAAAAGCAAGAAATTGAAAACATATTTGAAAAAATAATGAAGGAGACCTTCCCCAATCTAGCAAAGGAAATAGACTTCTAGGAAGTCCAGAAAGTTCAGAAAGTCCCAAAGAAGTTGGATCCAAGAAGAAATAAATCAAGACACATTATAATTAAGTTACCCAAGATTAAAGATAAGGAGAGAATCTTAAAAACAGCAAGAGAAAAGGAGACAGTTACCTACAAAGGAGTGCTCATAAGACTATCAGCTGATTTCTGAGAAGAAACCTTACAGGCAAGAAGGGGATGGAAAGAAGTATTTGAAGTCATGAAAGGCAAGGACCTACATCCAAGATTACTCTATACAGCAAAGCTATCATTTAGAATGGAAGGGTAGATAAAGTGCTTCCCAACCCTGGCTGGTGTGGCTCAGTGGATTGAGTGCCAGCCTGTGAACCAGGGGCCTGCCAGTCCGATTCCCAGTCAGGGCACATGTCTGGGTTGCGGGCCAGGTACCCAGTGGTGGGTGTACAGGAGGCAACCACACATCGATGTTTCTCTCCCTCTCTTTCTGCCTCCCTTCCCGTCTCTCTAAAAATAAATAAATAAAGTATTTTTTAAAAAAGCAAAAAACAAAAACATGCTTCCCAGATAAAGTAAAGTTAAAGAATTCCATCATCACCAAGCACTTATTATATGAAATGTTAAAGGGACTTATCTAAGAAAAAGAAGATCAAAACTATGAACGGTGAAATGAAAACACACTCACAACTATCAACAACTGAACCTAAAAAACAAACAACAACAACAACAAAACTAAGCAAACTAGAACAGAAACAGAATCATGGATATGAAAGTCATTTGGAGGGTTATCAGTTGGGAGACGGAAGGGGGAGAATGCGGAGAAACGTACAGGAATTAAGAAGCATAATTGGTAGGCATAAAATATACAGGGGGTTTGGAGAAGCCAAAGAACTTACATGCATAACCCATGGACGTGAACTAAGGGGGCAGTGATTGCTGGAGAGAAGAGGGATAATGGGTGGAGGGGGGCAAAGGGTAAAAACTGGAACAACTGTAATAGCATAATCAATAAAATATATGTTAAAAAAATTGTAAAAGAAATAAAGAGTTTCCTAAACAAGAAGAAGCTGAAGGAGTTCATTACTCCCAAGCCAGTAGTACAAGAAATATTAAAGGATCTTCCTTCAGGAAGAGGAGGAAGAAGAGAGGAGGAGAAACAGAAGACAATAGCTATTCAAGGAAAGAAAGATGCAAGCCTAGGTATTACATCTTGTTAAACTGACTTTCAAGTATAAAGGTCATTTTCAAGATGTTATCAACATTAATGAATTCAGGAAACATTATTTCCATGACCCTCCCTGTCCTACAGAAGAATTTTATATAATCTAAGTATCTAGAATGACATTCATATAAGGATTATTGGTTTGCATTTACATACTTGCTTATGACTAAATAAAAATTAAAAGGAAGAAAATAATGTAATGGTTAAGTGATTTGACAATGTAGATATAACAATACCATTTTTTAACAGGGCAGAACATCTGTTTAAAAAGTCACTTTTTCAGATATCATATTTGTGGTGGTTGTGTCAGTATTATCATTCTGGGATTATTGTGTATGGAATATGGAATGTTCTAATTTTACTACCATTGTGTCCTTTAGAATAAGCACTCAAGAATTCAGTGTAGAAGACAGGAGATTCAGGTGTATTCTATAAAATGTCAAGTAGAAGTTCTCGCATCTTGTGTCTTGAATTTGAATTGGAAGTATTAGGATAAATTCTGTCTGCTGAAAAGACCGAGAAACAACAATCAATATCATAGTGCTCTATGCACATTTCTTGTCCAAGATTATGGTCTTGAAATAACATTTCCCACTAAAAGGAATTAGAGGTACTTGGAGAAATGGTTGATGCTACTAGGTCCAGACAAGAAATGTACAAGATGGCACCAGAGTATTTTGTCATACTGAGGTAGGTTGAATAATGTCTCCCAAAGATATCTAGTCTCAATCCCTGGAACCCATGAATATTACCTTATATGGCAAAAGGAACTTTCCAGGTAATATTAAGTTAAAATTTCTGAGATGGGAGATTATCCTAAATTATCCATGAGGACCCTAAATATAATCATAAATATCCATGTAAGGGGGAGATTGGACACAGAACAAAGCAATATGCAATGGCCCTTCTGACACCTTGATTTTGGTCCAGTAAATCTGATTTCAAACTTCTGACAACCAAAACTGTAGGAAAATAAATGTGTGTTGTTTGAAGCTACCAAATTTCTGTTAATTTATTATAGCAGCCATAGAAAACTAACATCCATAACAAATAGGACAGATGAGATCTAAGCCTAGTGTCACGTCAAAGAATACAATAACCAATTTGTAGAAGCTCTCACAAGTCAAAATTTTGAAAATTTTAATTTTAATGAGAATAATTACAGTAGATTAAAGTCCAGCAAATATACTTAAATCTGTGAGTTCATAATGATTTTAAAAATCAATTGAGTACCTTTGGAAGAGGATATGAAGCAAAATCTTTATCTGGAAAAATATTGAATACGTGGAAAGAATCAAGCATTAAGGCTTCCTTTATTGTATGAAATAAATCACTGGGTAACCAAATAGTAGATGAGTAAAAAGAAGCATCTCTTTATAAAAGTATTTTAGTTAATAAATGGAAAAGAAATAATAGAATTGAGTATTACTGCTTGGCAATCTCCAACATATTAATGAATCTAGGCATAAATACCATCAGGAAAAACAAGAGAACCAAATATTGTATATCACCTAGTGACAGAGTGTATTACCACCATTTTTCGTTCTATCAAGGAGATTGAACAGAAATTCTGACCAAGCTCTGGATCCAATTGTCAATTTGCAAGAAACAGACAAGACAGAGAAATGTTGAACTGCACCCTGGAAGGGCAACCAGCAACATCCAGACCATGGGAAACTCTACAGGTCAAACACCCCATGTCTTTCCACAGATGAAGTGGTAAGGAAAAGAAGGAACTGGAGAGGACATCTGTGGATTAAAAAATTTGAAAAACATATCCAATTTTTTTAAAAGTGTGTATGACCAAACTACCGTGTCTAGAGATGATTGCTAGTGATAAACTTAAAAATGCAACGAGGCGGTAATGGTAGTGTATACATTAACTATTTTTTGTTGGAAGGAGGTGATTTTGATAGGGTCCAGGCACATGGGAGACACATATATTTCTTGACTTGGGGTGATGATTACAAAGGTGTCTGTCTACCTTGTAAGAATCCATCAACTATATATGTGTTTTATGTGCTTTTCCCTAGCTGTTTTATTTTACTACAAAATGGCTTTTTTAAAAAAAGACAGAAATACAAAGAGAAAAATTTGAGCTATATAGCAATATTCAGGGGTTTTTTGGGGGGTGTGTGTTTGTTTGTTTGTTCTGACGCTGCATTGGAGAAATGATTGATTACAGGTCTGGGGACGGAAATATACAAGATAAACCTGGAATATCTTGCCATACCAAATAGCAAGACTATTTGAACCACTCCATCCCAGCACTTTATCACTTTTGAGTAATAAGTAATGTGTTTAAAATTAAAAATAAGTAACAAATTGGAAGGAAATAGTTACATCTTATACACTATATAAAGGATTAATACCTTTAATATAAATGGTAAATACCTTTAGAATAAGAGCTTCTAAAAGTCAGCCTTGGCTGGCGTGGCTCAGTGGACTGAATGCCTGCCTGTGAAGCAAGGGGTAACCAGTTTGATTCCCAGTCAGGACACATGCCTGGGTTGTGGGCCAGGTCCCCAGCAGGGGGCATGCGAGAGGCAACCACACACTGATGTTTCTCTCCCTCTCTTTCTCCTTCCCTCTTTCCCTCTAAAAATAAATTTTAAAAAATCTTTTTAAAAATAAGAGAATTTCTAAAAGTCACCAACTGTCACAATAAAAAAGTGAAAATGAGAAAAGAAGGAATTCTATAAATAGCCAATAAATACATGGAAAGACATTTAACCTTGCTAAGTATAAGGAAAATCCAAACTAAACACAAATTAAAACAAAATATAAGATTGAATTTTAACACCCAAATGTAAAAGATTGATAATACTCAGCACTGGCAGGAGTGTGAGCAAATGGGCACTGTTACACCCAGGAGAGGGGAAGAGGGTTAGTGTTGCCTTTTCTGAAGGGTCATAGGACAGTATCTTCCACAATTTTAAAGGTGCCTGTCCTTTGACCAGTTCAGAAATATGCACAAGATACATGTATAAAGATCACTGAAACATAGTTTCAAAGGATGAACAATGACAAACAACCTAAATAACTGTCAACAGGAGAATGACTAATCATAAAACCATTTTATGGGTATAATTAATAGAAAACAAGAATGAGATGTATCTAGTTACTTATGTGGATTACCAAAATATATTTTTTGTAGCAGAAAGGCAAATATCAAAACAACATACGCAATATAATACTCCCCCCAAAAGACCTACATATTTTCACATGGACACATATGTAAACAGAAGAACATCTGGAAGGCTACCCAGCAAGCAAACCCTCAACTCAGGACAAGAAGTGGGAAATGGTAAGAAGGGACTTTTGCTTTTTTGTTCTACACTTTCACGTTGATTGAATGGATTCATGTATTTCTTGTATACCTAAAAGACAAACAATAATTACCACTTAAATACAGGGTAGGGGAAAAGTAGGTATACAGTTATTCATGTGAAAATAATACAATATTTAATAAATAATAATACAAGAATAAATTCTGTGTTTCATGTGCTCACAACCGTAAACCTACTTTTGTCCCACCCTGTATTGGTCAAGAAACTTCAGTTTCTTTTCCTATACTTATTTGAATTTATCACGGTATTTTACTTATCATGGAGGTTATTTCTCTTTGATTTCCACCAGGACTGGATTACATCTAAACTAGCGATTGCTTTCTTGAAACATCTGTAACTTGGCAGTGCCACACTCTTGGGGCCCAGGCACATGCAGCTCAAAAACCAAGATCCAGCCCATTTCTGGTTCCTGGCACTCATTTTCTCCAGTGAAATGGAGAAAATGGAGAAAATTTTCTCTTCGTTTCACATGAATATTGAATAGGATATGTTTGTTTGCACATATCATACATTCAATGCATACTTCATAAGATGGAAAAAATTATTAAAGTCATCTGGTTTAACATTTTTACTTTATACCACAGAAAACTAAAGCTCAAGAGGCAAACTGACTTGCCCAGTCACATATCCCAAAATCTCATCATTATTTGTTTAAATGTTCCTCTCTCTGTATGCAGGGATTGTGGTTTTTATTAATCTCAGAACTTCAGCGTGAAGCATAGTACCCAATATGCAGTAAGCACCCCATAAAGTTTTGATGAATATGTCAACAAAAGCCTGATTAGGGACCAAGTTAACTCTATCTGTTCATCTAACAAACACTCACTGAACACCCTGCATGTGCCCATCACCATTCTAGTCTTTGGAAAGCTCTGTTGGACAAAATGGACCTCCTCTCAAGGAATTTATAGCCTTCCTTGGAATGGGGGTGGGTGATGAATCGAATGGTAAGTGCAATTTCAATAAGAAGTAGCATAAATATACAATATTACTCAGCCATGAAAAAGAATGAAATCTTGCCATCTGTGGGATAACATGAATGGACCTAGAGGGTATTCTGCTAAGTGAAATAAATCAGACGAAAAAAGACAAATACCATATGGTTTCGCTTACATGTGGAATCTAAAACACAAAATAAATGAACAAACAAAACAGAAGAAACTCACAGATACAGAGAACATTTTGATGGTTGCCAGATGAGAAGCGGTTGGAGGATGGGTGAAAAAGGGGAGGAGATTAAAATATACAAGTTGACAGTTATAAAAACAATCATGGGATGTAGAGTACCGTATAAGGAAAAGAGTCAATAACTACCTATGGTGTCAGATGGGTACTAGACTTATCAGGATGATCACTTCATAAGTTATATAAGTATCTAATCATTATGCTTTATACCTGAAACTAATAAGATATTGTAAGCCAATTATAATTGAAAAACTTTTTAATTTTTTTTTAAGAATTTTAAAAAAAATTATGATGTGATAGACAACAAACAGCTACATTAAATTCCTCAATAAGGCATGGCAAAATAAGACTGCATAGTTCAGTGTCCGTGTTTTTGTTTTGGGGGGTTTTTGGTGTTGTTGTTTTGTGTTTATCTACATCATGATGCCTGGGAAAAAAGCTATACTGATCTTCCTATATAAGATACATAGGGTTTTTCTGACAATATGGGCAATTTTTAAAAAATTAATTGCATTATATTTCCATTGACATGTTTCCCCGTACTCCTGAGATTTTTAAATGTCTCACTGAACTCCACAGGCATGGCTCCTCAGAGAAGCTGTAAGTTTATAAACATCTTTGGCCTTGGTCAAATAATTAATTATATTTAAATAAACTCTTGATTATAAACTAGAACTTATAGGTTAAGGATTTAAGATGTATATGTGTACTTTTGTGACTAGAATAATCACCTTTTTACTTATATGTCTTGTAAATGTGAGGGTTAATGTGTAGGTAGGGCTTTTACCCCACCTCATAAAAATGAAATATAACTGTGCTTGTTCTAAATGAAATAAGATTTCAAGTGAATCTTTCCCTGTTGCCTAGGAGTTTCAGCTTAGACCTCAAAGCTAAAGACAATGGGTGTTAGGAGTGACTAAACTGAGCTGTCAGACCTTTTATGCTGAACTCATCATTGCACTCACTCTATCCCCACTTGTCGCTCACTCGCCACCACCTTCCTTCTGCTGATCTGTGAGAGAGGGTGAGAGCAATGGGGAGAGGGCAGCACCCAGATGTAGAGACTCTAAGGGCGCCAGCTCAGGCCTGCCACAGATAATGAGGGAAAGAAATCGTAGGAGAACCTGGTTATTTTTCCTGAAACCAAGGCTCACCGAGCTTGGTTTACTGTCTGCAGAGGACGTCAGTTGGCCATAAGCGGGGAAAGAGACCGTAGTGAGAGCAGCCACACATCCACCAAAGGTAGGCAAGAGTCCTGCCTGCCGAGAACCAGCTCCTCCAGGAGGCTGCGGTGGGCCGCCAGGGGCTGGGCCTGCGGGAAACCCTGAAAGCGTCAGCAAGAAAAACAGCACCTGCCTCAGGAACTGCAGTAGAAAGCCCTTCATGGAAGCTTCCTCCGCCACAGTGGCCTCTGAGAGGAAGGGCACTTGGGTTTCTGCCATGCAGAGACACCGACACCAGCTTGGTCAGTTTAGACTCACATGTTCCATTCCCTCTCCAACCTCTTCCCCACCCTCAACCCGGAGGAACCAGAAACAAGCTTGAGGGTAGGAATGAAAAGGTGGAAATCCCAGGAGGTATAATCAGTGAGCAAACTGTGCTCCTCTTGCCTACTGTGGGTTTCCAAGCCTTGCTCAAGAGCAAGTAGCAAAAGTGTTTAATTGATTAAGAAATAGACATTTAAATTTAGACAAGACCAAGCTTTCCAATGGCTGAAAATGAGACTGCCTCTAATTCCTGAATAGGACTAGAAACCTATGACATCTTCCCAGACTAGTTTCCTGGGATGGAGAAGGGAGATCAGACAGAAGGAGCTCAAGGACAAAGTAAAAATAAATAATGTAATAAAGTTGCTTCTTGCTGGATCCTACAAATGAAATGCGTACATGGTAACATTTTTGGATCCAGCATGGAAGAGCTACAGTCCTCGAAGCTCTTGAGGAAAGAAAATTAACAGATAATGAGGACAGGCTCTGTACCCATACTCAGGGTGTGCCCTTTGTCCTTACAAACTAACAGTGATTAAGTAAAGATTCATATCTTCTAAATCTTACAGATGAAGAAACTGGGACTTAGTCAATTGCCCAACGACACAGCTGATAATAACGACTATAACATGTACTGAGTAGTCTCCACCAGGGCTGTACTGAGAGTTCCACATGCATCTCCTGCTTAATCCCAACCACGCCCTGTGAGATAGGTTCTATTGTTATGACAAGAGAGAAAGTCAAACTCAGGTCTTTCCTGCCTCCTCCTGCTTCCCGATCCTGGGCAACCTGGCACCGTAGGAAGCCAAAGAGAAGCCTAGTGCAAGAACTCTCCCCTGCTGTCATGCATCCTTTAGTGAGAAAAAGTTCGCATAGGCAGCCTCAGAGCTAAAGAAAATGGGATCTAGATTTAACGTCCGCTCTTATCGTGGTGGGAGCAGGTAATTACAACAAAATTACAGAATAGAGTAGTTTTACTCACTACGTATTTGTAGTCCCCAAATTACGTGATTCATAGCAATAGTTGCTGGGCTGTTTTAAAAATACTCATTTTCTCTGATTAAAACTGTCAGATACAAACTCTTGGGTTGCAGCCTGATGTAAAATTAACTACCAAGCATATCTCCACTGCCAAGAATAAAAACTAAGAACCATAAAAGGTGGATGGCTTACCATGTATAGTTAACTTTATAGTTAGCATTATTAGTTTTCTTCTTAAGGAAGAGCACAATATTAGACTTAGGACATATTGCTCAGTGCCATGCAGTCACAGAGAAACATATTTCCAGAAGTTATTGGAACTGTACTAGCTGGAAAGGAGGGATAGATAATTACAGTACACAAGCACACAAATTACACAAGTCAGAAGGACAACGGGGCAGATAGGAAGATAATCATCCCGGGTTTCTTAGGGTCGTATGGAATCTGGTATTTGTAAATCTTAGTAATGATGGTGCTGACATCCACAAAGACACCCTTGGCCCTTTGTTTTAACTCCAAGGGGAGATTATGGTCTGCTGCGTGTCAGTAAGAAATAGGTTTTGTTTTCTATTTTCTACGCTCTGTTTTAATTAAGAAATCCTACCCCATGGAAACTTAATGTTCAGAAATTGACTTTATAACCAAATCTGTGTTTTCTCCACCCTTTGGCCGAGCTTATTTTTAGAAAAAAATATATTCTGCGGCCGACCTCTTTTGTTCCTTTGCTGCGTTAAGATATACAAGGGGTGGGCAAAAGTCGGTTTATAGTTGCTTGTGTGGAAAATAATACAATAATTAATAAATAATAATACAAAAATAAACTCTGTGTTGTACGTACTCACAACTGTAAACCAACTTTGCCCGCCCCATAGATACATACTCCTGCCATTATGGAACTGATTTTCGGGGTGGGCAATGGGAAAAATAAAGGATTATAAAAGAACCCGAAGGAACAAAGAAACACTTAACTTCCTGGAGGTTGCTCAAGTTATTATCACATTTCCTTCCCCCTCATGATGATTAGTTGTTAAGCCACTAAATAAAAAAAAAAAAAAAAATACTGCGCTCTGTCTTTGGGTACAGAAAGAAAAGGAGTACTCTGAGGACTGCATATAGATCTCAGTCAGAATCATGGAAAAAGGAAACACGCACACACATATAAGAAGCGAGTAGTGGCATCATTAAACAAGGAAGGGTTCCAGGGCTGGTTTAAAAAGAAGACCTTCGAGAGAGGACTCCAGAGCCCAAGGACCAGCCTTCTCTGGGCCAGGATAAAGTGAGTGAGGAGAGGGTCATATCACAGCAATTACGAGCACAGAATCTGAAAGACCCTTGTTCTGCCTTCCCTTTCGGAGATACTGCGGATGGATTTGCATATACGTAAACGCACCATGCCAGCGTACGCGTACCCAGCCTAGCAAGGCCATGTTACACAAAAATGTTTCTAATTGATCTTCTCTGTCCTGAAGGATATATGAGCAGATCACTTCTCCCTACCCAGAGTTCAGTAGAGAACGTTCCAGCATTTATTCTTCTCTGGTGCTGTAGGCCAAGAAGCCAAGCCAAAATCTCCCTTTAACTAAAGGGCTAAAGTGATTCTACATGACTTGGTGTTTTGAACAGTCCCAAAATCCAAGGACAATGAGTGCTAGAATTGGAAAGTGGATAGGAAAAATGACAGCTGCCTGAGTCATCGCACAGACAAGTTCCCTCCAAAGCAGGGGTCCCCAACTTCCCTCCTCCCAGTCCGTGGATGTCAGACGCAGCCGCTGTACCGCTTGAGCCCCACCTCCCATCTCCCACCACCACCAACCCTGTCTGGGGGAAAACTGTCTTCCACGAAACTGGTCCCTGGTGCCAAAAAGGTTGGGGACTACTCTCTAAAGGAAGCCTTTTTTTAAAGAATGAAATCTTACCATTTGCAATAGCATCGATGGACCTAGAGGGTATGATGAAATAAGTCAGACAGAGAAAGACAAATACCATATGATCCACTTGTATGTTGAATCTAAAGAACAAAATAAATGAAGAAACAGAACAGAAAAAGACTCAGAGATACAGAGAACAAACTAATAGTTGCCAGAAGGGAGGAGGGTGAGGGACTTGGATGAAAAAGGTGAAAGGGTTAAGTATAAATTGATAGTTACAAAATAGTCATGGGATATAGAACACAGCATAGGGAATATAGTCAATAATATTGTAATAACTATGTGTAATATCAAGTGGGTACTTGAAATATCAGGGGGATAATTTATAAAATATATGATTGTCTAACCACTATTCTATACACCTGAAACTAATACAAAATAATATTAAATGTAAACTATAATTGAAAAGTAAAATTAAAAAAATAAAAATAAAATAAAGGAAGTGTTTTTAAAAATATTCCTCCCAAGAGCAAGCTGTCAAGGGGAAAGAGAAAAAAGATGTGTGTACTTTGCATATATGTGGATATTTGTGTTCAGAAAATCTTCCAAAACCTTCAACAAAATGTCCACAGAATCCTGGATAAACACTGGCAGTTTTTAAAGTAATGACTGCTCCTTCCAAACCAACCTCAGAAGCAACAAAGAGTATAGTACTGCAAGGAATAATTCAACAGTCTATAAAAACAATTCTGCTTTATGAAAGTGGGTAATACTCATATATTACAAGAAATAAGGAAACATTCTCTATTTCTGAAGCATTAATGGTTTATATATTAATATTTATACTGAGCTAGATTATTCCCTCTTTTAATTTTACGTAACAGTGTTATCTAAATTTAGGTGTCTTTTTTTACTTTTTTTTTTCTTGTGTACATTTGCTCTTGGGTCAACATTAATATACCACAGTACAGAAACGCACATGCTAGTAATTATATTTTCCTTCCTATGTGTTTCTTCTTTGTTGTGGATTAATTCTTATGATGTCTGTCATGAAAGCCAAGCAAATCAGATTTGTGTTCATGGAAATAAAACAAAAATTTTGGAAATTTTATAATAAATCCCACATGCTCTGTTTGCTTGGATTCATAAAGCTGGAAGGGAATCTCATTTGGTGATTTTAGAAATGGAATTTTATGTGGTTTGATATCATTTACTAATTTTCCAGAAGGACACATTGCCTGAGCAAACAGGTAGTTTCTCTTAGACCCCTAGAGGCCTAACTGATGAGAATGAGCCCACTTTTGTGTAAGAGAATACACTGTTCCCAGATAAAGGGAATTCGATGTCACCTTTGTGAGGGTACCAGAAGGCAAAAGGCAGACATCACCGAATACCTGAAACAATTCTGGTATCAAGAGAGATAGATGACGCCAGAATTTCTGAAAGCATGAAAACATCTATGAAGTATCTAAAAGTAGTCATTATTGTTCCCTAAGTGTACTAATGATACAACATGCAATATAAAATATGTAATATCCTGAATATCTGCTTGTTTTGCATGGTTGTGGATCTACCTGAGATGATCTTGCTAGGAAGTTACTCTTCATCAGGAAATTAGTTTGTTATTTGATCTCCCCAATATTGTCTGCCTCAGAACACTAAAACAGTTCAGTCATTTGGGCTGCTGCACTCAGGTATCCATATTTAAGTTACCCAAAATAGGTGGCTGTTCTAATTTTTAAAACCCTCCAGAAACTGGAATCTCATAACTGCCACATTGTACCAAAATGCTTCCTACAAAAACACTCGTTCTTTGGATTACTACCAAACTTACTACAGTCAGAGAAGACCGTATCATGGCAGCAGATAGACTTTGTTAATAATAATGAACTGACAATGGGTGGTAGGAAGCAAGGAGACGGCTGTAGGAAATAAAGAAAAATACTGAGACTAGCTCATGAGGCATGGGAGACCACAGTGGGTGTTGAACTCTGGCCTTGCATCAGAATCGCCTAGAGAGCTCATTAACTAGATTGCTGGGCCCCGCCCCCAGACTTTCTAATTCAGTAAGTCTGTTGAAATGAAATGCCTGAAAGTTCACACTTCTAAAAATTTCCCAGTGAGGCTGTCCACATTTTGAGAATGGCTGGCCTACAGTGTTTGCTCCTGCAAACAGCCCTAGCTTCCCAGAATACAAAGATGTATACAATATAAAAACAGAAAAATCTTAGAAAAAAACAGAGTTTGCTTTCATTTCTCTGAGAAGCATTTTTTACATACTGTAGGATTAAATCTGCAACCACTCATTTCCCTAATGATGGAGCCAACTGCTCTGATCCAAAAAGACCCCAAAAGGTTACAGCCCAGACTGGAGTGTTATCTCCCTAGGTATTTATATTTTAAGAAGGAGTAAGGACCAGGACTTGGAGATGTCTCTTGGTAGTACAAGCCAAGACCCACGGGGCATTCTGGCTCCCAGACACACTTTATTTATAAACCAAGGGGTTAGAGTAACGATTTGGGCCCATGATGTTTCCAAGGAGACCTTTACAGGACGGGAGATGGACAGTTGCCTCCTTCCCCATTAGAAGCAAAGAAAAATCATTTTCTTTGTCTCTCACCTGAGGAGTGTTCAGCCACTCAAATAGGACATTTGGCCTGACTTTTATCACATTGTCCCAAAATGAAATTTGGGACAAGAGGGGCTGTGTGCTTAAGAATTCACTCTCTTATCCAGAATACTTTGGGTATGCCTTTGGGATAAAAGTAATAAAAACTAATATTAAAAACCCAACAGCATCCAACCCTAAATTAGCTCTACTGTGATTAAGATACCTCTCCTCGTGAGAGTCAGGATTTCACCCAATTAATTCTGTAAAAGGAATATTACAAAATTTTATCCAAATGATTTCTATCTGGTTGAAAAAAGTATTCCCATATGTTACAGTTTATTGCCTTATAAGCCATTAACCAGGTTCCAATCTAATTTAGCAATCTCATTCTAACATCCTCTTACTAAATTTCCTATAAATGTCCATGTTTCTCAAAATGTTCTTAGAATCAGCCTTCGATCTTACTGGTTCCTTCATTAATTGATGCGTTGAGTGTAAGTGTTGACAGGTATTTATATTTGTATGAGTTATACTTTCTGCTTTTTGAAAATTGTATTCACAGAAGGGTCCAACAACATCACTCCAACAGAGCCCTTAGCAACTGGTTGGCCCCCGGACTGTGCTGTGGTTGAATCTCTTCTACCTACTCAGAGAAGTGTGATGTCTTCTCTTAACAAAAAGGGACTCAGCTTACTTGAGCAATCACTATCATCTCTCTTCTAATATCAATGTGTGCTCTACCCTGCTTAAAATGAGGGGAAATTTTAACCCTCACATCTGCTCTTTGGTGAAATGACCTCCTGGAACTTCTAGGTATCACAATCCCAGGCACTGACGGACAGTCATAGGACACTCCATCTAATGATGGAGTGAGAGGTCATCCAACCTCTGGGGTTGTGAAATGTAGGTGGCTCTGGGAGCACCCCACTGGGTCTTGCCCACAGAAGACAGGAAAGATCATTAAAACATATTTACATTTTATCCATACTCTAGAAGCTTGTGGTTGAACTTCCCACTCATCCAGAGGAAAAATAATCTACTCTGTCTAGGTCCGCATCTGGAATCATGTAACTAATGAAGAAAGATATAGTTATAGGCTGCTTCAATGTGCATAATAAGTCTCAGTCTTTTCCATTTTTCTAGCTTTTATGCAGAAAGTTACTTCCTTCTCCGTACAGGGAAAGGTGTTTACGCACTTTTTGACTCAAGCACAGAGAAAGCACAAAAAGCGACAAAGGCAGGGCAGGCTCAACTGTCTCTACTCGTTCCTTATCCAAGCACTTTTGCCTCAGAGGCAAATTCTGTTTCTTCCATCCAGTTGTATATGTGGTGTGTAGTTTAAGTACGACCTGGTAGGAATGATTTGCTAAATTGTTGTTCGATGTGAAGCCACTGAGGTGTAGATAATCAACAGCGTCAGAAGTGTATCACTGCAGCGACAGAGGACTCTGTTGAGAATATTATCCATTACATCACATGATGCCAGCCCCATTAAGATCCCAGGAAGCACCTGCCTGCCCCCAACCTCAGGGATACTTCTATACCTCCAGAGGCGCAAATATGTATGTATCCCATATACCTGTTTTCTGAATGGCTTCTAGAATATTGGACACAAATTTGAGGCCCTTTGTGGATGCCTGTGGAACAAGGCAGGCAGTAGAAGAAAGAAACTGTGCATGCTCCAAGCCCAGGATTTAGTACTCGAGCCATTTTTTAACTTACGCCCTCATGACTCCACATGTTATTCATCTGTGACCTTCTCCACCCTGTATTTTCCAATCCTTCCTCCCTACTTTTATATTTAAACTAATGTCATTTCTTGCTCCATTTTAATATCCATGCCTGTGTGTTGCTTTCTGCTCTCTTTCTTTAAAAGTATATTATTTTGTTTTCCCTTGTTCTCTCTCTTCCCTTCTCTCTCTCACACATATGCACATACAAGTATCTGTACACTTAAGATCTTTCTGGAACAAGACAGGCAGTAGCAGAAAGACACTGTGCATTCTCTAAGTCCAGCATTAAGTACTCGAGCCATTTTTAATTTATGCCCCCATGACTCCACACATTATTCATCTGTGACCTTTTCTTCCCTGTATTTTCCAATCTTTCTTCCCTGCTTTTATCATGAGCACTTAATCAGCTTATCCGATATTCAAGAAATGCCATTAAGCAGTTCTTGATATTAGGTCATTCTTTCAATATTGTCAAGAAACTGGAACATATTGGTTAAAGTGGAGCTATTGTTCAGGGAGAGTGATTTCTTGAATTAGTAGGAAGTAATTTGTGTGTTCATGCCTCTGTGCAGCAGAAGTAAAATTTATAATTGCAGAATATGTTTCCGATTGTGTTTCAAACTTTCACGGACCACCAGCATCATACAAAGTACCAGAAACAGCAGCATTAGACTTCACTACAGTTCGGTGGGCACGCTGCCAAAAGTGGCCATTTTCTGGCTCCTGTCTAATACAATTCTATTTATTTGGCTTACCCTGCCAGTTTAGGCTTGCCACCTCTTATTAATCATTATTTTTAAAGGCCTATATCTATCACATAAAACTCCCAAGCAACTCTAGCCAAATGAAGGAAAGAAAAATCTAATTTGTAGAAAATATCTAAGTCCCAATTTTGTTATAAATTCTAAGATTTATTTCTGTAATAATGTATCAAGAAAATTTGAATAATAGTCTCTTGATGGGTTTTAATGTTGTAAATTCTAGATGTTAAACTTTTTGCTTTAATTCTTATTTATTTTCAGGAATATAAGGGATTTGGGGATTATTCCTTCAACTGAATTCCTTACCAGTTCATTTTCGTTTCTTGTGTGTTGTGATTACTTGTATAAGGCTGCGGTCCCATGTATCACATTTCATGAGTGCTACCTAAACATTCGTTGGCTGTGAAAGGAACACATCCTTTCCAGGGCCCACCTCCATCAGTCAGCCTCCCCACTGGCCTCTTGGATGCCCATCCTATGCTGCTCCAGATCTCACTTTCCCTTCCAGCTCTCTGGGATCTCTGGCTCATATGCAGACAACGTAAGTGGAAAGCATCGCTGTCATCAAACATGGGGAAAAATGGGGACACAGCGATCCCTCTTCTGTTATTTAATCTGCATGAAGGGTCACAAGACAATCATATATGAAGAAATCATGGGCTCAAATGGAGAGCGGTAGACCACATGCATCAGGGCAACAGTGAAATCATGAACCATCACCCATCCCTGCACCCCCAACTCCCAATTTGGTGATATTCCAAATCTTCCAAGTTCTAGAACTAGATCAAAATTTCACGCTTGCTGATGGTTGTTTCCCAGATAAGTTACAGCCTTTTGGACATTCTTCCTTAAGTGACTGAAGTCTAGGAACAACTGCCCTCACCCCGGCGTAGGGGGGTGCCACATGACTCACTCTAAAACATCAGAAGAGTATATATTCTGACAAAATTTCCATTCTCCCCTCCTTGCCAGTTAGAAACTCACTAAAAAGTTTCTGGTTACACCTGGCATACATAGACCACATGCATTTACCCCATAAAACCCCAGTAAAGTGATAAGGAAAGATTAAAAAAAAACAAAACAAAGCCACATGTTAGTTTCCTAAAGCTGCTGTTTGTTGTAACAAATGCCACAACCTTGGTGACTTCAAACAAAAGAAATTAATTCTCTCACAATTCTAGAGGCTAGAAATCTGAAATTAACATCACTGGGCAGAAATCACCATGTCAGCAGGGCCTCTGGAGGCATGAGAGAAAAAGCTGTTTCTTACCTTCTCCGGCTTCTGGTGGCTGCCAGCGTTCTCTGCTTTACGGCTGCATCACTCTAATCTCTGCCCCAGGTTCCCATTTCCTTCTGCTCTCCTGCCTGCAACCAATCTCCCTCTCCCTCCCTCTGATAAAGATACTTGTGGTTGCATACAGGGTCCACCTGGATATCCAGGCTACTCTCCCATTTCAAGCTTGTTAACTTAAATCACACCTGCAAAGTCTCTGTGGCATAAGGGAACACTAGCGGTTCCCGAAGATTAGGACACGGATGTCACTGGGGTAGGGGTGGGGGCACTATTCAGCCTACCACATCCCTATGAAGATACTAGGAGAGGAATCAACAGCATCTAAGACAGCACAACCTTTTAGATTACAGTAGATGGGGCAATGGGGGCAGAACAGTAAAAAAGAATACTAACAAAAAGTGAGCTGCTGCATCTGTTGACAGGAAAGCAGAGATTGTTCTCTGGAGAAATGAAGTCAGAAAGGCCTCAGAGCCATGGCCATCAAGTAGAATGGAGAAGCGGAAGGTAGCCAGGGCTGCAAACTAGGAGATGAACCCTAAGTCTACCTAGTGAACTAAGCGACTTATAAGCCCTTTCATCTGACCCAATCCCAAAATCATATAGCTCAAAGTCAAGGGACCACGGGGCTCCTCTTTGGAAGAAAATGAACAATTTCAGAAAAATGCACCTACAAATAGCAACAGTTGAGGTCATCCCACTGAAAAGACCTGCTCCCTCCCTTAAGCCCAACAGCGGCAATTCTCAAAGTTTTTGGTTTCGGCACTTCCTTAAACTCATAAAATTATTGGAGACTTCAAAGAGCTCTTGTTCATTCAAGATATAGCTCTTGAGTGTTACCATTCTAGAAGTTTTTTTAAAATTGTTATTAACTTTTTCCAAAATAACAAACCTACTACATAACATAAATAACATTATTTTTATGGAAACATATATTATCCTAAACCCAAAAAAGTTTTAGTGAAATAGTGGTATTTTTGGCAACCTCCTTGATGTCTGTCATCATAAAATACATCTAGGTTTTCGAATCTGCTTCTGCATTTAACTTGTAACATGTTGTTTCAGTTGAACTATGAATAACATGCAGCCTCACATTACCATATAGTTGCAAAAATAAAAAGTATTTTAATAGCCTTTTTAGATAATATGGATTGAAACTACACCAACACTTAAAAAGCAATAGTTTCTGGAAGGTTAGTGGCAAGGCAGAATCCAAAACCATACTTGTGAACTATTTGTTGAAATGTATCTAGATGTACATATGTGTGTGTAATATATAATATAAATGTATATTATTAGAATGTGCATATATAACATTTATAAATGCATATAGCTTTCAAAGATAAATTAAAAGGATTATGGACAATTTAGTAACAAATATTGGACAGAAGACTGCATATCTAACAGTAAATTGTGTTCCATACCATGTTTCATGAATAGCAGTAAACTATAGAAAAACATGAGGTTATCTTATAAAACAGAACAAATTATTTAAAATGCTGCAATATAAATATCATGTGAAATAAAAAAACTTTCATGCTACAAGATGAGGCACAGTTTTTTAAACTTTTTTTATTGTATCAAATTTAGTGGGGTGGCATTGGTTAAAAAAATTATATTAGGTTTAAGATATATATATCCTTACATTAACTGCAGTATTATTCACAGTGGCCATGGCGTGGGAACAACCAAAATGTCCTTCAATAAATAATTGGATAAAGAGGTTGTGGTATATATATATACCGTGGAACACTACTCAGCCATAAGAAAAGATGAAATACTCCCATTTGCAAAAACATGGATAGATCTTTAGAATATCAGGCTAAGCCAAAAAGTCAAATGGAAAAAGTCAAGAACCATAACATGTCACTCATACATGGAATATCAGATTCAAAGCAACAAACACATAAGACAAGCAAAACTAATAGACACAGACAAGTTTGGTGATTACCAGAGGAAAAGGGGGTGGAATGAGGTAGAAAAGGGTACAGGGGGTCAAATGCATGGTGACAGAAGGAGACTTGCGGGGTAGTAAACACCCAGTGCAGTCTATAGGTGACGCATTACAGAATGGTGCCCTAGAAACCAGTGAACTTTTTGTACTCTGTTACATTGAAGTCCATTGATCCATTTTGCACTTTTACTGTCTGTTTTACCTATGTATGATTTTGTGGCATCACGTATTTATCATTTGGAAAATCTCTGCTCATTGGGTTATACAAATCTTCCAAATTTTAACATATTTCATTATACAGTATTGAAAAAATTACACTTGTTAATATTACCATTGACCTCATCAGAATATTCTGTGTTGGGAAACTGTCAAGTTCACAGAAATTTTCCAAACTTCTGATTTTTCTTGAGAGCTTAAATTTTATCATTGGCATAAATATTAACAGTTGTTTTTCTTAAAGTGACAGGCTCACTTTATTCATTTTCAAGAAAACATATGCCAAATACCCAAGTTTGAATAACCATAGTTTGTCATTCTTTCAAGTAAAAATGGTTTCCATGAAAAAAAAATACGGTCACTTCAACTTTCAATGGAAATGACTGCATTAGTGTTTTCCTGAGACAGTCACTGTATTTCAATATGCAGGGAATCTGCCTTAGGCATACTTGCCATTTTGCCACCAAAATATTAAAAGATGTTTGTGTGCCCAATTTCTAAGTTTCACTGCCTCACCAACATCAACCATCAGTGAAACCAGCATATTTTTTACAGCAGCATGCAGTGTAAAGGAGGCTGGTACAAGTCGGTGCCGCTTCCTTTATTCATGGCAAAGTCTACAGCAGTTTTACCCGTCAATGTTTTACACCATCAGTGCAAATGTTAACATAGATGAAAAGGCAAATAATATCTGGTATTAATACAAAAATAGTCTTAAGTTTGTGAAACTCTGCAAGGTTCTCTGAGAACTCAGGAGTCCTCGAACAACACTTTGAGAACCACTGCCCTGTAATCAAATAAACAAACCCTATCTCCATGTTCTGAAAATCCATTGTGCATTGTCCTTTACTTAAAAATATGAAGAGTTAAGTATCACCTTTCTGTTGGGGGTTTCCAAGACCACCCTCAGGTTTAATGATTCAACAGAAGGACTTGTAAGACTAAAAAGCTGATGTACTCATGGTTATATTTTGTTACAATAAAAGGACACATTAGAATCAGCAAAAAGAAAAGGACATGGAACAAAGTCCAAAAGAAACCAGGCACAAGCTTCGCCGTGTCCCCTCCCAGTAGAGTCATACAAGGATGCATTTAATTCTCCCAGTAATGATATATGACACACGTAAAGTATTGCCAACAAGGGAAGCTCACCTGAGCCTTAGTGTCCAGGGTTTTTACTGGGGGTCAGTCATGTAGGCAAGCAGTGCCTTCATGACTGACCTCAGCTACTTAGATTTCAGCCTCTCTCCCCAGAGCAAAATCAGGCTTTCATCGTAAATCACGCTGTTAGTTAGCATAAACTATCAGATCAAACTGGTATAATGCGGCCCAAGGCCTCAGACATACAAAATTAATCTCATCAGCAGAATATTCCAAAGGCTCAGAATTTATCTTGTAGGACTCAGCCAAGGGCTAGTCCTAAAGATGTCTTTCTTTGTAGTGAGCAGGGTTTAAGCAACCCAGGCCCACCAAGTTAACCCTTTTCTGCTAACTCTGCCTCCAACCTGAAAGAATGGAATAAACAGTTGTAAAAAACATAGAAAGGCAGGAACAAAGCAAACGCAGAGAAAACTTCAAATAAATGATAAATAATATCTTCAGTGAGGTAAAAATAGCTATTGCATTCATAAAACAGTATGAGGAAATTACACAATGATCACAGGAGAAAAAGCTTTTAGAAATTAACTATCATAAATCATCCAAAATAAAGAAATCAATCAAATGGTTGAAAGTTAAAAGAGAAAACATCACCAAGAAAGTAAAGCCAAAAAACTGAAGAGTCAGAAAATATAATAAACAGGGGTAAAATAATTCCTCTACATTTGATCTAGGATAGCTAATGAAAATAATAGGAGTACTAAAACGAGAGTACAGGGAGGTTGGTGGGGAGAAACAGTTCAAAAGAGTAACAAAACATTTTTCTGAAACTGAAAGAGAGGAGTCTACATTTGAAAGAGTCAGCTAACTGACTAGAACAACGAAAGAACATGCATCATTGCAAAATTCCAAAATTCCAGGGATAATGAGAAGATCCTAAAAGCTTCCACAGAGAGAAAGCCTATCAATACAAAAGAATGTGAACGCAAGTGGCAGCAAATTTCCCAACAGCAATACCGACAGCCAGAGGACAGGGGTGCAATGCTTCAAAACCTAAGGAAAACAAAATTTTTTTTGTACTTAAAATTTGTTCCAAGCCAAAATATCAATCAAGTGTGAAGATAAATTAAGACGGGTTAGACAAAAAAGGGTTTTTAAATAAATGTCTCCATGAAGGACATGCTTCAGAAAACAAGGGAGTCCGTAAAGAAAGAGAAAGTCATTCATTCCAGACCCCGACAAGTGGCTGCAACAAAAGAGAGTGAGAGTGTCAAAGAAAATTCCAGAATGATCCTAAGTATCGCTGTTTCCTTTACAACTAGGATGACCACGCAACCTCATTTTGTAAACTGGGATAATACCAGTTCACACAAATGGGTCACAAAATCTCCTTTAACTCTCAGTGATGTCCCGGTTTGACAATATATTACATGATCACTTAATTATAAGCCATTGTATCAGACAGATTAGCTAAATTATGCTGTGGTACAAATGACCCTAAAACCTGAGTGGCTAACAACAACCTGACTGGGATTCCATTCACATGCACCATGAGTGTCTCTTCCCCACATCTTCATTGCAGGATCAAGGCGGACGCAGTAGCCCCTAGCTGGAAATGCCAATTTTGTAGCAGATGGAAAAGAATGATGGAAAAAACACATTACGGCTCTTAAAGTCTTTTTTCAGAAGTGACACATTTCAGTTCCATTCACACGGTATTGGCCAAAAAAAGTTACATAGCCAAATCTGCCACTACTGAGTTTAGAATTAAAAACCTCCTATAGTGTGAGGCCCGAATTGTTTGAAGAAGATA
Source organism: Mormoops blainvillei (assembly GCA_004026545.1). Taxonomy (NCBI): domain Eukaryota; kingdom Metazoa; phylum Chordata; class Mammalia; order Chiroptera; family Mormoopidae; genus Mormoops; species Mormoops blainvillei. Next base: position 240,189 of record PVJD01000333.1, read on the forward strand.
TAGGTTGGGATTAGGTAGAATAAATTAATAAATTAATTTTGAATAGTAATTTATTTTACTGCAGGTATTTAGAATCATTTAGTTTTAAAACGCTACATGGTTCACTTTAATCAAAATAAAAGTTGACTTTAAATGAGCAATTCATGAAAAGCCCCAATCTTGCCTATACAAGAGAGCTGTATTATAAATCATAGCATTATTCTTCAATAGAGATTTAATGTTATTTCAGTGAAGTTAGAAGTAGAACCAGAGCTCTCAGTGTGAATGGTCCAGACCACTGAGTAAGATTCTGCTCAACTTGTGACTCACCACATCTCAGGCATAGCCTTTCCTCACAGCCACGCGGTGACAAATGGTCCTAACTCTGCTTATCCATTCACTCCATCATTTAGCACATATGAACACTGAAAATTCAAACTCAAATAAGATTATATAACTGCCTACAAAGAGCCCTGAATCTTGTTGAGGAAAAAGATATGAAAATGCTGGTAATACAGTGGAATGGGTACTATCATGTTGTTAACAAAGTACTTTGTGAGCACTTCGGGTTGACCTTGTTCACTGGTCTGTGTCTCACCATCTCCCTCCTGCTACGTCCAAATATTCTACGGTGACACACTTTCTTTTTAACTTCCATGCTAAAGAATCGTCTCATTCTACCTGCCCAGAGCCTCTTTCTGGGCCATTGCCTATAGCACAAAGGAAATGACGAATAATACAGAAGCATTATTGTAGAAGGTGCCATTTCCCAAAGAAAATCCAATTCCAATTAGATCCATTTGCACAAGAACTCCGATTAAGGGAACCTACAATTTCACAATTGTAAAAACTCAAATTACCAGCCAACATATAAACTTTTAGTGGTAAGAAAAAACAACAAAATAGAATGAAAGTATGCACACCTTAAGTCAAGGCGGAAGGTGAACCAGAAGTACCACAGTAGAAGAAATGTCAGACTCACAGTGATGATGCCTCCTTGAAGGCCCTTCCTTAGCAGTCTATGCACTAAGTCAGCAGTGATATAATTGGGTTCCTTCTCTGGGTTAAATATTCCTATCTCTGCAATACACCTCCTCCATCTTTCCCTTAACTTCTATTTAATTCTGAGATTGGACAAGGCTGATATTCCTATGAGTCAAGGTAGACCTCAAGCACCATCTCCGCAACCTGGAGTAGAATTGTTTCTTTCTCCCAAAGTTAACATTACCTCAGAGTAAAGAAAATGTAGGCAGAAACCTTCTGAGAGCTGTGCTTTATTATCTGCTGGGAATAGCTCTGAGTTCTTTTTTTTTTTAATTATACTTTATTGATTAAGCTATTATAGTTATCATGATTTTTCCTTCTTAGCCCCCCTCCATCCAGCACCCCCCACTCCCTCAGGCAATACTCCCACCCTTGTTCATGTCCCTGGGTCATGCGTGTAAGTTCTTTGGTACTCCCTTTCCTACACTGTGTTTACATTCCCATTGCTATTCTGAAACAGCCTATTTGTACTTCTTTTTTTTTAAGTATATTTTATTGATTATGCTATTACTGTTTTCCCCTTTTTTCTCCCCTTTCACCCTCTCTGCCTGCACACCCCCTCCCTCCAACACCCCCCCCTCCCATTAGTTCACATTCATGGGTTGTATGTACATAGAAGTTCTTTGGTTTCTCCATTTCCTATACTATTCTTAACCACCCCTATTTTGTGCCTACAAATTATGCTTCTTAATTCCCTGTACCTTTTCCCCCATTTTCCCCCTCCACCTCTGCACTGATAACCCTCCATGTGATCTCCATTTCTGTGATTCTGTTCCTGTTCTAGTTGTGTGCTTAGCCTTAGTTTTTGCTTTTTAGGTTCAGTTGTTGATAGTTGTGAATTTGTTGTCATTTTACAGTTCATAGTTTTTGGTATTTTTCTTAGATAAGCCCCTTTAACATTTCATGTGATAAGGGCATGGTGACGATGAACTCCTTTAACTTTACTTTATCTGGGAAGCACTTTATCTGCCCTTCCATTCTAACTGATAGCTTTGCCGGATGTAGGTCCTTGCCTTTCATGTCTTTGAATACTTTTTTCCAGTCCCTTCTTACTGGTAAAGTTTCCTTTGCTAAATCTGCTGATAACCTTATGGGAACTCCTTTGTAGGTAACTGTCTCCTTTTCTCTTGCTGCTTCTGAGATTCTCTCCTTATCTTTAATCTTGGGTAATGTCATTATGATGTGTCTTGGTGCGTTTCTTCTTGGATCCAACTTTTTTGAGACCCTTGAAGTGTCCTGAACTTGCATGTCTTGTTCCTTCAACAGACTGGGGAAGTTTTCCTTCATTATTTGTTCAAGTAATTTTTCAATTTCTTGTTTTTCTTTTTATCCTCCTGGCATCCCTATGATGTGGATGTTGGAATGTATGATCCCACCTATAAGTGGAACTTAATCAACAAAATAAACAAGCAAGCAAAACATAACCAGCAACATTGAAATAAAAAACTGACAGTAACCAGAGGGCAGGCGGGAGGGGGATAACAGGAGAAAAGGAGGGGAAGGGTCATCAAGGAACATGCATAAAGGACCCACCCACAAAGCTGAACAGGGTGGAAGGACTGAGGGTGGGAAGTGGGGAGGGGTGGGGTTGGGGAAAGTGGTGGCAGGAAAATCTAAGTTCTTTTTATGCAACATCTCATTTTATCTTCTCAAGAGTCCCATGAGAACTTTTTCATCTCCATTTAACAATGAAATAATTGTGTCCCGGGTAAATTAACACTTTGCCCAAGGTCACATTACTAGTAACTGGTAGAGCTAGGATATAGACCCATGTATACCCCAGAGCTTATGCCCTTAATCATATACAATATTGCCTCAATGGCAGCAAATATGGAAGAGAATGTAGTGATAGAAATTGCAGCATAGCAAATATCTTGAATATGTGCCAATCAAATAGTTAATATGCAGACTGATACCAAGGAACTAGTTAGAAACTCCTGTACTTTTTTTTTTATCTTCGCCCAAGGTCATGCTTGTTGATTTTAGAGAGAGGGGAAAAGGGGAGACATAGGGAGAAAAACATGGATGTGAGAGAGGAACATTGTTTGGTTGCCTCTCACATGCGCCCTGACAGGGGACGGAACCTACAGCCTAGGAATGTACCCTGACCAGGAACAAACCGGTGACCTTTTGGTTTACAGAATGACTCTCCAAACAACTGAGCCACACCAACCAGGGTGAAACCCCTGTACTCTTTATGTGGAACATCCACCTTTCCTTTCAAACTACTCCAGCTAGAACAACAACTAGTCAAATGAGTTGAGCAGACTAAGAAATTAATAGATATTAATTGGGTGAGTAAACTCAACAATCTCAATAGGAACCGATTCAAAATATCTTAAAAGTTAAAATGTTTTCATAGCTACTTCATAGAGCTAGTAGAGCAGCTTGATTTGCACTCAACAATTTGTTACTTATTGGGAAAAAAATTCTATCATACAGTAGATCTCATATACATATTCACTCCAAGTTAGTAACAGTATAAATTTTAAGGAAAACCATTGATAACAGTGTTACCTTTTAATTGATAAGTGTTTAGTTTTGATAAATATAATTTCAGTTCAAGTTGTAATTTGAGCAACATATGCTGGCAAATAATAATTTGTTAAAATAATAATTGTCTTACCTGATTAGTAGTCATATTTCAGAGAATCAAGTTTTTATTTATATTTTGAATCTATTATCAGTGAGGAAGAAGATATAACAACACACATAACACTTAAAATTTATTTTTCAATTAATATAATCAAGATATTTCTATTTTAATTGTTATATATAATCCAAATATCTAAACCCACTTCTATTTATTCCTTAAAAGAGAAAAAGAAAGGAAAAAGGTCAATTTCTAATTTCACAGAACATTAGTGTGTACTTTGGAAGTATTGATTTTGCCTCTAACAGAGTTATTTCATTCCATTAGAAAATTATGGCTTAGAGGTTATTAGAAACATAGCAGGCTATTACATGCTCATGATGGAAATTTATTAGTGAGCTTTCTCAATTTTATTCCCTCTAGATTTTTACTTTCTTTTATGTGGACTTTCAGACATGCCATTCTAGAAAGTAAAAATCTTAACAATAAGAAATATTAATTTGTTGATTGGATTAGAATTTTCAGAATCATTATTCAGACTATTGGTATATTTCAAATTATATTATTTACATATTGTACGAATGAAAATAAATATAACAGAATCTTGACCTATGTTCATGAATCTATTCATAGAAGCATTCAAACTATATCATGCATAGCAAAATTCTTCAGTGTTTACCTTGATTAGCATCTCTAGTTGTTTTTATTTTCCAAATTCAACTAAATATGGAAATTATTTTATTTTTTAGAGATTTAGTATCCTATCACAAACATGTTACATAGCATTCTTTAGAACAGGCAAAATGAAATAATGAGAAGGAAGTCCTGGGAAACTCAATTATTCTTGGTCTGCATAAATCTGGGAAAAGAAAAGGCAGGGAGAAGTTAGGAACCTCATATGGGATAATTTGTGTACACTTTTTAAGCTATATAGCACTACACAAACTAAAGATATTCTGTGTTCAGAAATTTTGACATATTTTCCTTTTTATTTTTCAATATTTTTCAAAAACCACAAAACATAACTCCTTAAAATTTTGGAACTGAACAGAACCTAAATTTTTTAGTTCTAAGAAAAGTGAATTGTACTGTATATCTAGTTGGCTTCAGAACTGAGGCTAAGTTTCTATTACTTTACTCACTTTTTACTTCACATACTCATTTTTATAAAATATCTATATTGTCTCTACATTGGCTCTTTCTTAATACACATGTTTCTTCACTCAGTGTGTCAGCCACTTCCTTGCTGATTTGAAGATTTTTATAAAAGTGCACAAGAAAACATTTAAGGATTTTTAATGGGGAAATGACATGACCCAATTTATGTTTTTAAAAGGTCTGTCCACTATATAAAGAATGGATTGGAAATATACAAGAGCAGATGCTAAGATACCTGTAGTATTGAAATGATATAGCTAGGATTTGGATAGGGATGCAGAAATGGAAAAAAGTAGGAAGATTTAAGACATATTTGAAAGTACAGTCGACAAGGCACAAGTATAAATCGAATATGTGATAAGGAAGCATGACTCTTGGTTTTAGCATTTCATCAATTAGGGATAACTTTATTTTGAGCCATTATTTCCTCTACAAAATTTGTATCTTCACTGTATTAATTCAAAGTATACTTTACTCATCCTATAATTTGGTTTTCCCACACTTCACCAATCTGTCAATATAATTTATTTCACATCATCAGTGCTACTGTGCTCTTGTTGTCCCTTGTCCTGATGAATGACCTCCCATCCCCCTCACAGAAATTATTTCGAAGGGGCTCTCTCTGAGGCCTTGGGAAACAGAGGTCTCACATAAGCATTAAAACTCCATAGTCTTGAGTTAAGAATAGATTACACATAAACAAAAGGTTCTATCTTCACTTTTCCTGGAAGACAATTCTCTTCAGGGAAATAATAGTATGCTGATATTTGTCTATGTTTACAATCCAGTTGCTTCTATTTGAATCTGCTTATGTTTCATAATTTTTTAAAGTAAACTGTCTCCCCTTGGAAACAGAATTGAAGGCTATAAAAATAAGTTGAAATACTCAATAGAAAACTCACTTTGTCACTAATTGCCATTTATGTGCTTCAACTATATCTAAGTTATTAAAATATAAAAGTTTAAATATTACACAAGACTTCATGAAGATTCCTGTCTCAGAAGAAAAATACTGCCACTGCTTATCACACTGATGTGTATAAACTAAAAATTAAATTTATAATGCTGCCTAAAAAGATATCAAACAGATGTCCTAAAATAGTAATGCTGGTTGATGGTATTAGGAGTGATATTCATTTTTTTAAATCTATTAAAATAGTTATACAGGGTCCAGTAGAAGGGTCTCTATTTGTTATACAGGGTCCAGCAGAAGTAACACCTGTTTGAATGTGGTTGGTAGGGTAATAATATGGCTGTAATAATTTATAGTTTTAATTTGAACATTTCACCTAAAATGTTAAACAGTGCGCTTGAGTGTGATACTGTTATGTTACAGAATTACACGCTTTTGATTTTGTAATAAAAGATTTTGTAATTAAACAAGGGTGATATTTGTGCCGGGTCCTGTATTTAAAAATTTTACACTATTAGTATGTAAACTTTAGAAATTAAATAAATGTAAAGAATAAAAATTAAAATTAATGTAAAAAGAAAAGATATGCATCCTGACCTCAAAACTTATGACAAAGCTACAGTAATCACAAAAGCATGGTGCTGGCACAAGGACAGAACTGTAGGTCAGCGATATGGAACTGAGTCCAGAAACAGACCCTGAAATTTATAACCAACATGTTTCAACAAAAATACCAAGACAATTCAATGGGTAAAGTACAGTTTTGCAACAAATGATGCTGGGACAACTACGTATATACATATAAAATAATAAAGTTGGACCCTATCTCCTACCATATATTCAAAAATGGATCAAAGACCTAAATATAAGGGCTAAAACTATAAAAGCTATTAGAAAAAAAAACATAAGTCTTTGGGACTTTCCATTAGGCAATGATTTCTTAGATGTGACAGAAAAGCATGAAAGAATAATTGATAAGTTGAACTTTATCGGGATTTAAAATGGTTATGCCTTAAAGAACACCATCAAGAAGTAAAATAACCCACAGAATGGGAGAAAACATTTGCAAATCATATATTTAATAAATGGCCTGTATCCAGAATATATATACTCTTTATACCATTTTCTTTATATAATCATGACTCAACAATAAAAAGACAAATAGTCAAACATTAAAATGGGGAAAGGTTCGAATACACCTTCCTTCTCCAGGAAAGATACATGAATGGCCAATAAGCACATGGACAGATGCTCAACATCATTACTATCAGGGAAATGAAAATCAAAAGTGCAAGATACCAGTTCACACCATTAGGACGACTATTATCAAAAATACACATGCTAATGAGGCAAGGATGAGGGAAAAGTTTAATTCTTATACACTGCTATTGGAAATGTACAGTGACACCGTCACTCTGGTAAACGATTTGGTAGTACCTCAAAATATCACACATAAAGTTTACTATATAAGCCAGTAACTTCACTCCTAGGTATCTACATATGAAACTTATGAAAACTTACATGTACACAAAAACTTGTACGTAAATAGTGGAAACAACCTAAATGCCCATCACCTGACGAAAGGATGAACAAAATGTGGTCTATTCATACAGTGTAGTAGTATTTGCCAATAAAATGGAATGAAGTACTGACACATACAATAAAGATAAAGCTTGAAAACATCATGTTAAATGAAGGATGCCAGATACAAAAGGCCACATATTATATAATTCCATTTATATAAAATGTCCAGAACAGGCAAATCTATAGAAATAGGAAGTAGATTAGTGGCTGCCAGAGACTGAGAGAGGACGCGAAGTGGAGGTGAGGGGTGACTGACTATTCATGAGTGCAGGGTTTCTTTAAGGCATGATGAGATGTTTGAAAATTAGATTTTGGTGATAATGCCACAATTTTGTAAATACACTAAAAAGTATTGAATTGTATGTACAATCTAAATTTAGAGTAAACTTTATGATATGTAAATTATATATCGTTGAAATTTTATAAGAATGTTCACAGTAATAGTGTTTGTAAGAACAGGAAATTGAAAGCAATACAATATCCATCAACAGTAGAACAGATAGATAAACTTTTATACTTCTACTCTGCAAGGTCCATAGCTGAAATAAGTGAGTTATAAACTAAAGGTGTAAATAGAGAAGAATCCCAAAAACATATCACTGCACAGTAGAAGGAAGTTACAGAAGTATATGGAATGATTCCAAGTATAGAATTCTAATAGGTGAAACTAAACAAAATAATTCTTTTTTGACTTGATTACTTACTTAAAGGGAAAAAATTAGTGTCATAGTTAACAATTTGTCCATATTATACAATGGCTGTCCATATTATAAAATTTGTCACTTTAATTATAAAGTTAAATATTATTTTTTTGTGAAAGAAGTCCTTCTTCTCTAAAATAGCCACTACCAATATCTTTACCTGCATTCTGTACTTTATTTTACCAAATTCTTACTTAAAGAAAGTTAAGAAGAAAAAACATTTTATGACACCAGAAATGTCAACAGGGACGATGAATAAACACTAAACATTACAAAAACATGACCTAAACATCGCTGGCAAAGTCAGCCCGCACTCCGTCCCGGGGTGGGATGGCAGGTTAAGAGAGAGCTGTTGACCACAGCCCTTCCACCCGATCAGCCACAGGAGACGTGGCCGAACTCCAGAGTACTTCAAGGTCTTCTGTTTTGAATTGGATCAAGGTATGAAATGGAGAGACTTTAAAACTAAACTGTCTTTATTTTGCAGCCATTTTCTCTTTTTAGAATTCTCCACTGCTATGTTTAAAGTCAGATTAAATGAGAAATAAAGCTACAGTACCCCCACTTATCAATTGACTACACGGCTTACAGATGGCTTTGGTGGTACAATTTCTGAAAGAGGACTGAGGAACAAAATCAGTGGGCTCCTGGGTTCTACTAACAAAAGATTCTGTTTCAATAATGTTTAAATATTTGTATATTTTAAAAGACATCACAGGAAATTTTGAGAAAGTCACTGAATTAGAGACTTCTTAAACTCTCAGTTCCAGTTTTACATCGTAAAATATGATAACCAGGTAAAGCAACCAGTTGGCAACATCAGGATGGTACTGAGCAGGTCCAGCCATCAAATCACAAGTCTTGGAATATAAACACACTGTGCTTTGCGATAAGCTGAGTAGCTGTATTATCTAGTAGACAAAACTGAAATCGCATCCCACTTAGAAGGCCAAACAGGTATTGAACACAAAGTATCTAACAAGAATTCATTCTTTAAATAATGTACACTCTTCAAGGCACTTACAGGGCAAATGAGAAATTAAGTGATAAGTAGTTCTCATCCTTTAGGTATTTTTCTTTTAAATATATGTAAATAATCTCTATGTTGTGATTGGGTCTTAGTTTTTACCCAAAGGTTTTCATGCCTTTCTTCAAAAAACGGAAATTAGGAATCCAGAGAAAATTATTAAAATTCAGGTTTTTCTATTTCCCTAACTTAGCAATGAAGCAGTAGCATGTCATGTCAAAACTACCCAGAACTAGGCACAAGTTAACTCTGCATAGCTTATAAATTTATAGTTATTAGATAACAGTCATCTCCTACAGACTTCACAGGAATTTTACAAGTTATATGATTTTTTTTTCTTTATAATGTCCTTAAATTCCTATCAAGTGTAGATTCTCTCTTAGGTTTTTCCATGGGTGTCACCTCCTACAGACGCATGTTCATGGAGAGTCCGAGGCATAACCTATGTAGTGTAGAGAAAGGGCCGGTACAACAGTGCAGGCCTGCACCAAACAGCTGGACCCTTTCTGATGCCTACCTAATGCCATCCTCGGTCCCGCCAGGTTCCTCTCCAGCCTGGCAGGTCTGCTCCTGACCGGCCCTGCTTCCGCAAGCCTGCACATCCCAAAGGGGTGTGCTCTCGTCCATTTATTTCCGCCTTGGATTCAATTACTGGCTCGGCTTCTCTAACTTTCTTCGTGAAGGAAGTCACATTAACAACTACCCTTGTTTAGAACATAAGGACTAGAACAAAGTCATCTTCGATTCCTAATATATTATGAGAAAACACATACTAACAATTAAACATTAAAATGTTTTGTTTTTATTATTTCAAAAAGAATAAAAATAATATGAAAATAAGAAAACCAACAACTTGATTTAAAATGGGACAGGGGACAGGGGATGGGGAGAAGGGCTGAGCAAAAAGAAAAAGGGACTCATGGGCAAGGACAACAGTGTGGTGATTGCTGGGGAAGAGGGGTCTAAGGGACGACATGGTAATGGAAAAAAATAAAGATAGAAAATAAAATAAAAAATAAAAAAAGGACAAAGAATTTGACACCTCATACCACAGAGGATATACAAATGGCAAATAGACATACAAAAAAGATGCCCCATATTACATGTCATCAGGAAAATGCAAATTAAAACAATGAGATACTACTACACCTCCATTAGACTGGCCCAACTCCAGAACACTGACAACACCAAAAGCTGATAAAGATGTGGTGCAGCAGGAACACTCATGTTTCTGATGGGAATGCAAAATGCCACTCTGGGGGACAGTTTGACTGTGTCTGACAAAACTAAACATAATTTTACCATAGGATCCAGCAATCATGCTCCTTGATGTTTACCAAAAGGAGCTGAGAACTATGTTCAGACAAAAGCATCCATGCAGATGTTTGTAGGGGATTTATTCATAATTGTCAAAACTTGGAAGCAACCAAGATATCTTTGTGGTATATTAAGACAATGAAATATTTAGTGTTAAAAAAAGAGCTAGCAAGCCATGAAAAGACATGGAGGAAACTTAAATGCATGTTATTAAGTGAAAGAAGTCAAATTTAGAAGGCTGCATACTATATGTTCCGACTATATGACATTCTTGAAAAGGCAATGAAAAGATCAGTGATTCATGTGCAACAGTGAGGTAATTGCAGGGGGGCAGGATATAAGGGGACTAAATGGTAATGGAAAAAAATACAATAAAAATGTTTTTTTTAAATGTTCACTTTTTTGAAAAAGTTCAGTGATTGCTTAGGTGAGATGGCATAGAGAATAGGCAAAGAAAATAGGACTTTTAGGACTTTCACAGCAGTATGAAATTATAATGATAAATATATACCATTACACATTTGTCCAAACCCATATAATGTTGAACACCAGCAGTGAACCCTACAGTAAACTATGGACTTTGGGTGATCATGGTGTGTTAATGTAGATCCATCCTTGGTAAAAAAAACACATCACTCTGGCGAGTGGTGTGGATAATGGGGAAGCTATTCATATGTGAGCAGGGGGTATATGGGATATCTCTGCACATTTATCTCAATTTTGTTGTAAATCAAACTACTCTTCAAAAATAAAGTCTTGCATGGGAGAGGGGCATAAGGGGGCTAGATGGTAATGGAAAAAGTACAATAAAAATATTTTTAAAAAGTAAGTTTTGGGTCAAGATGGAGACATAGGTAAACACACTTCACCTCCACGTACAACTATAGTAAAAAATACAGCTACAGTACAAAACAAATATCTCCCAAAAGACTCAGAAAAGCAAGCTGTGTGGAAGTCTGACAACCAAGGATTTAAAGAAGCCACATTCATCCAGATGGTAGGAGGCATGGAGATGCAGAGAGGCGCAGAGTTGTGGAGTGGTGCAGAGAAGCACAGAGATGGGAATTGGTGGTCCCACACCCACATGTGGTAATTAAAAAAATGGCAGGTATACCTAGGAAGCAAGGGATCCCAGCCTCAGTCCAGACCACCCAGCCCAGGGTGCCAGCTCCAGAAAGATAAGTCCCCATAACTCCTGGCTGTAAAAACCAGTGGGGGTTGGGACAGCAGGAGAAACTGTGTCCTTTTAAAGGGCCCACAACAAACTTAGGACCCACACAGACCCACCCCTCTAGGATTCCCAGACCCATCCTCTGGGATTCAACACCAGGGCGACAGCTGGAAGTGCACCAGTAGCATATGGGGAGAGAGCAAAGTGCAAATGGGGAGAGATCTTCTTCTGGGCAAAACTCCAGATTCCAGAGGCCAGTTAGCAGCATTGTCCCCTCTGCGAGCACTCCCCCACACAGAGCAACAGAGTGATGACACAGGTTGTTCTGCCCTGGTAATTACCTAAGGCTCTGCCCCGTACAACTTAACAGGTGTGCTAAGACAGGGAGTCAAAGCAGCTCTACCTAATACACAAAAACAAACACTGGGAGGCTGCCAAAATGAGGAGACAAAGAAATATGGCCCAAATGAAAGAGCAGATCAAAATTCCAGGAAAAGAGCTAAATGAAATGGAGATAAGCGACCTATCAGATACACAGTTCAAAACACTGTGCATCAGGATGCTCTAGGAATTGACTGGGTACTTCAACACCATAAAAAAAGGTCCAGACAGAAATGAAAGTTGCATTAAGTAAAATAAAGAAAAATCTACAGGGAACCAACAGTGGAGAGGATGAAAGCAAGAATCAAATCAACAATTTAGAACACAAGAAAGGAAAAAGCATTCGATCGGAACAGCGGGAAGAAATAAGAATTTAAAAAAAAAAATTAGGACAGGCTTAGGAACCTCTGGGACATCTTTAAACATACCAATACCCAAATCATAGGGGTGCCAGAAGGAGACCAGGGAGAGCACGAAATTGAAAACTTGTTTGAAAAAATAATGAAAGAAAACTTCCCTAATTTGGTGAAGGAAATAGACATACAAGTCCAGGAAGCACAGAGAGTCCCAAGCAAGATGGACCCAAAGAGGACTATACCAAGACACATCATAGTTAAAATGCCACATGTTAAAGGTAAAGAGAGAATCTTAAAAGCAACAAGAGAAAAGCAAACAATTCCCTTCAAAGGAGTTCCCATAAGATTATCAGCTGATTTCTCAAAAGAAACTTTGTAGGCTAGAAGGGCCTGGTAAGAGTATTCGAAGTGATGAAAAGCAAGGACCTACAACCTAGATTACTCTATCCAGCCACGCTATCACTTAGAATTGAAGGACAGATAAAGTGCTTCCCAGACAAGGTAAAACTAAAGGAGTTTATTATCACCAAGACATTATTATATGAAGTGCTAAAGTGACTTATACAAGAAAAAGAAGAAGATCAAAACAATGAACATTAAAATGGCAGTAAATTCACAAATATCAATAATTGAAGCCAAATAACAAAAAAAGTAAAAAAAAGAAGCAGAACAGGAACAGAATCAGAAGTATGGAGATCATTTGGAGGGTTATCAGTTGGGAGGGGGAAAGGGGAGAATGGGGGGAAAAGTGCAGGGATCAAGCACAAATTGGTAAGTACAAAATAGGCACAGGTATGTTAATAACAGTAGAGGTAATGGAAAAGCCAAAGAACTTATATGCACAACCCATGGGCATGAACTGAGGGGGGTATTGCTGGAGGGAATGGGTGTGCTAGGTAGAGGGGACAAAGGGAGAAAAATTGGGACAACTGTAATAGCATAAATAATAAAATATATTTTAAAAATATTTTAAATAAAATAATAAAGTGATAAAAACTAATAATAAGAGGCTGAATAATTTATCAAATCATCAATATGTGATTTTTATTTTCCCATCTGTAGTATATTTCCCCTTCTTTATCCCCAAGGAAGTTTCTAAGCTTATGTCTCCCCTTTAATTGCCTCAAGTGCTATTGTGTACATATATTAGGAACCTAGAAGATAACACCCCCTCCTGGCTTTTACATTAAGAAACTTAAACTTATAGCAGGGATTACGGGGTCATTCTAGAAAGAGATGAGGTAAGTGGGGGCTTTGATGTTGGAAAGGAGGAAGTAGGAGAGTTTCTCTTGAAAAGTTGGGGAACCATAGCTAATTTCCACAAAATGTACCCACACTGTCTCGCCAAAAGGTGACAAGCCCTCTAATGTGTCTTAAAGGTGACCTGTAGAAGAGTAATGGGCATAAAATACTAAGAATCATGTCAAAGGACACCTTGGGGAAAGCTCTTGTGCCCAGTTTTGGCACAGAAGCAACAATACTGCTATGAGGCTTAGGAAATAAGCAGTCAGACTTAAAGAGTGAGGAACGCAATGTTCTGACTATTGAAGACACTTAAAACCTTTGTATGATCAGGGTGTCAGGGAAAGTGCCTTGGTAATGATTGAGATTGAATTTCTTGGCAGTCTACCAGGATAAGAGCTTGGAGAAAGTCTAACCTGGAAAAATAAAGGGGATACAGCAGTTTCTTATTGTCTCAAATTATAGAATAAATACTAATTTTTCTACAATTATAATAATTGGTAGATGACCAGACAGAGTTCTTCCAGAAAAACCACTAATCAATGTTATCGACTTAACAGAGGTCATCTATAGAACCATCAAATATTTGATGCAGTGTTCACAGTAGAAACATGTCCTGTGTATACAATGAAGGGAATAAAGTACAATAAATTGCTCTGAGTTACACATAAAATCAAATCACTTCTTCTCAGTCACCATGGAACAAAACCAGAATGAAATGAAATATAAAATGCCAGGCCTCCACTTCTAAGAGCATCTTATGAACAGTACCTGGTAAAGATACAACATGCACTTACTAAACAAAGAAGAGTCACCCTAAATGAATTCAGTTAACCCACAATGCAACTATGATTCAAGTGTGTTTTCCTCCTTCTTTTGAATATGGAACTTAAGAAGATTCCCAGGTTAACCTCAATGAAATATAACATTGGGAGTAAAGTAGTTTGAAGTGTTTTAAATGTGTTCAAGTGTTTTTACAGATTTACTTTTACTTTAAAAAAAAACTATAAATACACACTCCCTCTCATACTTCTTTGATCTCCCATCTTCTTGCATCTATTACTTACTGTTTTTACTTAAAATATTTCTGTTAAGTAAACTTTAAGATCTAAATACAAAGATTTGAAAATTTTTTGTTTTTATACAGTAAGCCAACTTCACCCCAGGTGAGCTGCCAGGTCCACCCCACTGGGAGTGAAGAAATTCCCCTACAACTTTACCTTGAATTGCTCCTTCCTTGAAAAAAGAGTACATGTGGATTTAAATTATTTTAAGTTCCCTCAAAAGGGAAGCCTATGTGTCTGTGATAAAGTAATACTCATATATGCCATCTCCAACTTCCACAGAATCAGGTACCTGATCTCACAAATTCTAAAACCATACAGCATTTCTCATGACTTGATACCAAACTCTTCTCATAAATTAAAACTGCAACACACAATTTTAAGTTGGACTGATGGGTAACCATGGACTATCCCTGGAAAGAAAATAAAGGAACATTCTTAACTCCAAACAGAAGATCCTAGGCTTGACAAGGACTATTGAGATACAGGTGAGGAGGACTCAAATTCTCTAAATTTTGGGACTGGATATTTTTACAACTTTGAATACTAATTAGCCTCTGAAAGCCAAGTGAAGTAGACTCCTTGGCAGGACAATTGCAGCCACCAAAAGAAAGAGTGTAAAAGTATTCATTGCTTAAAAAGGTGGAGTTGTCCTCAGAAACTGCATCGATCACAAAGCAGTAGAAACTGTGGAATGCAAATTAAGCTAGTAATCAAAAGACATGTCCTAGTAAGATTGTAACTAAGACCCTAAGGGTCCTCTCTGATTTCCAGTCTGTAAAATGGGCATAATATCTCCAAATCTATATCACAGGTATACACCAGAATAGATATATAAATATATGGATATATGCAAGGCTTTGTTCTTATTAACATTGAAGGCTCAGGTCCACCCTTTAGCTCATTAGTAATCTGTTTATGTCACATACAGGTCATTTCTTGAGTTACTGAAGCATAGACAGATCATTCAAAGGATTCAAACCCTATCCTTAATTAAAAGGATTCAATGGCTTTCTTTACATATATTTTACCAACTAGAATTGTAAGATCACAAATTGTTTTTCATTTTCAACCACAATTATATAGCAAATCTACCCTGAAAACCTTTGTTAGGATGCAATTATATTTTAAGTATAAGTGTATATGTATTTCCTAGCTCCGCCTCTAAGAGGGCCTAGGTTCACTGAGCACATTTAGCACCCAGATCTTGATTTCTCAATACTATTCTTCGCTCAGGAGAACAGGATCTTGGGAGGAGTGGGTGATTCAAGGGCTAGAGTAGGGAAAATACAGGATAAACCTAGAACATCTTGTTGTTTCAGAAAGTAAGAAGTGTTCAAAAATATAATAAAAATTAGAACAGCTTGAGAATTAAAATAAGAACTAGAATCACCAGATAGCCATTAGATAAAATAAGAATATGATTTCATATTAAAATAAAAGAAAAAGGGGAGGGAGGAAGGAGGGGAAGGAAAAATGTTTTGACAGTACTAATAACAGTCGAGGAAATGGTATTAGAAAAACTTCTATTTTTTTAAACATAATAATAATAACAGTAATAATTGTTGGGTACATTTTGGAGATAGCTATGAAAAGCCAGCTCTCTTTCTCTCACCCTGGATTTAGATGAGGAAGTATGTAATCCTGGGAGTAGTGGGCAGTCATATTATAACATTTGGTAGTGTCTCAACATCCTTTTCAGCCCTCAATCTTCAGATAAAGATGAAGCCAAGAAGACACACTAGGAAAATGGTGGGGAAATGGACCCTTGATGCCGTTTTTGAGTTGGTGAATCAAGCCAACCCTAAGTCTGCCCTAACTCAGGACTTCCAGTTGCATAAATAATTAAATTTGCTGTATTCCTTGCCTCAGTTCTCTCAGCTGCAAAGCAAGCACACTTACTGATACCAGCTGGTGATCTCAATGTTTAAGTATGCCTTTTTACAAATTTGGTTTCTATGGCATAATCCAATAGAATAACTCTAACATTTAGTCATTATCACTACACAGACATTAGACTTTTCAGGGCCTCAGTATCATTATTTGTTAGATGGTTTTGAATATAATAAACAACTAGAAGTCCAAGGAAATACAAAATGCAAATATTGAAAACCCTGTAAGTCTCTGAGTTGAGATGACCTGATTAATGACAACAGTGATTGTCTCAAAATATGATTTTAAGTAGTGTCTCTAAATCCCAGTAGTCTATAATATAGACAAAAGCTCTTTCCCATTGAAAATTCTCCTACAGAAATATATACCAAAGCTATACCTAAATGTGGATTTGAAAATGAGAGGTCATTACAGGCAGGTGTGAGTGTGCGTGTGTTGCTTCAGTGTGGAAGAGAAATACGGAATCCACGGTGGCATTCAGATTTGTCCGACAGTTAGAATCTGCTCTAAAATCACCTCCACAACTTCACCTCCCATGTTTTTCCTTCTTTCTTTCTCTCTTCCTATCTAATCTTTTATTCTTCTTCACTGTACATTATTCTTTCCTTAATCTATGATGCTCTTTGAATTATTTAACTGTTCTTATAATTCTCCTTGAATATTCTGGTCATTGGAGCACATGGATTCTGTCAGTGCCAATTAATAAGTATGTCTTCAGCACAAATTCCTCCTCTTGGCTTAATAATATGAGAAGTCACAGAATAAGAGAATGATCTAACTGGAAATTAGGCATTATTAAAGAATATAAGAAAAAAATAAATCATGAAAATTACTCTAATAATTTTCTGAGTCTAAAACTCTGCCTCAGATAACCTGTCACTAAAATAAAGATAAATTAATTCGTTTTATAAATTTAACGAGCAAGAGATATTTCTCCGAAAAAAAAGAAAGAAATAATGAAAATGGTGAGTTAGCTTTTACATTTTAAAAATGCATTTTTCTTTCAAAACCAAACAAGGGAGAATTCTTACTCGCATTCTTTTCATTAGCTTATTCTGCTAAAATAAAGAAATATAGTAGGCTACACTTTAAAAAATTGTAAGCGAAAAGCTTCTCTAGATAAAGAAATTAATGCCCCCCCAAATAATAATTAACTGGTTTTTATATTTATTTTTCCTTTTTTAAAAGAGTCTTTCTCAAGTCCCTTTTTCCTAGAGTTACACTGAATGTCATTAGTGAGCACAACAGGATAGCTTCGATATTTTTTTCACCACAGATGTTTTTCCTCATTTTATTTTTAATTAAATTTATTGGGAGACATTAGTTAATAGAATTATATAGGTTTCAAGTGTACAGTTCTATGACACATTACCTGTATGTTGAATTGTGTGCCCTTCTTGGTCTTTGAAGGCTCTTATTTCCAAGCTCAGCTTGAAGGACACTAAAGAACAATTAAAAACTATCTCACTACATGTTTAGTAGCATATGTTGAATTATATTTATGCAGAACACAACTTTGCATTTATAACACAACCTTTATGATTAGTAGGAAATGTCCATTTGATTTAAAGTCAATAAAAATACATGGAGATCCCAAAATATTTCAAGTACTCTGCCACATTGAATGCCTAGTACACTTACCCTTATTATCAGGTCCCTGAAACAAATAAAATGATTGATGATTAAAGAAATTAACATAGCCTTTGGTTTTCTCATCTCTAAAACAAGGTAGTTAGAATAAGATTACTCCTTTCCTCAAAAAAAAAACTGTGATTTATATTTGTGTCTTCTCATTTTCAGGTAAGCAATGATACTGCTACTGCCTGCAAGGTGGATGGTAAATGTCAAAAGTATTTTATGAACTCTGAAAAATAATGCAACAGCAGTGGCATAGTTTTGAATCTTCCAAACACCCTCAGAAAGAGAGAGGGGGGCCAAAGGGATGAGGGAAAGAGAGAAGGGCAAGTAGGCAACTAAGTAGCAAAACCCAAACCACTGACAATACTCATAGCAAAAGTAAACGACAAGATATTCCCATAGAAACAAAAGAAAAAACAAACAAATGGGGTATATCAAGTTAAAAAAGCTAAAGAATTATCAGCAAAATGAAAAGGGAACCCATTCCATAAAAGAACATATTTGCCAATGATACACTAGACAAGGGCTTAATCTCCAAAATATATAAGGAACTCACACGACTCCACACCAGGAAGACAACGATCCAATTTAAAAATGGGCAAAGGACCTGAACAGATGCTTCTCCAAGGAGGACATACAGATGACCCATAGACATATGAAAAAACGCTCAACATCACTAGCAATCAGAGAGCTGCAAGTTAAAATCACAATGAGATATCACCTCACACCTGCCAAAATGGTCATCATCAATAAATCAACAAACAACAAGTGCTGGTGAGGTTGTGGAGCAAAGGGAACCCTGGTGCACTGTTGGTGGGAATGCAGGCTGGTGCAACCACTCTGGAAAACAGTATGGAGCTTCCTCCCAAAATTAAAAATGGATCTGCCTTTTCACCCAGCTATTCCACTTCTGGTAATATATCAAAAGAATCCCAAAACACCAATTCAAAAGAATATATACCCCCCCCACTATGTTCATAGCAGCATTACTTACAATAGCCAAGATTTGGAAACAGCCTAAGTGTCTAACAGTAGATGAGTAAATAAAAAGGCTGTGGTATATTTACACATTGGAATACTACGCAGCAGTTAAAAAGAAGGAATTCTTACCTTTTGTGATAGCATGGATGGAACTGGAGACTATTACGCTAAGTAAAACAAGCCAGAAAGACAAATACCATATGATCTCACTTATAACTTGAATCTAATGAACAAAATAAACTAGTGAGCAAAATAGAATCAGAGGCACAGAAACAGGAACAGACTGGTAGCTATAAGAGGGGAGAGGCATAATATAATAGATATATATATAATAGATATAATAGATATATAATATAATAACACCATAAAAAGAAGTGTTTAGAAGGCTTCAGTAATGTTTAAGAGCACAAAGTGATCCTGAGACCAAAATAAATGAGAACTGCTGGTGTGCAGTATTACAGATTATAGTATGGACTGTGGATCTTGCTTCAAATTCAATGGGAATCAAAACCCACTGAAGGATTTTTAAGCAGGATGATATAACCTGATTGAAATTTTAAATATTATTTTGGATTTCATAAGGAAGAGGGGTGAACGATGTGGGATACAAATGTGGAAATCTGTCACTATTTGGCAAACAATCACCCATAGATGTTTTCATGTGGACCTGAAGGGGACAGTTCTGAAACTAAGGGTTGAATTTTCCACATTAGAAAAAAAATCCCTTGTGAAAATAACTGATATTTCTTACGCAACTAAAGGTTTGCTAGTATCACATTAATTTAAAAATACATAAACAAACCCTGATGATTTAGAATGCAACATGGAATTTCCTTTTCACTTGCTCCTCAGGCCCTGGTGATTTATTTCAAGCTTGATGTTGCATTCTCGGACTTGACCTAGGCACACCATACAATTTCTTAACAAAACAGCAAAATTATACTTCGGTGACATTTCTGCAAGATGAAACAATCAGGAACAGGGTTACCTGCTGGCTGCATTCAGCTTGGCTTTGCCATTATGAAATTCATGCTTCTATAAATTGGTAGTAATAGAATTTCATCTACCTTATAAACAGCACTTTTTGAGATGGATAAAATGTTATCTCTAACAGCAGTGTGCCGCAGAAATAGAAAACAAACAAATCAAACAAAAAAAACCCTCTAGTTTTTAAATCATTGAGTGAAATGTTGTGGCTTTTTTTCCCCAAATATCAACCCACAGAAACAACAGGATCTAGTCTGAAATTCTTTGAAGTAACAATTTTAATTAAACTGAATTACTATGGGTATTTTAGATATCTACTGAACTTTTCTGACAACTCTAAGAAATACCCAATGCTGTCGGTAACTAATAAGTTCCAGCATGATTTTTCTCCCATTAAGTAATAATTCAGAAATACAGTTAAAATGTTAGCAGAAACAAATTATACGTGTTTTTAAATTATATGAGTTTCTGACTTTGTTCATATCTCCTTTGTAAATCAATCGAACATGAGATAAATGCCTACCTACTGTAGCTTAAATACAAAACCACACCTTTCTCATTGCCCTCACTAATTTCCCTTGCTTACCTTTAGAAATACAAACAAAAATAACTCTGAAAATAATCTCTAGTAATTTTATTTTCTTGAGTAGAAAAGAAGCTAGTTGGCATTAAAGAATGAAACTGAACAACACAAAAAGAAGTGAAAATGTGTGAAGGATTTCATGTAGTGTGCCTGACGGGCTTCAGAACACTATTTTAGCCTAAAGCTCTCATCCTGGCTTTCGACTCTAAGAAAAGCAAGCAAAAGAAAGATCAGATTATTAAATTCCCTTTGGACCAGCTTCAGGAAAGCAGTTTTAACATAGCTATTGACCAGTAGCAGAATAGAAATTATTTTCCTGTACCTGTGGTTATGAAATCAAATTTGGAATAAGTGCAAACAAACCTGATATTAAAAGGTATAGCTTCTGTGAAATGAAGTATGATTATTTTTAAGCACTGTTTGCAACCTAATGGAATTTACCAGAGCAAATTTTAAACAGTAATTTTGAAATAGCACTTTATTTGCAGAAATTCATTTCATGCAAATTTTCAAAACTGTAATTAAAGCACATCAGACTTATTAAATTATTTGCATGGTAGCTAGAACAAGGAAACCCTGGAAGGAGGTTCGATTTTCTTCTACTCCTCTCCATCCCAACTCCTTTTCTTTCACTCTTACTGACAAGCTTTGAAGACCCCACTGTTCCTGTCCTGCAGGGTGGTAATTGCCATATGAAGCAGGAAGATTTAAGCAAAAGAGGCATTAATTATGCCAGAGCCAAGCTTACAGTGTGGCTGCTGCCAGTGTCATATGATTTTGCCCACTGGCTTCTCACTACCTCAGAGCCAGAAATTTCCATAGCTTCTACTCTGACCCACAGAAGTAGACACTCTTGCCTAATTACCAATATTAGAGGAGAGGTAGCATAGCAAGGTTTAAGAGGGAGGGAAAAGAATGAACTTTCAAGAGTTTATGAGTTTGGCATGTTTATGGGAGACTGTGAAATCCAAGCTAATTAAAGTGGAAATTCACTTCCAATATACTTGTATGGGTGAAATGAGGCAAGTGGAACCTTGGAGAATGAGTAGCATGGTGAGTAACGGTTGTTCACTTACTGGGGGAAATAAATTTTCTTGCTGGAGCAGAAATCCAGAGTCTTGAGGCAAAATTAATTCATGAGATATAAGGAGAGCCAGTCACCAAAGAACGGAACCAGGGTTAGGTCAGAGGACTTTTGCCCTAGGGCATCTTAAAGGCATCAGGAGACCTCCTGGTTGAAGAAATATATAAATTATCAGCTCTGTACTCAAATATTTGGAGATCATGACATGGAAGTAAAGTAGAATTGTCCAGTAGGTTCACATTAATGGTCTGTAACTTAAGAAAGAAAACAGGACTGGTAACTTAAAATGAAAGAATTATCCACAGTGAGTGGATGGAGTGTGAGGAGGTGACATCATCAGCAAAATATATTAAAGGAAGAAGGACAGAGGACATGGCTATGAAGACCAGGACTAGATGCGGAGCTGGAAAAGAGACAAGAGAAAGATCCTGGGGATGAAAAAGAGAAGGCAGAACAGTGTAGATAATTAAAGGAAGGATAGGATTTTAATGGGAAAAAAAAAATGTGGGCAACAATGTCAACAGCCAGAGAGAATAAAGACTATTAACATGGTGGTAGGTAGAACGTGGAAGGCATTAATGAATGTTCACTGCGTAGGCTCAGTCAAACAGTAGCAGGGATGGACTGTGTGAGAGAAGAAAATGAGGCACTAAGGATAAGCCACTCAGTGGCCATTAAAGAAAGTAGAAAATCAAATGATGGTTCAAGGAAGGAGCAATGCCAAGTGAAGATTTTTCTAAGGTAGCGGAGACCCAAATGAGAAAGTAGACTTTATCTCCCCTTTCTGGCTCTGAAGATGGTGAAAAGTGAGCATATGTGGGCCAGAAGTGTCTTGACCAGGTTCCTCCAGAAAGAAAAAAAAATACAGGGAGAAAATTAATTCCACCTATAAAGTAACAGATACTGGGTTCAATTCTAGATAGATTTATTAAGGAATAAAGGACAGTTCTCCAAATACTCCCCACTCCATTGCACTCCAACCCACACCCACCCTGGGGACATTATTTGCTTTCTAACAGTATCCCACCCACACAGTCTTCACCCCTCTCTTGCACGAGGCCTGGTGGTAAGACCCATTCCCTTTCCTTGTTTTCAGCTGAACCATCTGCTTGCCTGTAAACCAGGGATTCTTAACTTCTGCACTACAGTCACATTCAAACCAATAGTTTTCTGTGGGGGTGGGGATACAAATGGGGGTTAATGTGCACTGTAGAATGATTAGTGGTGTCCCTGTCCTCCCCACTAGATCACTAGCATGCTCCCCTACAGTGCTAACAATCAAAAATATCTCCAGATGTTGTCAAATGTTCTTCTGGGGCAAAATTCCTTACTCCCACATCAAGCATCACTGCTTGTAGACACTTCCGTCCCCTCGTTCTCCCTAAAAGCCAATACACACACCCTCCCTCACCCTGCTTCTCCCATACTGACTGTTTCTGAAACAAGCAAATGACACTTTTGTATTTTCAACAACTTTTCAGTACAGGTAAAAACTGACAAGACTTAACAAACGGAATCCTGACAAATTTGCCGTTTCAAGAATACTAACAGCATGGCCATGCCCCCAGATTCTAAAGAAGCATTAAGGCAGCGGGGGCCGCAGTTTCCATGCCCCTACTCTGGACTTCCTTCCCAGCTAAGTGTGGGATACGACTGCACCCAGTTACAGGGAGGCTGGATCCCGGACCCATCCCCTGACTCACAGTCCTGTTGGACACGGACATAGATAGCACAGCCATTAGGTCTGGTGGGTTGGCTTCTTTATTTCACTGTCAGGTTTTGGCTGCATGGTCACCCATTTTTGACAAAAATCAGTGTAGTTTCTCTGCAGTTTGTTCTTCTTCTGCATGGCCCCCCACACCTATCCTTCAAATATTCAGATTTCCCAGGTTTCAGTCCAACATTTACTACCTTGCATCATACCTAGAGATTTGTGGTTCCAAGCCTGGGACCTTAACCACTGCCGGGCCCTCAGGTGAGGAACAGCACCCCCCAGGCCACCCCAAGGCTCCTCCCGTGGCCAACAGGCTGCCGTGCGCGCAGTAACCTGCACTCCCTCCTGTAGCTTCCTGGTGTTCCCCAGGGCTGTGGCTGTGTGATCCAGCACTGCTCCTGGTCCCATTTTTCTCTGCACTTTTTATTTGCCTAACACATCTTTTTACTGGAATATTAGGACTAGTTTGACATGTCAGGCTTCAATTAATCCTGCTCAGAGTCCAAGCAACATTGTGCGTCCTCAGCTCATCTGGGGATAAGAAGTGACAAATACACCTTGAGTCCAATATATTATTAATAAATTTCTGATGGATTACATGAGCTTTGTCTACTTTTTAGAAGCCTAAGTCGTTATGTATACCCTTTTCTCATCCCTCTGAAAAAGTGGTTCTATACCAGGTTAAGCCATTTTGCACAGGGGGCAGTACTAACTGATCATTTACGTGACTTTGGGTTACATCCCTGATCTCCTGACCAGTGAAAACATTAAAAGTACCTGCTTCTAAACAGACTGTCTTTCTCTTTTTGAAAATACATTTGCATATCTCTTTGGAATCATCTCTCTGAGTGGCTTAACTGGTTGGAATATAAAGTGAAATCGATTGGCCCTACAAACAGGAAGAAGTATGACCTCTCTGCTACATGTTTTTATCATCGTGCGGATGGTTACCATTTATCAAAAACAGTCTCTCTCTAGCAACACTCTCCAATTGGCTCCCAGATCAATCAACATGCTTGTAAATATTTTGTTTTCAGCCCTCTGCCCTCACATAAACACCCAGAGGAATAAATGCCTATTTTCCAACCACTTTCTGGCTAAGTCACTTAGTATCTGCTCCAAAAATAAGCAGACACTTTCCCTAAGGCTTTCATTAAAAATCCTTTCCAAATCCTACGAATCCTCCTCTCAAAGTATATAGCCTAACATAGCCACTGACTCTAGCATGTGCCTAACTTGTTTAAAAAAAAAAAAAGAAAAAAAAAAGGCCCTAAAATGTCAATACAAGAGCCCAGGAAGCCCATCGTTTCCCCAAGGACTGACAGAGCACACATACAATGAATCCAGCCCCTCCCTTGAGCGAAGACTCTTAAGAATTTGAAGAATGTACACACTGAACTGATGCACTCATGTCATGGATAAAACTGACAGGAGAGAGGCTTTAGGTTATTCTACTCCCTAATCTACAAGATAAAGAATTATCATTTAATAAATAACAGCAACTGTAACTCTTGGTTTGTACCTAAACTTTTTATCTAACTGGTCTAGGAATGGTGATTAAAATTCCATTTGGTGTTATAATTTAAAAACAAGTGAGATGACACCTCTAAGAATACATATAGATCTACTTTTTTGAGTCACTTGCAAGGATTATAGAAATAAACGAAATTCACAATAAAAACAGTACAAGTGAGAACTGGTCCCCGTGGGTGTGTGGGGATTGAGCATGAGAGACAAAGTGGTAAACTGGGGAAGGAGAACAGTGTGCATTTCTCTTTAGGCTACAGAAAATAACATAGGAAACTGGGGAAGAGTGTAGGAAGGGCTTTCTCCTACTTCTTTCCTCCCACAGGAAATCTCTAATACTTTCTGAGAAAAGGGATCAGCTGTCCCATTTCTACCCATTAGTGAAACAGAGATTTCTAGACTTAAGCATATTAGTGAGCACTGCCCTTTATAACAGCTCCAGAAAATTCTGCTAAGAAAGAAAACTCTTGACAGAAATCTCCATTGTTTCTAAAGTAAACTCACCCTGTGTTAAATGTAAGTCCAAAAATGTGACTTCTAAAGCACAGCGAGCAGATTAATATAGGAAATTCAAAGACCCTGCTAAAAACACCCCAGTGTAATGTAATTTTCATCCAGAACTAGCTGAAGCAAATGGGCGGCATACAGAAATGTATGCTTTTTTAAGGGCATTTTACATTTGAATATGTAACATGCCAGTCTTTTTAAGAACCTCTGGTAGAAGCAATTGAGCGGAGCTATCTGGTGCTCCCATTTTCTTCCTTTACCCTCTTCGGAATGTGACCACTATGGGAGAGCAGCTCTGGGTAACAACAGGTCTGCTCTGGCATCCCCCGTCCAGAGTGACAATTTAAGCACCAGGTCACTTTCCATGGAGGAAGAGGCTGGGGTAGCTCCCTTCCATACTTTCTTTACTCATACAGGGCCTTAATCCCTGGGCTGTACCCAGAATTACTCAGAGCAGGCGGACATAGATCCAATCTGGTAAAAATCCCCAGGATCAACCCCGGGGCTAATTTCCACCTCTAGAATTTGACCACCCACCAACCCTCTCCCAAGTCATTTTCACTAGGTCATGATGAAAAACGTTCAGATCCCTAGTTCAATCACAACTTCTGATTCAGAGGAGGAAATAATGGTATTAAAAGTCAAAAGCTATTTACAGAGCTTCTCATCTCATCTGCCTTCTAGTAATATGTGATTCTTTATATACTTCTATTTTTTATAATGGTTTCAAAGAAACAGGTTCTGATCTGTTTTGATTACTCTGGAATTATTATACAGTCTTTTATTATCATTTCAGAACCTTTTCCTACATTTAAAGACTTGAAAACAATAGAGAAACGACATGTTGACTCCCATGAAATAGCACATATTCACTACAACACTATGCTGAGATTTTGGGATGGGTGAGTGTTAGTTTACATGTGTGTTTTATAACCTTAATTAAAATACCACCACCTGATTATAAAGAATATCTAATTTTTGTTCCTATTTCTGTTTTAGAATCTCTCTCCCCACGCACCTGCTAACTCAGCTTGCATTCTTTTCTTCATGTGTGTGTTGTGGGTGGGGGATGTTGATAAGTCCTACCAGGTTAGCATTCTGCCTGCGAGAAGACCAATATCACTATACAACACCCATATGTTTCTTGCCTGATAATTAAGATCCATATTTTTGAGATTCATGGAATCTCAATAAGCCTGAAGTGCCGAGTAACATTAAATATTTCTGTGTTCCACTTTCCTGTTCCTGAATATTGCCCCCGCCCCAAATTCTTATGTGTGAGTCCCAACCCACAGGACCTTAGAATATGACCGTACTTGGAGACGGGGTTCTTACTGGGTAATTAGATAAAATGAGGTCATTAGGGTGAGCCCTAATTCATTTGACCGATTTTCTTATAGGGAGAGGAAATGTGGACACTGACATGTATGAGGAAAGAAGATGTGAAGAGAGAGAGAGGAGATGACCATCCACAAGCCCAGGAGAGAGGCCTAGGCCAGGTCCTTTCCTCACAGCCCTCAGAAGGAACTGATCCTGTGGGCACCCTAATCTTGGACTTTTAGTCTCCAGGACTGTGAGAAAATAAATTTCTGTTGCTTACGCCACTCAGTCTGTGGTTCTTTGTTATGGCAGCCCGAGCAGACTAATACACCTACCAAAGGAGGAAGAGGGCAGGAAGCTTCAAGATGCCAAAAGGACAGATTGTAAAACAGTAGGAAATGGGGAAGTTCATTAAGATGACGAGTGGGAGCCAACAGGTTACATAAGAGTACAACTGTTATGCACTCCCCATAAAGGAAAGGATTAATTTTAGGCCCTGCTGGCCCATGCAAAGGTGTAAATTAAAGAAAATTATCTCTCCAATCCCAGGTTTAAAAAAAAAAATACAACACTGAAATATATGAAAATACAAAATGGCAAAAGAAACCTGCCATACTCAAAGTATATTAGAGACTGAGTTAAAATAAGTAGTCCGAACATTTGAATACATAAGACATAATACAAAGATGTAAGTATCTCAAGCTACACAGTGGCAAATTCTAGGATTCTTTTATAATGCTAAAAAAAAGTCTCACATATTGGCTTATTCACTGGAAAATGGTAGTAAAACCAGTCCTTAAGATAATTGTAGCACAGTGCAATTTAGGCTGGTAACAAATAGATTTCAATCAAATTTACAGAATCATTAATAATGGATTTTTCCCAATGTAATTCTTTAATATCTATAAATTTCCTTCTGATAAACACTGATACAGAAATGGCAAATTGAAACAAGTCATTAAACAGTTGTGGCCCCCTGTTTACCCTTTATAAAATGGAAAACATATGAATTATAAATACATAAATATCTGAAATACCAAGATCGAACTTTTCATCTTCTGGGATAGGAGCCATCAGAAATAGCACAAGCAAAAAGCATACAATATATAAGAGACTTTATTTTTGCTCTGATCTTCCTCATTGCATCATCCTGCTCACTGGGGTGGAGAATTGTGCCATTTAACGTTTCACAAAAGAGAAAGCATTTTTCTGTCTTTTGTGCCATAGAGAAGATTGAATTCTCTTAACCGTACTTTGTGCTTTTTGTCTTATACATTAACCTTTCCCTGGTTTTCTATCCATGAGCCAGAATATTGAGTTGATTATCCTGCAAGCACACTCTTTGCCAAGGTTTACTATTATTTTCCATTAGTTTCAATTCTGGAGGGAAGGAGCTAGAGCCCATATAGGTGATGGATGGGGTTAGGGGCCCAAGGACTAACACAGCTGTATAAGAAGCGACTGCTGGGTGATGTATGGACATATTGGAGTAATACGTGCTAAAAGTAAGGAGACAGCATGCAGCAGTTGGCAGGACAACATGCAGCCTAAATTACATCATTCATTTAATAGGTCTAACATATGGCAGCTATTAGAGCTCCAAAACTAATGCAAGACTAACCAACGCTCTTCATAGAAAAGGAGCTTCCATTCTTAATTTTTCTGTAAAAGGCCTCCGTCCAAGTTGCTGCCAAGTCAAACGCAATAATGACATATATTTCTAAAGGCAATAATAATATAGACTTTGCCAAGAAATTAACAGTTTCACATAAAAATATATAAAATGTTAAATCTTCTTGTTTTTGTCTTTTACAAATATTTAAAGGAGCTGTGTAGGAACACAATTGGATACTTTAATGATTTTAAGTAGCAATTGAATTCCATTATATATAAAGCAGCTCATAATAATTTTCAGGATAAAAGATACAAATGCTCTATATTGAAGCTGAGTTGACCTTTTTTTAAAGCAAGTGAAACATATCTTCAATTATGTCATTTTCCAATTAATCTCATTTTTGTGTTGCAAAAAAACACAGGAGAAAGCTCCAGTGATGTTTTAGGGACTAAATTTTCCCTTGTTCTACAGTTTTCAAATAGTTACCCTAATCAGGAAAAAAGAGAGAAAGAGAGTAAATGAGCAAGGTACAACCACTTTCGCTCCATTAATAATCATTGGAAATTATTTTTATCATACTTAAGTAAAATGCTTCTCTAAATGTTGGTTCTTCTGGTGAGCTACACTTAAAATCCCAGGGCCTCTGTGAACACTCCAGAAGGAGAAGGGCTGCCATTGGCAGATGAATACAAAACAACTTTGCACCAGAATACAAACAGGGACCCAGAAGTCAGTCCACTCCTCACAGCCTGCTCTATGCTCCATCCATGCCATTCCCTGGCAGGACAATTCTCCCTTGTCCCTAGGCTTTAATTCCATCCAGTTGAGCCCTTTGCTTCTTTGATCTGACTTCTCCCTTCCATCATGCCTCCCTTTTATCAACTGTCTAAGGCTTTACAATGCACTCTATGGAATATCATTCTTCTTCCTAGAAATAGTCACCATTTAAAACTTTTTGAAGACTGTCATTTCTCTACCCAGTATCTATGTACCTTTTTCCAGATTCCATTACCCCCATTTTCCTCTGGGGAACCACTTCTTCCTCATTCTGTCCAAGTGCTTATTGTGGAGTTAACCCCTATCTCCAGAGGTTGCAAGAATTAAAGTATAATCAATTAAAGAATTACATTCTACCATATAAAACCATATAGTACCATACACTCTTTGGGATAATGATGAGATTAGGATGGGTATGTGAACCAATCAGACCCAATGGGAGGCAAGGAGCTAGCTATTCTGGAACTGCTGATAAACCCTGTGCTGTTGGCATAATCTGGAAGGTTGTGGACCTGAAGTATTGGCAGGCATATTTCCAGTATATGAAACCCAAGAATGTAGCCACAGGGAATGATACAGAGCCAAGAGATGGTGCAAGACCATTGGGAGACTTCTACATTGCCATGTACTTCTTACGTCACTATTTAACTGTCTCAGGAGTGGAACTGTATATTCCTTGAGAACAAGTTCCTGAATGTTTCTTAGTACCTTCAACCATGTATAACATAGTTCTATAGTTGCTCTACCAAAAAGAGATCAACGTAATAAATAATGTGTACATATTTGCTCCACATTCCATTCATCCCCCAGGCTGAGATTAATCTGAGAGATGTAAAGTATTCTTCCCTTGATGTACCTCTCACAATGTGAGCACCTCAGCACACTCAACAATTCCAGAATTTAAAGAAACTTTTCAAAATACAACACTGCCCCTAAATACAAGGCACCTACTACCTATAGAACTCGACTGAAAATTCAAGAAAGTTTCAGGGTAATTTTCACTGTGACATTTTGCCATAAGTGTTGGTTTTATGACCAAATCCCTGAATAATGTGCAGCTCTCCTTTGCGTGACAGGCTAGTGCAGGCCATGCTCATACTAAATTCAGAGAAGGAGAGACTGATGTGATTCGGAGGGAGGTCTATAGCAGGAGCTTGATTTGACATTTCTCCATATCACACTTGTCTACTTCTCAGAGCCTGAATTCTTTGTCTCCAGAAACTCACTGGGAATGCCCAAAGTGCTGTCACTATGAAAACGATTCCAGTTTACCTCAGTGAGTATGACCTGCGCACCTCCAACCATCATGAGTCATGATGTCCATGAGGTGGGGGAAGGTGGCCCAAGAGAATTTCCAATACACATGAGAAGATGTAAACCTTTGTGTGTTCTTATAAAACATTATTTTTCCTTTCTAGCAAGTCCTTAAGCTTCTCTGAGCCTCATTACACTTCCTGCCAAGGAGAATTGATGAGTAAGAACACAAGAGCCTGAAGGTGCCAGGACCTGGCGTCGGAGTGAGGCTTCAAAGAGGTATCAGGGCCTCAGAAAGCAACTGACCTTGAGGTACATCAAGGCAGTTGGGCCACCAACCGCCTCACACAGATGTCTGTGCCCTAGCACGGTATCCAAGCACAGACTCTCCTATCTCCTCCAGCCTGACACAGAAGCAGCAGCAGAGAGAGCTATCTGACCAGAAGGGGCCAGGAAGACGGCTCCATGTAAAGAATGGAGAGGATGTAGAGGCCCACGTTTAGGACACATGTAATAAAGCAGGGCCTGGAGACCCCAGTGTGGGACACTGCTGCTTCCAGGCCCCTGGTGCACAGGAACATGAGAGGCCGTTTGGTCCCCAGCCACTCGGCAGCCCAGACAGCAATTCCTCCAGGTTTGCACTCAGGCACCAGGGCTTGGGGCCCCTCTTTGAGGCTCAACTGGTTCCCCTTCTCACCCTCCAACCCAGGAAATCTTTCTCTAATTGTGGGGAAAGCCCTGTTCTCTTCCTCCTACTTCTTTTAAATATTTTTCCCATACCCAAAATACTCTTAGTTCCCTCAGGACTGCGGGTTTTGGAACACAGCTCTGAAGAGGCTCTTCCTATACTGGCACTTCCCGTCCCTGAGGTGATGAGCTCAGACCTGACCATCTGCTCCAATGGAGAGGGGAGGGAAGTGCCAAAAGAAATAAAATAATTAATCTCAAACAAATGATTCAGTCATATTCTCCTCCTGGATTAAATATTTGCATCCCTGCAAAGAAAGTGTACTCTACACACAGGCATCACTCCTCACCCTCCCCTTCTACATTTTGCCAGGAGGAAACTAAGGCCCGGAGAGCCAAAGCACGCTCATAGCCACCCCAAACGTACAGAGCAGCGGTTAAGAGCGTAAAATGGAATCAGCCATCAGGTTAAATCCTGACCCCACTACCTACTATCTATATGTCCGCGGGCAAGTTCCTTAATCTCCCTGTCCTCGATCTTTCCGGTGTAAAATGAGTGTGATTAAAACAGTACCTGCCTCGTGGAGGTGTTGTGATGGGAGTGGGAGTAAAGAGCCTGGAGCACTAGCGCACACAGTGAAGGTTCTGTGTGTTAGCTGGCGGTTCTTATTTGTCCAAAACCACGAGGCAATTATTAGCGGAGCTGGAACGAAAGCTGAGTTTCTCAGATTCCCGGCTGGTGCCAGGCTCCCGCTCGGTGCACTGTTAACACAGTGCCCGGACAACGGTAAGCAGTCAATATACGTTTCTTGGATGCGTACGCAGGTGTCCACAGGGCAGAAACTCACACGCATGGGTATTTCAGTGACAATAATGGTAAGTCAAGCGGGTCCTTGCTAAAATAATTGTTTGCCTAGGAAAATATTCAGAATATATTTCTGAAAGGTGTTGAACATATGTACACATAAATATGTGTAAAAATAATGTGGAAATTTTATGCATCAAAATGTTAGTGCTATGGTTATAATTTAGAGTGGCTTTTGTTGTTCTTCTTTGGATTTTTCTTCATTTTCAAGTGTTCTGCAGGGAGCATAATTTTTTTTTTAATTAGAAGAAATAATTTTATTTTAAGGTGGATGGACATAATTTAAAGACAAGTCATATACAAATGGAAGAATTATTGATATTATCCTTTTTTTATAATTCTTCATAATTCCCTGGTTTTATGGGAATTCCAATTTTTGTGGAATTCAATGTGAACAACTCAAGACTATGCAAGTAATCACATCTAGGTTCTATTACAATTACTTGTTCTACTTCTGTTCACAAGACAGCTGGTGGAAGTGATGCTCAGGTGGTTGGGGCTAAATGGCCTGTAAGTGCACAGGTGCTATCTAATGAGGAAAAAAAATGTTTTCCAAAAATCTCAGTAGAGCATATCCTGGGGTCAGAAATGTCACATTTGGCTTGAAGCTATCATACATTGCTAAATGAACGAATATATGTATGAATGACCAATAATAATCAGAGGCAGATACCATGTAATATGTGACACTATGTCAAAAGTTGTTGCAAGCAGCCCCAACCAGTATGGCTCAGTTGGTTGGGCACTGTCCTGCAAAGTAGAAGGTCACCTGTTCGATTCCCAGTCACAGTACATGCCCGAGTTGTGGGTTCAATCCCCGGTCAGGGAGTATACAAGAAGCAAGTGATTGATATTTCTCTCTGACATTGATGTTTCTCTCCCTCTCTTTCTCCCTCCCTTCCCCTCTCTCTAAAAATAAGTAATAAAAAAAATTTAAAAAGCTGTTGCAAACAAAACGTTTAATCAGCTGGTGGTTTTGTTTTTCAAAGCTTCTGCATTCTTTTCTCCCTCTCCCCATTGTAATGAGTTGAAGTAGGCGGATGTAATGGTGAAATACAGGGTGTGGTAGGCAGCCTCTAAAATGGGAAAGGGAAAATAGTGACCTTACAGTGGAGAAAACTAGAAAACTCTACCTTGTCTAAGTGATCAGCAGGGATAAATCATGTGGATATACACACCATTTATGAACGATTTGATGAGAGAGAGGCACGGCCTCTGTTGTATTCTCCTCCAGGGCTCATAACCCAGTCTAATCATCTAATTGAGAGAAAAATAGCAAACAGACTCTCCGAGGGGAATACTCTACAAAATATCTGACCATCACTGCACAACACTATTAAGGTCACGATAAGCAAGGAAAAACTGGGAAACCGTCACAGGCCAGAGGGGACCATGGGGACATGACAACTAATGCAGTGCGATTTCCTGGGTTGGATCCTAGAACAGAAAAGGGACATCAGTCAAAAAGAAAGAAAAAGAAAGAAAAAGAAAGAAAAAGAAAAAAGGCTTCTTCTCTTCTCCCTGTGTCTCTCCTGTGTGTGTTTTTATAAGGACATTTGGCATCAGTTTTAATACCCATTCAGATAATCCAGAATAATCTTGAGATCCTTAATTAATTACATCTGCAAAGACTCTTTTTCCAAATAAGGTCACCTTTACAGATTCTTGGGGTTGGACTGTGGACATATATTTTGGGGAGCCACCATTCAATCCACTACAGATGTTAATGTGATGGGAAGATGGGCAAATCATTGTGTGGGAACTTGCCATACTCTCTTTGCAAATTTTCTGTATATATAAAATTATTCCAAAACGCAAACAGTATTTAAAAAATAGTTAATATATTTAAGCAAAGTTGGCTTATTTGGCTTGTGACACAAAATTCAGAGACTGATACAGTAAAAAAATCCACAGACATCCTTTTGTAGACAGCAAAATTGGTGGCAGTGATTGCCTCTAAGATTGTAAAAACTAACAATAACAATACTCTAGAAGACGCTTGGATTATATTTTGTTTTTGTAAGCATGTCTATGTCACCAAAGATGGAAAATTTTGGCAAAGATGCCTGATTTTTCAACTGTCTTGAACCAGAAGTTGGAGGTGAAGAATGTGAAATTGCTTTCATATTTGGTTACTTTTCCTCCCCTTTTTAATTACAGATTTAGAAGAATGGGGTTGGTCAATCAGTACAAAAAAAATATTATTCAGATTCAACCACTTTTTCATTTTCATTGAGTGTTTGTCACATCACAGTAAAATTCCAACCGTTATAAAATTTGCTCTAATTTATTCAGTGCTTTGGACAAATGCAAGGTAAATTATTCCAATGGCTGCTCCTTCCTCTCTATTTATCAACAAAGGCATTCCTACAGCTCAAACCTGTGATATAAAAGCATTAAATGATTGTGGAATGGCCCTAGCTGAACTTTTTTTTTTTTTTTTTTTGGTTTCCTTTCTGAGATACATTGCTGTCTAATGGACATTATCCATTTTAATTTCCTTGGGTTATTTTCCTTAATAATAAAATGGGATCTATTGTTTCAAATGGTTCACGTTGAAAGGTGATTTCTGGTTTATACAGACTTCTCAGTCTGCAGTTAGAACCCTGTACATTTTTGCTGTCAGGGAAGGATCTGTGGTCAGATGACAGTCACATACAGGCAACACCTCGCAGACACGGAGTGCGAGAACGTCAGGTCCCTCAGCCCGGGGATCTAGCCTGGACTGCCAGCCATGCTTCTCCAACTTAGGCAGAATGGCCACCTTCTCTTTCTGGAGTTATCCAGTGCCAGAATGCAAAAGAGAGGCAACTGATTCTCCTGCAGAGGTCCTCGGTGCTTTTGAACACACAATGCACACACAGCCTCTTAGAACAAATCACTTAGGGGCTCATCAGGGAGAGCGTGACCCCGTACTGCTCCCTCTGAGGAGAGCATGCCACAGTGCTTCTCATGCCCCATCTTTTTCTGGCCCTAAAATCAAACCTGTTCTGGTGTTTAAGGAGACATATTTACCAATGTAATGAAAAGAAGGTGAAGATATAAAACACTACGATATTTAAAACTAAATATATCACCTTTTCTCCTAGGAGCCAGCTTAGAAGTCATAAAGCCATCTGCTTTTCTTATCAACCCATAGATGTCCTTTCCTCTCACTTGTCCCCCTTTACCCCCTCCTGTCTCCTTTGAACCAGCTGAAGACCCTCCCCACCTTTCTCATGCCTGTACTCCAAATGTGAGTTCCGGTCATCCCATCGCAAACTGAATGGTCTCTGAGGTGTTCCCAAGTGTTCGTGCTAGCTTCTGAGAGAAGTTCCCGTTCCTGGCCATTGTCTCCTTCCATTTTCTCCCATCTCTTTCTCTTATACCCTCCTAATCTTCCTTTCCTCACAGTAATCATGCATTTTAATCACCGAATTTCACGTGACGGAGTTTATTATGTGACCACCCTTCCACCAACACCCTTAGGGCTGTTTCAGAGGAACAATTATAACACTCAGGTGTTAAGCTAAGCAAGCGAGGAGGGTGCGAGCTAACTTATTTGGCAGAGACACGTGAAGCATCTGAATCTCGCAGTGCCGTGCTGGGCTCTGTGTGCGCTGTCTCTGTCCCCCATGTTCTACCGTTTTAAGGATCTTCGGGGAGGCCGTTCCTAGAATGTGCATCTTTCACTCCAGGCTTTAAGATTCCTCAGCTTCAAAGACAGCCAGTGCCACCACTGCTCTCCACAGAACCCCAGCCTTCTTCCTGCTTTACAGCTCTCACCATGCTCCAGTTTCCCATTTGCCTGAACACACTGTTTCTTCAGTACCTCTACAGTAGTGTTTAAGAATTTACCAAATAAACAGTTATGAGGCATTTACACAATGGAATACTACTCAGCCATAAAAACAGAAGAAAATTCTACTGTTAGTGACAGCACGGATGGACCTGGAGAACATTACGTTAAGTGAAATAAGCCAGTCAGAGAAAGACAAATACAGTATGATTTCACTCATATGTGGAATCTAATGAACAAACTGAACTAACGAGCAAAATAGAGACAGACTCAGAGATGGAGAGCAGATGACAGCTCTGAGGCGGGGAGGTGGGCGGTGGAGGGATGGAGCAAAAAAGAGGAAGAACTCACGGGCACGGACGACAGTGTGGGGACTGCAGGGGGGAGGGGGGTGGGGGTGGAGGAGGAGTGTATGGGGGTAAATGGTAAAGGGAAAAGATACAATGAAAAATAAATAAATATTTACAAATTTTTACCAGATGCAAGTTATTTTATCTATTTTCTTAAAATAACATCTGGTGTTTCAAATCTAGCTGTGATACAAGATGACAATATGAACTTCATTTTGTTGTAGATATGAATATGAATAAAAAAGCTTACAAGTAACTCAAGAATAACCTATTCATAGAAAGTTAATACCTTTGCGATAATGAAGAACTCTTCATAATAACTTAGAAGTCATTCAAAAGTGATCTAAGAACAGGACTTTAGGAACTAATTAAGTTGTGACATCTGGACTGCATAGATCAATCCGCAATACTAGAGAGAAATGCTGGAAGAGAGTGAGGTTTTCAGTCAGAAGATTAAGGCTCAAATCCTCTCTCTGCTGCTTACTCTCCATGTGACCTTGGGTACATCTCTTACCTTTGGAAGTGTATGCACACAACACCTTTTTTAGTGAGTTGGTTGTGCTCCCATTTTTTTCATGCCTCCTTATATCCACTCCCTTCGATTTGCGCCCCCTCTCATAAAAGCGGAGACTATTTTCTCAAGGCCGGCCTCGAGCTTTGGCCAGCAGGATGCAGCAGGAGAAAAGCGTGGGCGCCTCCCCTGACCCCTGAGAGGACTGCGAGTTTCCCTCTCAGCAGCCTGCAAGATCCTTGAACAACCCTGGTCTGGCCTGCTGGAAGCACGATGCCCAGTCACCCCTGTGGGCCCGGCTGAGAAGACCGCCAAACTCCACACCTGTGAGTGAGTACATTTAATTAGGCTTGTGAGCAAGCCCACTTAAAATTAGCTGAGCCTGGTCTAAACCTGAAGAATCACCAAAGCAAGCCACGGACTTGGTTAAATAAATACTAATTGCTTTAAGTCGCTAAGTTTTGGGGTAGTTACCCAGAAGCAACAGCTGATACAGGTACTATAGAGGTTGTTGTTAAGATTAAAGTAAAAAAATAATAATAATTTACTTATTGAGGTGCTTCGTACCTAGTAGATGCTTGATAAGTCACAGTTATTTTTATTATAATTATACCAACATTATCTGTATTCCTATGTTTATGAAGTAGTATTTCATCAAAGGTCTTTTCCTAATATTTCTGTTCAAAGTCTGTATTAGGCAGGATACAGATGAGAGAAATACAAATCAAGTTATACCAAAAACAAAAACGAAGTGAGCTTTTAGTGCTGACTTTGGACAGAACTAGGCCCAGACCTGCAACAACCTCAGCATCACTCTGCTTCCCTCTCCATTTCTCTCTGTGTAAGCCTCATCCTGACAACTGCCGACCGGCGTCCTCCACGGGGTAATACAGCTAGCCGTCCTCAGCTCTCTTTCCAGTTCCAGGAACACAGAAGCAAAGCAGTTTTCCCTACTGACTCCACTATAGGCGAGTCCCAGACAAGGGCTCTCGTTGGCCCGGCTTGGGTCACGTGTCAAGTCTGAACCAACGACAATGGCTCTCTGACCCCATTAGGTCATGTGCTGATCCCTGTGTAAAGACAGAGAGCAGAGTCTGCACTAAAGAAGAGGAAATGTGCTGGGTTGCAAAAATAAGACTACCAGAATCCTGGAATTGTACAATAAATTATGCTATTGCCATCCTCCAATTCATTACAGGCCCAATTGCCCCTCATTATCACTGGACTAGACCCTTGGACTTGGAGTCTATAGTCCCTGAGGTAGAAAATAAAGTGCCCTCAGAAACAGAATTCAGGGTTCTTTGCTTACTTCTCTCTCTCCAATCAGTTTTTATAACACCCTGGGAAC
Organism: Mormoops blainvillei; assembly: GCA_004026545.1. NCBI lineage: Eukaryota > Metazoa > Chordata > Mammalia > Chiroptera > Mormoopidae > Mormoops > Mormoops blainvillei. The sequence goes on from PVJD01000333.1 coordinate 278,138, forward strand.
ACAGGGGAAATTAAACTAACATACGTGTCTTTTCAAGGAAAGGCACTTTATTATACTTGACTTTACATTCTCTCACCAACATATAAATATTCTCGTCGCATTCTAACAAGATTTTGGGTGTTCTGGACACCCAGACTTTAGAGGCTTAATTTGCCATGGCTGAATTTATACCTAAGCTTTAAAGATAAACTCTCTTGTGAGTTGAATCACAGGATTGTGGAGATAGAAGAAAGCTCTGAGATCATTTAAATCTAAATTGGACGAAAATAGCAGAGACATTTCAAGTTACAGGCTTTGGGGCCCCGGGTGCTGCAACTAGGGCTACAGCTGTTCTAGCTCAACGCGTAACACAGATGCCGGACGTATGAATGCGAAGCCCAGGTGCGGCCCTACACCTCGGAACCCCTTATTCAGCATCATTCCAAAGGCCGAATTTCTTATAAAAGTTAAAACTAATAAATGCACAATCTAGCAGAATTTATAACAAACTATTGCTATTGCTCAAGAGATCAATCCAGGAAATAGGAATTCCAGCAGAGAACTGCGCAGATTAAGATGTATGTCATCTACTCATTCTGCCTACTTTATGATGTTCCCATCAGTGTCTCATTTTTATTTGAACAGAACTGCACATGTTACTGCATAATTTTAAATAGTTTAGCTAGTTAAAGAAATAATTTAGTTGTACCAGTCCTTTCCAGGGCAGGTCAGACACTCTAACTGGAATTTACGGATAATTATATTACCTTAAATACCTGTGTTATAAAAAGGCTTGAAATTCAAGGACAAACAATGTCTATTTTTGTTGCATGTATGAGTAAAAAATGTAGAATTATCTCATGAATTCCAAGAGTTCCAAGGAATTCTTTAATATTTAATTGTATTTAACTGACCATCCATTTTACTTCCTTGAATTTAGTTTACCTGTAACTTTTTATCTATAAAATGTAAAAACCACAAGCAGACTGAATCAGCAGAATTACTACAGGTAAGACTCAAAATGCACAGGCTCAAAATGCCATACGCTACTAAAGCTTATCTCTATAAAGCTTAGCAGAGAAGAACACAAAAGATAACCCTAACAGTATGTCTAGGTACAAAACATAATCAGTATGCCAATAGAAAGAAAAAGTAAAAGTTTTGCTCATTAAATCCTTTCTGGAAAAAAATCTGGCAATAAATATTTATAAATATTGTAATACTAAATTTATAAATATATAGGTTATATGTATATTTATATATGTATATATGTATATACGTATACATAACCAAATCTTGATTACGAAGAAAATGAAAAAGAAAGCACAAAGCTACACGAAATCAGAGGACCTTCTACAGGGGAAGAAGCTCAGGACCCACAGAGGTAGGGTGACTTGCTACTGACACTGCTATTTGGTGACAGACGGCACCTGCAGTCCATCCGTCCCTGACTCTGGCGTTTCCGCGCACAGCTGTCTCCAGTTTATCTATTTATTGAGCTGGTCTACACAGGATGCAAGCAGAAAGGAGGTTTATTCTTCCCTCTACTATCCCTTCAAACTGTCTTTCTGGACTCCTTTTCTACCCCTGAACGGAAACTTGAGAAGGTCCCCTAGCTCTCTCTCTCCCTGTAAGTGGCGACAGTAGTCTTACTTGAGTATTTTTCAAGTCCCTTTTGTTTACTGTCAAAATTTCAAAATCTTACCCAATTTAAATAGGCTCCCTGAGCTATCTCCCTAAGCCGCCTGCAGGCCTGAAGGGGTAGGCCCTCCTACCTTTCTTGCTCCGCCCCTGCCCAAGATCACAATGAATAAGCGGCAGAGCCAGGATTTAAGCCCAGAGAGCCCTGCTCTAGTCAATTTTCTTACAGTCTTCCCCTTGGCCTCCGGACAGGGCCTGTTAACAGTCTTCCCCATCAGCCCTGATTGCTGGCAGTCCACCCCTCTAGGCAACCCCGGTGGGCAAGGTTCCCTGTAAACTAACCCCTCTTCTGGTCCAGGGGAAACGCACGCCTCTGCCACATTCCTTTGGTGGTGGAAACTGTTCCCACCAAAGCCTTCTCTCTCTTTTGAGCTACCCCCAGGCATGGGTAGCTGCAGCCACAGTCTCTTAGTCGGCGTAGCTGTCCTTGAGTCTCCCAAACACCAGGGCACCCATGTCAAGCTCCCCCAGCAGTCCCCACGGGAGGGCGGGCGTCTCACGGCACACCAATGACTTTCTCTTCACAGTCTTCAACTCTAGTCCGAGCTGAGCAATGACTGGTTCCCCGCTCATTTAACACAAACTGCTTAGGGTAATCTCTTTAGGATTTGGAAGTCCTTAGTACCTGTTGTGTTCATTTTGGCATTGGTGCTTTGGCTGTGTCTCTGAGACAATAGGAATATGGTGGGAATGCAGATGGTGCAGCCACCATGGAAAACAGTGTGGAATTTCCTCAAAAAACTAAAACTGGAACTGCCTTTTGACCCAGGAATTCCACTGCTGGGATTATACCCTAAGAATCTAAAAACACCAATTGCAAAGAACCTATGCACCCCAATGTTCATAGCAGCACAATTTACAACAGCCAAGTGCTGGAAGCAACCTAAGTGCCCATCAGTAAATGAGTGGGTCAAAAAACGATGGTACATTTACACAATGGAATACTATGCAGCAGAAAGAAAGAAGGAGTTACTACCCTTCACAACAGCATGGATGGAACTGGAGAGCAGTATGCTAAGTGAAATAAGCCAGTCAGAGAAAGACAAATACCATATGATTTCACCTATAAGAGGAACCTAATAAACAAAACAAACAAGCAAGCAAAATAGAACCAGTGACATTAAAGTAAAGAACAAACCGACAGTGACCAGAGGGGCAGTCGGGGGACGATATCAGGAAAAGAAGGGGAAGGGTCATCAAGGAACATGTATAAAAGACCCATGGACAAAGCCGAAGGGGGGAAGGATTGAGGGTGGGGCAGGGGAAAGTGGTGGTAGGAAAATGGAGACAACTGTACTTGAACAACAATAAAAATTGTAAATGAAATACTGCCATTCGTGACAACATCAGTGGACCTTGCGAACATTATGCTAAGAGAAATAAGTCAGTCAGAAAAAGCTAGGAACCATATGATTTCACTCATATGTGGGATATAAAACTGAAGTTCATAGACACAGGCAACGATGTTGTGGTTGCCAGAGGGAAGTGGGTGGGGGAAGCAAAAGGCAAAGGGGGCCAAAAACATGGTAAGGGAAGATGAGTTGACTTTGTGTGGTGTGCACACAATGCAAAATACAGATGATGTATCATTGAAATGTACACCTAGATGACCTTATTAATAAATGTCACCTGAAAAAAACAAACAAATAAATAAATAAAATCCTGGCACTGTCTGCTGAATAAAGATATTGAATAGAAAAAAACACATATTAGGGTTATTGTAATAAATTTATATTAAGAAATTTTCAAAGATTCCTTTTCTTAAGAATTCCTGTTAGCTTAATAACAGATTAATAAAATAACCATAAACCTTCAGAACTGGAAGGATTTTTAAATTCATCAAGTATCAGTTGCTAAGGCATTTTCCAAGTTCTTACCCATCCACACTTGAACACCCTAATAATGGAAAAATCACCATCTCTTGAAACATTTTGTCCCCATCTGGGATTGCTTTCACCATCAGAAAGTCATTATATGAAACTCAAAACTGTCTCTATAAGGTTTCCACACCCTTGATCTTAATTTCATCCCTTGGGATCACACAGAACAAGTCCAATCCCTCTCTCATGTGAGAGACTTCCAAATATGTGAAGCTGACATCTTCTGACACCGCGTTTTCTAATACCCAATTCCTTCCGCCACCGCCTTCATAACACAGCTCCTATTGCTGTTACCCTGCCCCTCTCCTTCCCGAACGGCCCCTAGCCTGCCTACGTCCCACCTGAGGCATAGCACCTAGGACTGAAGGGAGGGTTGTACAGTGGTCCGGCCAATAGAAGAGGGGCATCTCCTCTCTCCTTCTCCATGCCACACTTTTTGATGAATGAAATCTAAGTAAACATTTCCTGTGCTGACAGCCATGGTACACAGCTGACATACTATATTCACTCCCAACTACATTCCCTTAAGTTTTTCCCAGATGTGCCACAGCTAAGAGATGGCTTACCCTGTATATATGCTGTTGATTTTAAGATGCAAATAGTGGCCTTTACATATTCTCTTTAAAGAAAGTTTTCTTCTAACATCAAGCTCAACCAGCCTAAGATTTTACAGCCCTAATTGGACCAAATAATTTATTCTCTTTAACTTCATATCATCTCAAATTTTATAATAGTGCCTTCAACATCTTCCTCCAAATCACCAATAAAATGGATTAAAGAAAAAAGACCAAAAAGACCATTCCTAGACACATCACTACGTTTGACATCAACCTATTAAACAGCATTCCTTCGGTAGCTATTCAATTAACTATCAACATACCTAATGAAACTGACATCTCAGTTCAGCCAGAGGTGGATTATAAGTCTTGGCCAAGTGCTTTGTTCAAATTCAGATTTCAAGGTTCTCCGCCCTTCCCAGCACTGGAAGTCTGGGCGCTCTGTTAAAAAAGGAAGTTTGGTGTGATGGGTGTTGAACCCATTCTGACTTCTCATGAATAAGTGATTCTGCTTCTAAGGACTCACCAATCATTGATTTAATAGTACATTACAGAATCGAGACCAGGTTCATTATTATAGACCAGTTTGTTGAAATTACTTCTCCCCCTTTTTGAAAGTTGGAAGGACCAGAATCCTCAAACTTCTCCTCTCTTTTAGCTCTTCTTGGGCTGTCCACGATTTCTCACAGATCCCTGAGAGAGGTTCTGTGTGCTCAATTTCAGGACTTAATTTATTCACCTGAGAGACTTCAAACCTCTAATAGAGCAGCTGGGAATTCTCTTTCAGTAGTTAAAACAAATATAACATTAGTACCATTAAAGTCACTCACTAGAAACCCAGGATTTGGGTCCTGTGCTGTTTGAGCTATTCTTATCTTTTAATGTTATTTATTTATTGTTTTTAGAGAGGGGAAGGGAGGGAGAAAGAGAGGTAAGAAAAATCAATGTGTGGTTGCCTCTCACGTGCCCCCTACTGGAGACCTGGCCCACAACCCAGACATGTGTTCTAAATGGGAATCAAACTGGCGACCCTTTGGTTCAGAGGTCAGCACTCAATCCACTGAGCCACACCAGCCACGGATGTTTGAGTTATTCTGTGCCCCACAGGAGCACTTGTCTCACAGAACATCCTCCAATACTGCCTGCTCCCCCAAACACAGACTCCAGCACCATGAAAGAGCTAAGTTACTCATATGGAAACATGTTTCTAAAAATGCCCTTGGAAATGCAGAGACACAAAACTCATACCACATATATTTAGATATAAAAATAAAAACATCTTACTTTTATCTAGCAACTATTTATTTGCAGATATGTGACTAAGCACTGCAATCAAGTCATACCTGACTTAAAAAGAATTAAGATAGGTTTAGCTGTCCATCCCACAAAAGAACTATTTATAATTCAACCCCATCAGCTATGTATGTATTTCCTGACAAGCCAACTCCTGACTAAAGCACCAGCTTTATTTTCCTGATTGGCCTAGGATATATGGTTCTGGGGCACAGGGAATCAATCTTACCATACCAAGATGTTTCAGTCTTGTCTGGACTGGAACACCTAAGGTGTTGTTTTGGGCTATTTCAAGCAACATATTAAAATAGGTCTTTCCTATGCAAGATTTTAAAAATAAATAAATAAAAATCAAAGTCTCACCTCTGAAAAACTGGTATAAAACTAGGTTTAAAAAAATACCTAGGGAGGTGGGGTGATTCTACTCAAATATGGTTATTCAAATGCTGATTTCATTCCAGTTGAAGAGCGCTGAGAATATGCGTCTGTAAACTGGTGTGAGTTTTGTGCTTGGCTTCTACTGCCATCTGGTGGTCGTTTGTTTGTACTAACATGAGACAAGGAATTTCTTGAATTAGCATTCATTTAGCAGTCTCTTTGCAGTTAACACAATCGTTGACAAGTCAATGTTTTCCTTTTTTTTGAAAGAGTTTATTTATTTATTCTTAGAGTGAGGGGAAAGGAGGGATAAAGAGAGGGGAAGAAACATCGATCAATTGCCTTTCATAGATTCCCCAGCCAGGACTGACCCCACAGCCCAGGCATGTGCCCTGACTGGTAATCGAACCAGTGACCTTTCACTTTGCGGAACAACGACCAACCAGCTGAGCCACGCTGGTACAGCATGAAAGGTAATACCTTTTTATGGTCAAAAAAGTAAGAAAAGTCTCTCTCTACTGCCACATCATTTATTATAACCAGTTTCTTGCCACTATCCAGAAGCAGCCATTGATTTTTAAGTTTAGTCAGCCCTTTCTATAATTAAAGAAATATTTTTGAGTCATTCTATCATTTAATTTTTACTGAGCCTTTCTATCATTTAATTCTTTAAACGACATAGGCCTTATTTTGCTTTATATCAAGTTAAGCTTTTTTTTTCCAACGTGACAAGTTATTAGTAGCACGTGTCGGTTAGCCCCTTTGTTCTCTAATGGCCTGGGACGTTTGCTTTAAGGCATATTAAGATTTAACATATAATAACAACTATTTATGAGACATATTTTTCCTTGCATTGGTAGATGAAGACTTGTGCCATTACCACACTGATCTATCTTGTAAAGTTTAGAATATGTTTTAATATTTAATATTAGGCCATGTTTAATGTTTACTGTTAAGGAAGGAGTTAGTCCGCCATCATTACTGTTCCTCCACATTGTTCTACCAATTCTCATCAGTTTCTTATTCCAAATGGACTTCAGAATAATTTTGTTAGGTTTCTAAAGAATTTGACCAAGTTCTTTCAGAAAAGTACTTTGTGAGAATTACTCTAAGCTATAAATTATTTGGAGAGGAATCATTACCTTTACCCATAGATTATCAGTAGGAAAAGCAAGATTAGTTATAAGCCCTACTGATTTTTTAAGCAGATGGTTTTTCAAGCAAAAAAATGATGAAGAAACTCAAAAGCTGTTTTGTGCTTGCAGTGTGGCAGGAGAGATAGGCAGACAAACTCTCCAGTTCAGAATAATTTAAAATGATGAATAAAATATTTTGAAATAACATTCTAACTGCATTACCAAATTGGTTGAAAAATAGCTAGAGTCCCCAAAGACCACAAATAAAAGGTAACATGAATCCAAAGCAAGGTCTGGAGCTGACATTTGCCTGGGACATCTACCTATCCCCAGTGGCTTGGAGCGCAGCCTTCCCAGGGCCATGGAGGAGCGAGGAGATAAGACGCGAGGCCTGAGCAGGCAGAAAGCAGAACTAATGACATGCGCACAAAGTTGTATCCTCTGAAAGGTAACGTGCTCACAGCAAGTGATTGGGGTTGAAGCAGGGAGCATCGCTGCACAGAGAGAAACAGTAGAGATAATAAGCCTACATATATACATATATAATTTTTTTTTTTATGAAGAAGGGTAAAACAAGGAGAAAAAGTTTCCCTTGAAAATTGCAAACACAAGCCCTCCCTCATGTAGGACAGGGTGCATCCTACCCCATGTGGAGTAGACAGGATGGGCTGACAGTGCTCCCACGCCAGTGGGGTCCCAGGTATCATGTCATACCAACTACAAATCCTTTCCGGAGGAACAGACCCAAAATGGTTACAACAACTTAATTTTCAAAGAACAGACACTCACAAGTTTTTTAAAAATCTATGAGAAAAGAGAAAACAAATGACAGTAAGTTGAAACAGAGTTAGACTGTGTTAACTTTTGACCTACAGAATATCCAATGAGTACATTTAATATATTTTGAGAAATAAGAGAGGGTACATAACAAAGAAACAAAAGATATAACAAATAACCTACATCTTTGGGGGGAAAAGAGAGAAATCCCAGAAAAAAATAATTTCTAATAATGGACATTAAAAATTCAGTTCTAGGGTCTGGTTCAAGATAGCAACATAAGGGGTTCTCGACCTCACATCCTCCCATGAACCGAATCCACAGCTACATACAAAATAATTCCCTCTGAAAGAGACACAGAAACTACCTGAGTGACTCCTCCACATTGGGGAAATGAGAAAAAACCCAAATCAAAACAGGTAGGAGAGAGTGAGAAACAATCTTGCCATACACCCCACACCCAGTGCAGCACCGTACAACCAGGTGGGATCTCTCAATTCCAGGCTTCTCCCTGAAGAGTGAAGAGTTTAGGCCCCACATCTGGTGCCCAGCTTTCAAGACCTCCATCTGAGAGATGGGCACCCGAAACATCTCGCTTTAAAAACCAGTGAAGCTTGCATCCATGAGACCTATAAGGTTATAGGGATCTAGGAGACAGCCCCTAAAGAGCTCACGCAGACTGGCCGCGGCTATGCCCCAAGGCCCAACACAGAATCAGCAGACTAAAACACACCCGGTTTTTCTGAGAAAGAGGCCTATTTGCATCTCCGAATAGCTGTGACATGAGGAGTAGGTCTCTAATTCAACACACGTCAAGATGCCAACTGCAGTATTCTCCCAGACCAGGGGTGGGGGGTGAGTGCCCCCTTCATGCTCGGCCCCTGCCTCACTTCAGGTTGCTGGCGTACCCCAGAGGAGCTTGGGTGCATGTCTGGGACCCCAGGTTTTGAGGCTGCTGCTCAAGAGATGGCCCTCAATCGCCTGGCTCTGGTGGCCACTAGGGGTTGTGTCCACTGATGCCGTAAGACTCTAATGAAGGGGTGCCGAGGAAAGGGCCAGCGACTCTATGACAGGGCAGTAGAGTGCATCCAATCAGAGGAGAAAAAGTCAATGAATAATGAAGATAGCTTTAGGGGGCTTATAGGACACCACGAAGTGGAACAATATTTGCATGATAGGGGTTCTGAAAGGAGAAAAAAGAATGGAACCGAAAATTTATTTGAAGAAATAATGGCTGAAAATGTCCCTAACCTGGGGAGGCAAGCAGACATCCTGGTCTGGGAAACCCAGAGAGTTTCAATAAAATGAACCCAAAAAGACCCACACCGAAACACAGTATAATTAAAGTATCAAAAGTTAAAGACCAGGACACCATCTAAAAAGCAATGAAAATAAAACAATTAGTTATGTACAAAGGAACCCCCATTAGACTATCAGTAGAAACTTTACATAATATATTCAAAGTCCTTAAAGGAAAAACAGCCAACTAAGAATACTCTACCTGGCAAAACTGTCCCTCAGAACTGAAGGAGTGACAGTTACCCAGACAATTAAAAGTTGACAGAGTTCATCACCACTAGGCTGGTCTTACAAGAAATGTTAAGATGACTTCTTTAAACTGAAAGGAAAGAGTACCAATTAGTAACAGGAAACCATATTAAAGTATAAATCTCACTGTTACAGGTAAATACATCATTAAATTCAAAATAACCTAATGTAATGGTGGTAGGCTAATCAATTATAAATCTAGTACAAAGGTAAGAAGATGAAATAGCAAAAATAACTATAACTAAAATAATTTGTTAATGGATACACAACATAAAAAATGTAAATTGTGACATCAAAAATATAAAATATGGCGGAGGAGGGGAATGTAGAGCTTTGGATTATATTTGAACTTGTATTATCAGGTTCAAATGGGCTGTTACAACTTGAGGATGTTTTAAGTAAGGCTCATGGTAATCAGAAAGCAAAAGCCTCTAATAAATGCACAGAAGATAAAAAGAAAAGAATCTAGGCATACCATTATAGAAAAGCATCTAATCCCAATGGAACAGAGCAAGCAAAGAAGAAAGGACAAATGAATAGAAAAGCAGCAAGAAAACAATTAACAAACTTGCAATAAGTTTTTAACTATCAATAACTGCTTTAAACGTGAATGTACTAAAGTTTCCAATCAGAAGACATAGAGTGCTGGAATGAATTAAAAAAAAAGGAAGACCCAACTATACCCTGCCTACAATATACTCACTTCAGTTTTAAGGACACACACAGGCTAAAAGTGAAGGGATGGAAAAAGATATTTCCTAACCTGGGGAAAGAAAGACAGCTGATATAAGCTATACTTTTATCAGACTAAACAGACTTTAAGACAAAAACTGTAATGAGAGACAAAGAAGGTCATTACATAATGGTAAAGTAGGTAATTTGAAAAGAGCATATAACAGAGTCCCAATTATGATGGCTGCCAAGAGGCCCACTCCAAGACACATCATAATTAAAAGGCCAAAGTTTAAAGATAAAGGGAGGTTCTTAAAAGCAGCAAGAGAAAAGAAGTTAGTTTCTAGATGGTTGCCAGATGGGAGGGGGAAGGGGAAGAATGGGTGAAGAGGTGAGGGGATTAGGAAGTACAAACAGGTAGTTACAGAATAGCCTTGGGGATGTAAAGTACAGTATAGGAAATGGAGTAGCCAAAGAACTTATGCATGACCCAGGGACACGAACAGTGGTGGGGGGACTGTCTGAGGGAGTGCAGAGTGCTGGGTGGAGGGGGGCAAAGAGGGAGAAATCAGGCCAACTGTAATAGCATACTCAATAAAATTTTTAAGAGCATATAATCATAAATATTCATGCACCCATCATAAGAGCACCTAGATATATAAGCAAATACTAACAGAACTGAAAGGAGTAATAGCAATACAATAATAGTAGGGAACCTCACTTTCAGCAATGGATAGATGTACCAGAAAGAAAATCAATAAGAAAACATAGGACTTAAACAGCAGGTTAAGACAGGTGGGCCTAACAGGTGTCCATAGGACATTCCAACCAAAAGCAGAGAATACATGTTCTTCTTAAGCACACATGAAACATTATCCAGGTTAGATCATATGACAGGTTATGAAACAAGTCTTAATAAATTTAAGAAGACTGGAATCACATCGAGTATCTTTGCCAACCATATTGACATGAAACTAGAAATCACTTATAAGAAAACTGGAAAATTCACAAACGTGTGGAGATTAAACAACATGCTACTGAACCACCAATAATCAAAGAAGAAACCAAAAGATAAATAAAAAAATTCTTGAGGCTAATGAAAATGGAAATAAGCCAAAATTTATTTGGCAAAAAACAGTTCACAACAATAAATACCTAAATTAAGAAAAAGAGAAAGATCTCAAATAAATAAATAAATGTAAAATAAAAACATAATCAGATAATATGATTGAAGTAAAACAAAACATCGATATTTGGTCTTTGTCCCTGGTTTCTGGCTCAGAGAACCTAATACCTTTGGATTTCTTAAGTGATAGGAGAATCTTCTGTTATTCATGACAAACTCCTTTCAATCATGCCTGAGTGTATGTCAATGAAAGTGACTTCTGGTCAGCCCTTTTGGTAGCTTCAAGACGGGGCTGCTTGCCAGGGAAGCCAACCATGTGATTAAAGAACTGGAACTTTCAGCCCTACCCATCCTATCCCCATCTTTTGGGGAAGGTCACCGATAGCCAATGATTTAATCAGCCATGCCTGTGTAATGGAACTTCTATAAGCTCGTTAACAGTGAGGCTCAGAGGGCTTCTGGGGTGCTTAACACACCCACGTGCTGCGAGGGTGGCGTGCCCAGAGAAGGCATAGGAACTCTGCATCCCATCCCTACCCCATACCTTGCCCTTTGCATCTCCTCCCTTTGGCTGTTCCTGAAGGGCACCCTCTGTAATAAACTGGTAATAGTAAGCAAAGTGTTTTCCTGAGTTGAGTCATTCTAGTGAACTATCAAACCTGAGGCTGGTAAGAGAGCCGTGTGAACACTTATATTTGTAGTCAACTGGGCAGAAGTGCCGGTAATCCGGGCACCCCACTGTAGCTGGCAGCTGCGATGGGGACAGTCTTGTGGGAGGGAGCCCTTAACTTGTGAGGTCTGATAATAACTCCAAGAATTTCTGTCAGAATTTAATTGAATTGTTGGACACCTACTTCATGGAAATCAGAAAATTGGTTGGTGTTAGGGGAAAAAAGAAACCAACAATAATGAACAACTTTCTACCAACAAATTTTAAAACATGGCAAAAATGGTCATATTCCTAGGAAAGATGACTTACCAAAACTGACTAAGGAAGAAAAAAATCTTCTAAATGGTCCTAAGACTATTAAAGACATTGAATCAGTAGTTTAAAACCTTCCCACAAAGAAAATGGTAGGTCTAGATAGTTTTTAAACTGCAGTTTATTTTAGAAGTTAACTAAGAATTATAATTCTGACATTATACTAAATTTTTCAGAGAAGAAAAATAGAGGAAAAGTTCTCCAACTAATCTTACAAAGACAGTACAGACATACTCCACAGAACATTCTCCTGGTTAATGTTTTTCCAGTGAGTCATCTTTTGTATTTAACATCCAAGATCATACGGCATTATGTATCTCTCAAAACTTTTCAACAGACATTTATATAGGAAAATTATGTTTAGGCCCCTAAACTCAATACAACATTTTTATCAATAACAAAAACTGGGGAAAAACAAAGCAAAACAAAAATAAAGCCCAAGTGTGGGGAACACTTGAGTTACATTACAAATACAATTAATAAAACATCTACATCATGTACCAACAAATCAAAAAATACACAGAGTCCTGGTAAATGTGGCTCAGTTGACTAGAGCTTCGTTCTGTACACCAAAAGGTCGCACACATGCCTGGGTTGTGGTTTTGGTCCTTGGTTCAAGAGGCAACCAATAAAATATTTCTCTCTCACATCGATATTTCTCTCCCCCCACCCTCTCCGTCTCACCTTCCCTTCCCTTTTCTCAAAAATCAATAAGCATGTCCTCAGGTATGGATTTTGTTTTTGTTTTTGTTTTTTTTTAAGCATACTCAATATCAAAGAAAGGACTGTTCCACACAAATACTAGTGGTGATAAAAAGAAGCATTAAAGTATCCTTCTCTGACACATTTCCACAGTGCCTTTCGTATTTCATATTGCCCTTTCTTTCTCTAGTTTTGTAGAATGAGAACTAAAAAAAGTTGAAAAGTGTTAAAGAACGTAGTGGAGAAGGAAGAGGAAGCAAAGCAAGCAGAAAAGAAATAATGAAAGAGAACATGTTACTACTGTCAAAGCAACTATTTGTTAACGACTCTATTGTCTGGGAATTGGGAAGCAAAGTTATGAACAATTACAGCCTAAAGTTATATTTCATATATTTTAGATACATTTCATGAAATCGGTTTGGGTTAACAGATAACCCATTATAATAATTTCATCTTTTAAAATAAAGGGAGAAAAGCTCCCAGTTAATGTTTTTGCATAGAACATCTGATTTGCAGGAACAAACTAGTACTATTAAGTAAATATCTGTATAAGTTTAACATCAAAACTATCAAAGACGGTATGAGAAAGACACCCAGAGTCCTATCTTATCCATCAACATAAGTGCAATAATTCCAAACAGAATATTTTTTTTAATGATGAGTTTGGTTTCTTCCAGAAATGCAGGTTTGGTTCAACAGTAGAAAATGTATTAATGCAATCACCTCATAAACAAATTACAAGAAAAACCCTCACTTCGCCACAGGCAGAAAAGATATTTAATAAAAGTCAACATTCATCTAATTTTTTAAAAAAGCAAACTAGAAATATAAATAGAAGGAAACTTCCCTAATCCAATAAACAATGGCAGACACATAAAAATATCAACACACATGCTGAAATTTTAAGAGCATTCCTTTAAAAGTCATGAACAAGCCACAGAGGTCCACTATTATCACTCTATTCACCGTTGTTCTGGAAGTCCTCTCCTGGACATTGTCACACACGCAGACACACCTAAGAGGTGTAAGAATTGGAAAGGAAGAAATAAAGCTTCTACAGATGATACAATTGTTTAAGAGGGAAACCCCCCAAAAATCTACACATTATTTTAAATTATAAAAGGTATTCAAATTATTTAACATGAGTTGGATATTAAATTGGGTCTCTGGCACACACCATAATCAAAATAAAATAAAAGTGCATTGTTTCTCTGCAAAATCTTACTTATGATCGTGATGGGAAAATATTGGGGTGAGACAAGGAGTGAGGTAAGAAAACATCTCACTGCTCACTCTCCGTGTGTTATAGGATGTATTAATTTTCTCTTGATGCCCTAACAAATTAACACAAATTGAGCTGCTTAAAACAACATAAGTTTACTATCACAGTACTGTAGGTCAGAACTGTTGTGAATCTTACTGGGTTAAAATCAAAGCATCAGAAAGGCTGTGTTCTGCCCTAGCCAGGTGGTTCAGTTGGTTGGAGGGCATCTTGTACACCAAAAGGCTGCAAGTTCAATTCCCATTCAGGGTACACACCTAGGTTGCAAGTTTGATCCCTGGTCAGGGCACCTACAAAGGCAATCTCCAGATGTTTCTCTCTCTCTCTCTCTCTCCCCTCCCGTTCTCCCTGAAAATCAGTAAGAATATATCTTCGGGTGAGGATTTTTTTTTTTAAGGTCGTGATTTTTTCTCGAGACTCCAGGGAAGAATCTGCTTGTATGCTCATTCATGTTGTTGGCAGAGTCCAGTTCCATGCATTTGTAGAAATGAGATCCCTGTTTCCTTGCTGCCTGTCAGCTGAGAGCTATTCCCAGTTTTAAGAGGCATTCTTTGGCTTCAGAGATCTTCCTCAATCTTCAAAGCTAGGAAGTAAGGTTAAGTCCCTCTCCTGCCTTCTCTTCTGCCCCATCTCTAAGTCTTCTGCCTTCCCCTTTAATTTTTATCTCCTTATATTATGGTCCCAAATATTAATCACATCTGCAAAGCACCTCTTACTAAGGAAACATATTCGCAAGTTCTGGGGATTAGGATGTGGACATCTTTGGGGAACCATTTCTGCCTTCCACACAGGGAAACCAAGGCTGTTCCATGTTTACACTCATACTGTATGTCGCTCTACGATTATCAGCAAAAAGCCAGTAAATGACCTTTGCTTTATTTTTGTGGTAATAATCAATTCTAAATTTTTAGCACAGAATCTCAACTTCTCACCACAAGTACACAGCCCTGTATGATTTGCTTGTGCCTGTGTGGTCAGCGGCGTCTCAGGCCGCTCTGCACTCCTCTGGGTGCAAGGCCCGCTTCTGAGCACTTGAAATGTGACTAGTCAACATAAAGTGAGCTAGAAATATAAAACATACATCGGATTTTTAAGGTTTAGTAGGACTAAAAGGATGGGAAATGTATTATTAATTTTTATAGAATGACATGTGAAATGCTATTTAGCCTGTCTCGTTAGTATTAAAATTAATGTTTCTTTTTACTTGTATATGTGACATTTTGAAAAGTTTCAGTCACTTTTGTGGTTTGCAGTGTGTTCTGTAGGGCAGCACAGTTGTTCCTTTCTTGGTACTCACACCATCCAGACTAACTGTTCACGCGTTACCTGCTCCGTGTCTTTCTCGCCCAACCATAATGGAAGGCAGGAACCTTGCCTATCTCCTTCACACTTGATTCCCAGGCATTTAGGACGCAGCCTTAAGCAGAGTGAGTACTCAGTAAATATTTTTTGAAGGAATGAGCTTACTCTTCCTCCGCTGGAGATGGGGAGCTCTGTCCGTCTCCCCAGGACACGAGGTCTCGAGGCCTCGGGGCTACGCGCGCAGCTCAGCGCTGACTACGTGCCCCCGACACCGGGAGGCGAGGTGGGTGGAGAGCCGCACTTGATAAAACCGCTTTCTCGGTGGAAAGAGCTGGGCGCACAAAGCAAAAGGGGTGCGGCCGCAGAACCTTCCGCCTTGGAGACCCGCCCCACTGTCAATAAGCGATCACTTCGTCCTCCCGCCACACGGCGGCGTTTCGCGAGCGCGTCGTGGCCGCTGGTATAGCCCGTTCTCCCCCTGCGGACAGTGGATCGTTCCAGGGGTAGAAAAGCATTGTGGGACCGCTGCGCGGTCTCTCTGGCCCTTGGGCGGCAGCTGTGATGAGCTGCGCGTGCGATTCCTTGATGGCGGTGGCTCGGGGAGCGCGACCGCGTGGCCTCCGCCTTCCCGGGCGGTGGCAGGTCGCGCGGCCGCCCTGAGCCCGGTGACGCTCCCGCGGCGGCTTGGCCTGACGTCGGCCGCGTTGTCAGTGGAACCTCAGGAGGCCCCGAAGCGGACCTCAGCCTGCCTTCGCACGCCAGGAATTGGGGACATTGGTGTGAGTGCATTTGAGTTTATGGGTCGTCAGCTGTGTATGCCAGGGAGTTTTTAAAATAAGCGAGGATTTTTTTGTGAAAGGGAACGGCCTGTCAGCGAAATCGTTCAACGTAGAAGTAAAGAGACACTTAAGGTCTCGATCTCGACGGTTGTGTTAAGGTGCAGAACTTGGCGGAAATTGAATGAGTATCACCAACTCTGCAGGTGAGTTTTCATGTTAGTGTTAAAAAAAAAAAAGATTTTTAACCATGTGAAAACACTTTGTGTTTCAGTTTACATTACCCTGTCGCATTTTGAATTGTAAAAGGAAATACAGAGCTGGGATTAATTGTTCCCGTTCCCGCCCTAATAAGAGAACGGTTCATCTCAGCGGGTTGATTTAGACTCAGCAACCTTGTGCCCTAGATCAGCAGTCTTTATGTAGCAATTTTGATGTTGCCTTTGTGTTGCCCATTCACTTTCGGAAACTAGTGAATGTGGTGTCAAAAAAGGCATAAACTAAACACTTTGCAGCCCTTTCCTGCCCTTGAATATGGTATCTTTGGTGTAGGAGCTGCATAAGTAACAGTTTATGCTTTAACATTAATTTGCACATGTGATCTTGGGTCTGCCAACATTTAGTTTCTCATAACCGGTTTTAACCAATTTTTGTTCAGGTGAAAGATGGATACTTGAAGCACAGACTGCTGCTAGCTGCACACTACCTGGGAGCACAAATGTGACCTAAGGTGAGGTGATATTGAAGTAGTTCAGTCTAGAAGCAGTTATCATCTTTCTACATTGGGATGCCTTCTCTTGTGGGTATTAGTTTAAATTGGGTATTAATGGCTTATTAGCATTAGTACTGCTACATCTGCCATTAACAAGGTTTATGGCAAATGGGATAGCTTGTTTCCAGCTTATTTTTGATAACTTAAAATGTTTCTATGTGTAGTAGTTAAATTTAAGGGAGAAAAAAAAACTTGCCAAATCTCAGGCATATTTTATGTTGATATTTAAATCTGACTCCAGAAACTTATAATAATGTGGAAGCCTGTATTCCGAGTTAAGGTCTGATGCATGTAAATATTTGCTTGTAAAATTCAGTGTTTTTTTTCTTCTAGGGTTTTTTGGTGACGAATTTGAAAAGTTGATCTTCACAGGAGTTGCTTGGATCATTTAAAATTTTCAAGAGTCTGAAGAGTACCAAAACTACTTTCGGACATTCCATAAATGAACATTTTTTAAAAATGGGTTTGTGAATAAATATTTAAATGTGCTTCTTACAGGTTTGTGTATTGTGTGACTGTCAGAAAATAGCATTCTTTCACAGAAAAATTAGGATTTCTCCCTCCACCCCCAGCAACTTCAAAATAGTTAAATCTCAGCAGCTAAGATTAATATTCAGTGCTGATAGGCTTATGAAACAAAGGCCCAAGCAGAAATGTGCTTTCTTCAGCGCCTCATGATGAACAGAACTCAACTAGCTGGTTTATAGGGCATGGGTGTGCTTTTTGCATTGTCACTGTATTTTTTTACTAGATTGTAAACTTCACATCGGTATGCCTTCTGGATTCACTTTGCAGGAAAGACTAAATGGGTCAAGAATTCAAAAAATTTATTGAAAGCACTCTCCTAGGAGCTGGGAACATAATGGTGAGCAAAACAGTCCCTCCCTTTGGAAAATGACGAGTGAATGGAAGGGAGTGTCATCATAAAGGTAAAGCCTCCTTTGTGAGGCAAATCCCACGCACGGTAGGATTTGACCAAATCTCAGAACCCTGAGAAAGCAGAGTTGGGATCTAGGGTCAGTGTCTGTGTCAGTTTTGCTGGGCAAAGTTGAGGGAATGGTATGTGCAGAGCTGGGGAAGGTGTGACCGTAAGTCCCTATTTGTGACAGTTGTAGCTGCCTTGCCTTATTAGTGTCCGGATGTAGACTAAGAGTTGAGTGTTTAATGAGACCCATTAGGTGGCCATCGTTAGAGCTGGGACTGTTACAAACAGGCTGACCAGGGAAGGTGCCAGACCACTTAGGGCTATGTTTAAAACAAGGGGAAATCCTATGGTACAGAAGTTCACATTTGCAAGAAAAGGGATACAGGTGGGCCGATTTGGTGGCAAAATTAGTAGAGGGATAATTAAGCTATGGAGGGCAGAGGCAACAACTCAGTAGTAGCGGGGGGAGGTGTCCATATGATTGCTTGGTGTGTGGACTAGCACAGCAACGGCCCGAGTCCAGCTGGGTAAGCGATGTTTTAAACTGGTTGATCTTTTGGAAGCACACTGGCCCGTTGTCTTAAGCTACAGAAATAACCCTTAAGGTCATGGGCATGAAAGGACCACTTTGGGGAAGAGGAGTGATACGGGGAAGGTAACACATGGCTGGTATTAGTCTTTCCATTTTCCCATGTAAAGTAGATAGCGAAGTCACCTGTACAGGGAAAGGTCTGAAATGCTCTGGGGAGAGTTAGGCAGGCAGAATGGAGGGGCCGTTTTGAGGCTGAGGGTAATCAAGTTTATAGGCCAATGCCCACATAGAGCCTATTACGAAAACAAGACAACACTAGAAATTAAAAGCAATGCTTTCAAACAAAAAGCTTTACATTTGTAAATAACCAGTGGAACTTAATGCCACAAAATACAGCTTTACAAAGAACATTTTTATGAATAAAAATATCTACAGTCTCAAAGTGATGTGACCTCAGTCTTCATGCGTCTGCAGAGGCCAAGATCCACCTAGAGCTGGGAAGAGCCTTCTCTTCCCGCTCGGTGTGCTGTTGCCGCACGGCTAGCCGGCAGCAGTCCGAGACTCCAGACCTTGGATCGGAAGCATCTGGTTTTGGTTCTGGATATGGCATCCAGTGAATGAGTTTTTTACACGACTATCCTTCCAGTTACCAAATAAAAAGGCCCTTCAGCACAAATAGACTGTAGTTAAACCTTTAAAAGAAGTAACAGACTCAATTTTCTGAAGAAACACTTGCAGGTCCAAGGTACTTGAATAATGACAATTCACAGTTTCAAAGTAAAGGCAGCACACACACCCTTCCCGCCGCCCCCCGCACCCCGAGCCCTCCGCTGGCATCAAGTCTCTATCTTGAGGCGTGAAGCTTGGATAGTTTTTATTGTTTTTGCTATATGTTTTCCAGTCAGATTGCTTGTAGATGCCTGAGATCTTTCCTCAATCAGGCTATCTTTAGACCCATTTCTTCTCTGGAAGAAAAACAGCAAGGTTCAGAAGAAAATACAGCCAAGTTAAAACATCAGAAATTAGTATTTTCTTACATTAAATTTATCAAAAGCTACTTAAATATTCCCTCTAGTTACTAAACTATGATAACATGACTGTGTTTAAGTCTTAAATAGAAAAGTTAATTCTGACAGTCACATGCATAAAAATTTTATTCATGAAAATTAGGCATAAACCTCAACCCAGCTGTCCAATTAAGTGTCATTTTCTTTGCAGTCATTCCTGAACGAGGCTCTCAGGCCTCCCACCTAAGGAGGGACAAAGAGAGAATAGGGAGTTGTGGGTAATTTATAATCTTCCTTGATTATGTTCTCAGTGGTCACTGAATAAAACTCCCATAACACAATGCCCTGGGGACCCTATCACTCGGGGATAGAGATTCCTGTCGGCTGGGATGGAGGAGGGGCTCTCAAGGGGACTTGGACTTTGAGGGCCTCATCATGGAGAAACAGGAAACAAGCTACCAGAACCTGGGTACCACACATAGAACTTCTGGAACTTGATCATGTGTATCTCCCCACCCCACCACACCAGGCGGAGGCCCCGACAGTGACACTAACAGTGCCTCACAGCTCCCTGCACTGTTGAACATTCCTGCTCTTCTAGCAATGGCCTCACCGGTCAGTAGATCAGGTAGCAAGCATATTTACTTCCCCCAAAACTGTGCGCCACACAAAATGACCTTCGCTCTCCAGAATCCTATTTTGAGATTAATTTGCGTTAAAAATAAATCATCGCTTTAAAAGTTCCTATGACTGGCTTAGTTTGTTTTACTGACAGTCAAAGAAGCACTGAAGGAACAACACGTGTGGGGAGTATGAATCAAGATAACTTTAGAACATGAGACTCTGTTTGGGATGGGAGAGCTCTAGGCAAACAGGGAGGAGGAGGGTACCAGTGTACGTGAGAGTCAGCGCAGGGGAAGAAAGCTAATATACCAGAAGAGTCACCAGATGGGAGCTGGGAGGTTACCTGAAACAAACATACATTTTTAAGTTTGTCTAGGACTGAATTTGTCCCCTCTGCCTGCAAACCTTAAGGAAATAAGTGAATCAAAGTCCCCGATTCACCTCTCTTAAGCCTGCCTTCTGTATGAAAAGGCCAGGTGAGGCACCTGTTCTGGAACCGAGGTGGAACTTAGGAAATGCAACTTTCCTGCTTGCACATGTCCTTCATGGCAACTGGAGCAGTGGTTTCCTTTCGGCGCTTGGAATAAAATCCACACTCTTTTCCTATGGCATCTAAGACCCTGACTTATCTGTCCTTCCCCCTCACTCAACCATGCTCTGACCACAGCTTCTCAAACAGCGAGGCCTGTCCCAGCCCCATTTTCTCTATGCTCTCCCCTCTGCTTACATCGGCCTCCCTTGACCCTCACCTGGCGGGCTCCTCCCCACCTGTCGGGTTTCAGCTAAGATGTCACTCTCTGAGATGGCCTTCCCTGAGTACCCAATGGAAGAAAGGTCCCCTGTGGATGTTCTAATCAGGCCTTTGTTTCTTTGTAATGCTTACCTAATTTTTTGTATTGTGTCTGCTGTTTGCTTTTATGTGTTATGCCGTATGTCTAGGCCAGGAGGCAGCAAACATTTTTCTATAAAGGGCCAGGCTGTGCACTACCTCCTGTTTCTGTCACATACACTTAAAACAACAACAACAACAACAAAAACCCTTTAAAAATGTAAAAATCATTATCAGCTTCTGAGCTGTGCGGAGACAGGCAGCAGGCAGCACCCTACCTGAGCCCTAGGCTGTAGTTCACTGGTCGCCCAGACCAGTGCCTGGGGCTCCTTAGATGTGCTCATTAGCTATCTGTTCATTTGAAAATCAAAGGCGTTCCAGCGACAAGCTTAGCATCGGTGACACTGATCAGAAGATGTAAGCAACTGTTCTTATGTGCAGCATTTAATGTGAATTCTTGACGTTTTTAAAGATTCCTAAGTGACGATGATTAGTTAGGGCAGTGATTTTCAACCTTTTTCATCTCATGGCGCACATAAACTAATTACTAAAACTCTGTGGCACACTAAAAAAATTTTTTTTGCCAATTTTGACCAAAAAATAGGTATAATTTGGATTCATTCACATGGGATGGGTATTGCTGTGTTAGCTGTTATTATTATTTTTTATTTGACAATCTAAGGGAAAAGACGTCAGTGCCCCCGACTAGTCAGGTATTGCATGTTTTAAAAATTCTTGCAGCATACCAGTTGAAAACCGCTGAGTTAGGGAATAATCAGAAAAGCTAAAACACAATAAAGTAAAATTCCTATTTGTATTAAAACCACCTTAAATTTAAGATTGTAAAAAAGCTCTGAAAGGTAATTGTTTCTTACTCTTCACAGTAGCCCTAAGAGGTAGGTTATTATTTACATTGCACAGAAATTGAGGCTTAGAAGTTAAACTCTTTGCCCAAAGGCACACAAGTAGTATGTGCAGACGAGGAGACAAAAATGTTGGTTGGTTTCGATGCAAAACCCTAACTACTATTACGAATGTAATTTTTGTAAAGTGCTATTGATTTCAAACAAATCGTCTGTTGGAACAATCTATGAGCTCTCCCAAATTCATCTAATCACGCAGATCATAGTGGAAGTCAGGTTCACCACCCTGATCTCCTTTGAGACGGAGGCATCCATCCCCTGGGCTGCTGGGGGCGATGGCTGCTACACAGCTCAAAACCGAGCCCCACTGCAGGAAATGCCCTGGGCTGAAGGGAGCCATGGCAGCCAAGATCACGCCCCCTCGCAGGGGCCCCCTTTATCCAATGACTGCTATAGAGTGAGTAGGAGTGCGGGAAGGCCCAACCCCCTTGAGTCCAGGCGGGAAGAATCAGAAGAGCCATCTCAACTCCAGAGCTCCCCGTGGAATCAACAGATGCCTCTACTGGGGCTATATGAGTACTACACAGTTCATCTCTGGTCTCTGTCCAACCCCTCCCATTCCCCAGCAGGCGTTGATCCTAAGAGCACTTTGCAATAAACTTCCTCCATGCAAAACTTATCTCAGAATCTGTTTCTACGGAACCTAACATATGTAAATTAGCATAGGTTTTTTTCTGTTCTTGCTCAAGTCATTGGCAGAATGAATTAGAACAAGCGAAAGGCAACACCGTGATGAATACTGCGGGAGCACGAGTTCTTGGGCTGTCCTTGAACTCCAAGAATTTATATACAAACTGTGTATGTGCTTATATGCATTGTCATGGGAGAGAGACAATAGTTGTACTGATTTTTCAAAGGGATCCGTGATCCACAATAGACTGAAAACCACAGCACTGCAAACAATAGGCTGACACTGAACCACTGTAAACGCCAAGTTTGAGCCATTATAAACATCACCTTTGTTCTTAGAGCGGCTGCGTAACCAGATATAAATCCACCCACCGATCTTATACAGGCTACATTGTTTTCTGTCTTATTTTTTAAAAATACCATGAGAGGTGGTGTCAAACACCTTGCTGAAATACTTGCCACAGTGCTCACCCAAAATACCTAATTCAGCTCAGTTAAATTGATTTTGTTAAGGCAGCTAGATTCTTTGGTATGTCCTTGAATTCCCCTTTAACCACATTTTTAAAACATTTCCAGAACAAAAGTAATTCTCTTTGATGGAGAAGACAGAAATAAAACAGGACTTAAGTAATTCTCCTGTCTGCCATCAGTTAACAATAGAACATCTGCCACGCCGTGAGTCTACCACTTTCTCTTCATTTCTCTGGCTCAAAAAATATCTAAAAGTCTAAAAGTTCATTTTTTTTTAAATTAGTGAAGCCATTGTTACTTTATCCTGGCTCCAAACAATCCTACAATCTTTGTTTTCCTTGGCTTTGCCCCAAGCCTCAGATCATTTTAGACCTTGCACCGTCTCTAGCTCTCACTCCCAACATAACTCTTCCCAGGCTGTGCCTTGTCTTGATCAGGCAACCCCTCCTCCTTCCACAATTTGGACATGTTCTTTTAAAATACAGAATCTCAGAGTATAGTTAAAGATTCATTTTCCTACCTCCCAAAATAACTTTCAGAAAAGCGCTTCTCAAAATTGTCATCAGTATAGGACCTTCTTAAAACTTTATTATTACCAACCTGATGAACTGTGGAGCCACCAGAACCCTGAGCATCTGCAGAACGGGTCACAGGAAGCGGAGGTACAAGATCCGTTTTTGAGCTGCAGAGAATGAATTTTAGAATTATTTCTGAGAATCCCAATTTGAGCTGAAAGAGGGCTACAGCACAGAATGCATGTTTTTTACAGCTTTGTATTCCTTATAGTACCCACCACAATGCTTCCGCATAGAGAGGTGGTGAATAAATGTTTCCGAACTAAGTTAAACAGGTCAAGTAATTTGCCCAAAATCAAAGTAAATAAATAGAAGAACTAATAATAAAACATGTGCTTTTCTTACTGTGACATGTTGTATACATGACTTTTTGTTTCTAACATTTATTAGTCATTTGTATTTTTTTATGAACCTATGGTACTAGAGAAAGCCATTACCTACATTTTATAAACAAAACCTGGCCTATACCTCTCTCCACTGGGCTAGACCTATCGCCCAACTTATTAATGTTTATCAAAGTTTTGAGCCTTAATTTGGAGTTTATTGGCTAACATTCCTACCCAGCAACACAAAGTACATTAATTTCTATGATTATTGTACATTTACAAATGGATGTATAATATTTCATTAACATATTCATTAAAAATATATCACCTATCATATAAAGCAAGATAATGGTCACTTTCCTCACAAAAAATAGCACAAAGAAATAAACTACTATAATATATTTGCTGTAGTAAAAGGAAAGACAAAATGTTATCAAACAAAAAAAGAATCACTTGCACCAGCCTCTCTCAAACATGGCTGAATCATTCACAATAGAACAGCTTATGCATTGTTTTTTCTTTCTTCTAAAATCTCTAGCGCATAGCTTGGAGGTGCAATGATTTAGCCTAAACATGGTCTAGATATGCCCTACCCAATACAGCAGCCACTAGCCAGCAACACATGGCCACTCGCATTAGTTAAAATGAATAATATTCAATGTTTAACTTCTCGGTCACACTAACCACATTTCAAATATTTAATAGTCACAGATATAAAACATTTCTATCATCACAGTAAGTTCTATCAGACTGTGCTGATCTGGAGCCACGAGGTGGTGACATGCCCAGGCCTGCCTACGTACTTCACTTCCGATAGAACAGATCGCTCTCCATCTGAACACTGGGACCTCCGATACTGGCGGTAACTTCGCGGAGAATGAGAATGTCTGATGCGGATGGGGTCACCTTGAGTCCTGAACGAACAACCAAAAAATGTGGAAACAAACACACCGTAAGTCAGAATAGGATAATTCCTTAATATTGATATCCACAAACGAATAATGACGTTGAGAGTTTAAAGAAAAGAAAAAAAAACCAAAACTGACCCCTCCGGGTTTGAAAATCCTCAGTGGCTTAAATTTCACAAGTTAACAACAGAAAACTGCTCCTTCAACCATACATGAAAATGAAACTTTATAATATTTGTATGTACGTGGGTACTTGCATATTGCTTTTAACCACTAATTGTAATGCAATTATTCCCTATGGTTGAATTCTCTCGAGTAGTGTGGAAGAAAAAAATTCTACAATGTAGACAAAATGGCATTCCTACCAGAAAAAGTTGGTCATTATTAGCTACTAACTAGCCTGTCATTAAGAATTCAATCTCTGACCTAAAGATGAGGGAGTCGGGGGATGGAGGTGGGGAGCATGCGTACCAACGTGCAATCTGACTGGAGGGAAATGGAAGTGCGAGTTACAGCAGGGAAACAGAGCAATGAAGTAGACACCTGCTTTCTCTTAACCGTGATAGCTGGGCAGAAAGCTGAGTAAACAGGTCATCTGCTGCATCCTGCACTGAGTGGTGGCTAGGAAGTCCCTAGGCTTTCATGAAGCACATTCAGTGTGCTGGTTCTGTGATAGTGATTGGATTGGACTTAGATGGTGGCATTTTGTGGTCAACATAATTCTCTTGGTGTTAAATAATGAATAAAAAGAAACTCTGTTACCAATCAATGAATATCTCAAAATTTATTTTAAAACTAAAGTCCTATGGTACCTTCCACACACAAATAGTTAATAGGAGATAATAGTGATTGTGTACAAAAGGAGGATTAGCTTTAATACACCCTTTCTTCTTCTTTCCCTATAATTCTTTTTAATTTTAGTTAAAAAGTAAAGACAAATTTAAGTACTGGATGGAGAGTAAGAATGAATTACTGACTTCTAGGTACCAATAAAACTGTGAAAAGATTTTCAAAGACATACTCACTCTATTTTAGTGTATGGAATCTCTTTTAATTGTTCTTCTGACAATCCAGATGGATCCACAAGTTCCTTCCTAGAAGGGAATCAGAAAATTAAAGTTGTGATGCTGGTATAAATACTTTCACAACTTGTCCCAAAACATGGTATTAGCAAGCCTAAAAGAAATATAAGCCAGGAACAAAGACTTAAAAACTAGAATGTATTTGGGGAAAAAGGGGAGGAAAACCTTCTCAGCAGCTCTTCTACTCTCTGCCAATTTATCTACATCCAATGTAGATGGCTCTCCAGCCACTCTTAACTTCTCTATAAAATTCTGCTTCTCTCTCCTGTAGTAGGAGTCCTTTTTTTTTTTTCCTTCTGAATCTGTTCTCCTTCGTGTTTATTTGTAAAGTATTAGCCTGTCTGAGCCCCAATTACAGCGAAGGCTATGTGGCCTCAGGAGCAGAGATGTCGGGGCTGTTGGCACAGTCAGGAGCCACCACCGCGAGTTCTATGTTCCCCGTAATGATGGCCGTGAAGGCTGTTTGACAGGCTTCAGCCCTGGGCTGCCTCTTCGTGTCAGCGGTCTTCCTTGTCAATGCCTCAAAACTACACGGGCTTTAAAACAATGCAGGAAAAAAAAACAAAACAGTACTCACTGAATATGCTTCCATAATTCTTCTTTAGCCTGGATATCAGGGCTTCTCCTATAAATCAAGAAAACAGCACTCATCTCTGCAAACACACTTCATCTAACAATCTCACAGCTAACTTTAGCAGAGCTACAACATTAATAGTTTTCAGACTGTGAAGTTCTTATTTGCCCACTGAGACAAAAAGGAAAGGCTGGGCAGGGAGAGCTAATGTGCGGGGGGTAACAGAAAGACACCAGGATAATTTATCTGCTAGCACCACTGAAGAAAAATCACATCAAAAGCAGCCACAACCAGGGCTTCACTGGTGACCCAGCTTGGAAATGCGGGGGCAAATCCACACCCCCTGTGGTGGTGTTACAATGAAGAATAATTTGAGGCTTCGATTCCTGGCCCTTCTAGCTATTTCTAAGTAACTGGAACAAAAAAACAAAACAAAACAAGAAAGAAACAAACAAACAAAAAAAAACCTTATCCTCATTGTTAATAGAAAGATTCCCAACATGATCTGTGATTACCTGGTAGAAACATCAACCACAAAGGGAAAGGAAATGGCGGGACTGCCCAGACTGGCAGACTGTGTGCCACTGAGCCATCTTTCATGTTACATCTGATGCTGTGTTTCTGGGCAACAGCATGCGGCCACGAACGCTGTCACCCTCCATATGTCCTTCGCCACTCCCATGCATAGACCCACAAATCTCTTCTGCAAGAATAACTTGAGCAGAAAGTAATTATACCACTACCTTTAACTTCCTAGAATAAGAAATTCCAAGTCAGCATTCATGTGTTCATACTCCCCATGATAACAATGAATACTAGAAATCTATTAGCACTGCAATCGTTGCCCCAGAATGTCTTTTTCCTAGTGAGAAATGATAAGCTTTCATCAGTCCTTTCAAGAGAACTGAGATCTAATAAGGGGCCCAAAGAAAGGACACAGACCCTAACAATGAAAAGGTCTGAAGCTAAGCAAAACCTTTAAAATTCCACAGGTGTCCATTGCCCTCTGGAACTTTATATTCATAATCTGTACCAATATCACTTCCAATATATGATATTATCATTGCTTTCATTTTTCTCAGTTAATAAGGGCACCACAAGGCATTCTATTCTGGTAGGGCTTTCCGAGCCCACAGGATACAATAAGCTACTTTCTAGCATTGACTTGACAAGTAGTTTTTACCTTTGTAGAAAAAAAAATATTATCTGTCTGGTAAAGATCTTTCAATCAACTCAAAAGGAGTCAAAACATGGACAATAAAAGGGAGAGAATAAAGCCTTGGTCTCAGACATTAAAACATGATATTGTTAATAGATTTTGTTACAAAAATAAAATTGTATGCTTAAAATATCTAAAGAAGTACTTCCTTGGAAGGATTTCCTGTATGGAATCCACCTTGCCTACATGTGGTTGGCCCGATGCACTAGACAATATGTTACCCATTAAATGATACTGCCAGGGAAGGTGCCAATATTAAAAAACTCTAACAGTGGATATTTCTATGTGTTAGAATTGCAGGAATTTTACTTTCTTATTTAGACTTATCTCCTCTCATTTTTTTTTAGCCAAGAAAATTTCCTACCTTAATTATCAGAAAAGGAAAAAAAAATAAGGCATTTTCATGTTTCAAAAAAAATTACTATTGCTGCAATTCCACAGGAAATGCCTTTCATTCCCATCTCAAAAGAGTTAGCAGAAATGTTATCTTAACCTGAATGAGAATTATCAGTCCTTCTAGCCATAAATATTCATCCTAAAAGATTCAGGAATTTAGTCTAGGTGTTTAGGTCTACAGCACTCTCAGTCATATATTTAACGACACTGCTCCCAAATGGCCAGCAATTTCAAACAGCTTTAAGGCACAAAAAAGCTCCAAAGCTTAAAAAAAAAAAAGGTTAATTTCTTCCAATTGCTAGGCCACCTGTGCTTCAACAAATGTACACATATACTAATGAGGAATGCATTATTTTCATACTTACATCTGCACACATTTAATCAATAATTTAGAATTAATTCATGATCAGTAGTGCAAAAAGCATGTTGTACATTTACAAAGCTGGGAAGTTTTAAGTCATTTTTCTTAATTAATAGGCCCTTAATTATGCATTTTTTACTTGAACTCTCCAAATAAGTTCCTGAGGGAATAGTACCCTGAGTTGTCAATAGATACAACATATGTAAAAAATACACACGCAGTCCTACATTAGTCTAATATTCTTTAAAATCATCCCTCATCCACAACTTATAGCAACAGTCCAATTTAAATTAATATTTATTTTCAGAGAAATCAGTTTGATATCATTCAGAATTCACTTTCCTCCTTCCAAAACCCTAAAATAATAATACTTCATAAGTCTACAAAGGATTTAAACCCCATCATTGCATATATAGTCTTCTTCCACATTCCCCAAATACTCCATTTATATTACCTTGAAAATATTATAGTACATAATATTCTATATTT
Source organism: Mormoops blainvillei (assembly GCA_004026545.1). Lineage (NCBI taxonomy): Eukaryota > Metazoa > Chordata > Mammalia > Chiroptera > Mormoopidae > Mormoops > Mormoops blainvillei. The sequence continues at coordinate 306,872 of PVJD01000333.1, forward strand.
TTGTACTATTTTACACTTAAAATAATAAATATGCCAGCATTTGACTCATTTTGTGGCGTTACGGCTGACAACTGCTCTAAAAGGAAGCTTAGAGCTGAAAATGTTACTAAGAAAACTGTGAGTTCATAAAACATATTTATTTAAAGAATTCAAAGCACTTAATAAACGTCTCAATAATTCCTCATCATACTCCTGAGTGGTCAGAATAGATACGATCAGGAGGTGCCTTAATCTTCCCCTCCTTTCCTTTCCCCTGCTCACAATTAAAGAACAATTAGAAGCCACAGAGCCAAGCAACCCAGCTACTGAAAACTGCTCAGGAGTCCCTTCCAGGGGCTTCATGCTAAATCTTTATCTAAGGCACCAGACTTCTGTTTTGTGTTTAACGGGAACTATCACTTCACCCTGACAACCTCATCTCCCGCATTATCAACGTTTCTTTGGGTGGTTGTTTTTCGTTTTTTTTTCCAATAAAAATAGTAAGGCATTATTGCCACCAGAGGGAGCCTGAGCCTTCTCGCACATACTAGTTGAACGTAGAGCTATTGTTTTAGTTAGCTTCAATGCCTCTTCCAAATATCCCAACAGTAAAGGTTCACCCATAAAGAAAAGCCATTTCATCAAAGTTTTCTAATGATAAGTAAACATGAATGACATGTCAGTGCAGCTGAAAAGTGTACTAGATAGAACTATGTTTCTCAATGTTTTACTGGATAAGATCAAATCATATTTTGGCTTAACGGGTTTTAGAAGAGAAAGGTTTTGTGTTTTACACTGGTGTATGTCTCTAGTATTTAATAATGAAAACAATTTTATAGATTTTCATTGGGGGTTAAAAAACAGAACAAATAAATCATGTATGAATGATGTATCATAACATTCTAAACCAGTGAATACCTCCATATAGCAATTTATAGACACCGCCAGAGGAACTCGAGAAGACAACAGTCCTCCCCTGTCCATGGGGGGTACATCCCCAGACCCCAGTGGATGCCTAAAGCCGTGGATACAGCCAACCTCTATCGATGCTGTTTTTTTCTATACATAGATATGTATGATCGTTTAACTTACAAATTAGGCACAGTAAGACATTAACAACAATAACTAATAATAAAATACAATTATAACAATACATTTTAATAAAAGTTATGTGAATATGGTCTCTCAAAACATCTTATGGTACCCTGCTCCCCTTTTCACTCAAAGGAAGCACTGCACTTCACCGCTTCTCTTTGGCATATTCAAATTGCCAGCATCCCTACTCTTGTGCCTTGGGGCCATTGGTAAGTAAAATAAGGGTTCCTTGAACACAAGCACTGTGATACTGTGACTGTCAATCTGATAACCCAGATGGCTATTAAGTGACTAACAGGCAGGGAGAGTATACGACGTGGAGATTTACATCCCGCGAGGAGAGGGGCTGTGGGAGATTTCATGATGCTACTCGGAACAGTGTACAGTTTAAAAGTTAAGGACTGTTTGTTTTGGGGATTATCTATTTAATATTTTTGGACTGCAGTTGACTATGGGTAACAAACCACAGGAAGCAAAACCATGGATAAAGGGGTCTACTCTATGGGAGTAATTGTGAAATAAGTAGTTCAGTGTATATCTGAAATGCCAAATGTAAATATATCTGAAGAACAATTTTAAGTATTTTCTTCAGCTACTGCTCTACCCATGTTACCACTTTTTTAAAAAGCTGTAGTGGTTCCTAAATTCTCATGAAACCAAATTTTAATTTTTAGGTGAGTTGACCACACCCCGCTCTCTTCACTTCTCACCTCCCTCCTCACCTCAAGGGAAAAAAATCAAATACCTTCTAAGTTTTGAGAGAGTAACCAAGACCAAGAGATCTTAGTAATTATATTTATGATGTCACAGGTATACCTGACATAATGTGATCTGACTTAATGTTCAGCAAAATCCCATGAGGATGGCATTGTCTGTGTTGCAGAGATGGCACTGGCAGTCTGTGGAGATTAGGTAATAAGCTAGCACTGGGAAGCAGAAGGTATATAGAGATCAGACAGTAGCAGTCAGCAGATATTTTCTTAATTGTCAACCAACCTCAGGTTTTTAATATCACAGTTCAAATTTAAAAAGAGAACCCTGTTTGTCCTATATAAATACATCACCTGGCAGAGTTATAACATGAATTACCTACTTGAAATTTCCATTGATTGTTGGTTTCTCAAGCCCAGTGAAACAAAAATCTTGACGCTCTCTCCCCACGCATCCCAGGCCTATCTCACCCCATTCTCAGTAAGACAGCATGGCTACCCACTCCATCAGCCCCCAAGGCTAACATTCATCCATGATATTGAGTTGGGCAAAAAGTTCTTTTGTTTGTTTTTTTTCTGTAAGATGGCTCTAGTGGCGCTTAATTGTCTTTAACTTCATTCAAAACAATTTTGCTAGACTGTATTTGTAGTTGTTATATCAGCACACATTTAAAAAAACATCAAAATTGGTGAATTTTTATGTAACCATTTTAATATTGAAGATGGGAGAAAATAAGCAACATTTTTGGCATATATTGCTTTATTATTTCAGGAAAGGTGAAAACACAACTGCAACGCAATAAAAGATGTGTGCAGTGTATGGAGAAGGTGCTATGACTGATCAAACGTGTCAAAAGTGGTTTGCAAAATTTTGTGCTAGAGATTTCTCACTGGATGATGCTCCACATTGGGAAGCCCAGTTGAAGTTGATAGCTATCAAATCGAGACATTGATTGAGAAAATCAATGTTCTACCATGTGGGAGGATAGTTGACATACTCCAAATATCCAAATCAGTAAAGTTATTGGTGGAAATGAAAAAATGTGTCTTTTATTTTATGGATAAAGAACATATGGACATTTTGGCCAACCTAATACCTCTCACACTATGAATCTGTCAGGTCTACTTCCAACATGTGGATTCATCCACTTCATTTCCACCACCACCACCTTTACTGAGTTACAACAGGCTCTCACACCTGGACCACAGCAAAAGTTTTCTAATTACTCCTCCTGCTTTCTTTCTTTCCCAATCTGCTTTTTACCAGGCAGCCGGAGCAACCCGAATGAATTACTCTTCAGGGTTTTTTCCCCCAGCATTTAACTTTTTTTTTTAAGAAACTGTACTTTGGCCATATCAGCTACATCATTAATCAATCAGGTTTAGTTACAAAGTCATCCCAAACATTTGCAAAATGTTTTCACTGTTTGCTTTAAAACTAAATTTCAGAATGGTACACATCAAACTCAAAGGAGTTCTCATAAAATTGGATTGAGATAATCCTCTATCTGATCTGGTATTTTTATTCAGAATATGCAGATAAAATTAAAAAAACAGTTTAAATAAGATTTTAAATTTAAAGTGCTGTTAAATTCTTTTCTGATTTCAGCTGATCTGACAGACCCTATACCCAATCGAAAGATATTTCTCCACCTGAAAGGAGTATTCCTGAGTTTTCGTTTCAGGCCATAAGGGAGTAACTGTTATCAGACAAGCCCTCCCATCTTCAATAACTAAAAAATAAAACAAAACATACAAAGCAATTGCTTTTCAGACATTAGGCAAGAGACATCATACACCTGCAATCTTTGAGAGGAAAAAGAAAGCCCACATTCGCTCCGGTTTTCTACCTGGGGACACACTCCCAGCGTGGTGCAGTGAGGTGGAGCTCCAAAGGCAACGGTCTCACCGGGCTCAGGAGGCTGAGACCAGAACTGGATGTTGTTGATAAGGCTGAAATTTACAGTGCAGGATACAAGAAAAGGGACCAGAAGTCTGCGTGGGCTTTTCCTTACGAGGACGCTGAGCACATTCACTGCGCTGTACACATAAGCAAAGTGTGACTGTGAGGCCTAACACAGAGCAGCTGCTGCAGGACTGGAAGATGACAGAGAAACGAGAGTGTGAAGTGGCAGGAGACAAAGTTCTGTTGCAGCCACACATGGAGAAGCCATGCTGAGCACGATGTGCCTTCAGCGGAGACTCCAGAAAGGCCAGGCTTTCGGAATAGGGATCAAGCATAAAGAAAAGAACACATCCCAGGCTAATGACAAAGTCTAAAAGCACACAAAAGAAGCTCAAGGGGCTCCAGCAGTACTTTAGCCGCCTGCCGGAGCACCATTTGACACTCTGTAAAGGAAGACAACATACGCCAGACCTACACACATTGTCACCTAAAACTTCCAGCATCTAATAAAAAAATTACTGTACGTGAAGACAGACAGGAAAATATAGCCTTAATCTAGGCAAAAATATGGACATAATAAATAGATGAAAAGTCTCAGCGGAGAAATGCAACATATAAAAAATAACTGAAATTCTAGAACAGGAAAATATAACATTCAGTGAATTAATAGCAGATTGGACTATAAGTGGGAGAAAGGAGGTTGATGAAGGTGAAAACAGGTCAACAGAAATAATCAAAACTGAAAAAAGGGAGAGAACAAATTTTTTAAAAATATATTTTATTGATTATGCTATTACAATTGTCCCAATTTTTCCCCCTTTGCCCCTCTCCACCTGGTATCCCCCTTCCCTTCAGCAACCCTCCCTCTCTCTTGGTTCATGCCCATGGGTCGTGCATATAAGTACTTTGGCTTCTCCATTTCCTATACTGTTCTTAACCTTCCCCTGTCTATTATGTACCTACCAGTTATGCTTCTTAATCCCTGTACCATTTTCTCCATTCTCCCCCTTCCCCCTCCCAGCTGATAACCCCCTGAATGATCTCCTACCTATGATTCTGCCCTGTTCTAGTTTGCTTAGCTTGTTTTTTTTTATTCAGTTGTTGATAGTTGTGAGTTTGTTACCTTTTTAATGTTCACATTTTTTGTCTTTTCTTTTTCTTAAATAAATCCCTTTAACATTTCATGTAATAATGGTTTGGTGGTGATGATGAACTCCTTTAACTTTACTTTACCTGGGAAGCACTGTACCTGCCCTTCCATTCTAAATGTTAGCTTTGCTGGATAGAGTAATCTAGGTTATAAGTTCTTGCTTTTCACCATTTTGAATACTTCTTGCCAGTCCCTTCTGGCCTGCAAAGTTTCTTTTGAGAAATCAGCTGGCAGCCTTATGGGAACTCCCCTGTAGGTAACTCTCTGCTTTTCTCTTGCTGCTTTTAAGATTTTCTCTTTATCTTTAACGTTTGACATTTTAATTATGATGTGTCTTGGTGTGGTCCTCTTTGGGTCCAACTTGTTTGGCTCTCTCAGTGCTTCCTGGACTTGTATATTTCCTTTGCCAAAATAGCGAAGCTTTCTTTCATTATTTTTTCAAATAAATTTTCAATTCTTGCTCTTCCTCTTCTCCTTCTGGCATCCCTATAATTTGGATATTGGTACATTTAGAGATGTCTCAGAGACTTCTTATACTATCCTCGTTTTTGGTTTTTTTTTAATTCTTGTTTCTTCTTGCTGTTCTGGTTGAATGTTTATTTCTTCCTTATGTTCCAAATCATTGATGGCTTCCTCCCTTTCACTGTTGGTTCCCTGCAGATTTCTATTTTTTTTTTTTGTAGATTTTTCTTTATTTCACTTAGTATAACCTTTATTTCTTTCTTTATGTTGTTGCTGTAATCAACAAGTTCTTCAAACATCCTGATCACCAGTATTTTGAACTCTGCATCTGATAGGTTGGTTATCTCCATTTTGTTTAGTTCTTTTCCTGGAGTTTTGTTCTATTCTTTCATTTGGGCCATATTTCATTGACTCCTCAATCTGGTAGCCTCCTTGTGTTTGCATCTGTGTATTAGGTAAGCTGCTTTGACTCCCTGTTTTAGTAGTGTGGCCTCTGATAGAAAAGGCACCTATAAATTATGTGGGGCAGAGCCTTAGTTAATCGCCAGGGTACAGCAACCCACTTCACTGCTTTGTGGTTCTATGTGCATGGGGATGGGGTCAGGGAGGGGACATTGCTGCTGCACAGCATCTGGAGGTTTACCTGGCACTTGTCCCTTTTCCAATCACTTCACCCACTCCCCATATGTGGCAGGCACCCTTCCAGCTCTTTCCCTGGTGGTAAATCCCAGAGTGGGTGGGTTTACATACGTTCTAAGACCCTACGTGTCCTTTAAATGGAGTCTCCTGAAAATCTGGCAGTATCTTCCGTCGCCTCAATCCCCACTGGTTTTTACAGCCAGAAGTTATGGGGATTTATATTCCTGGTGCTGGAACCCTGGGCTGTGCAATCTGGCCTAGGGCTGAAATCACTTGCTTCCAAGGTATCCCCCCAATTTTTATCTTCCACATGTGAATATGGGACATTCCGTTCTGCCACCACCGCCACCTCTCTGTGCCACATGGGGTCTCCTCGTCTCTCCATCCATCTCCGTGACTCCAGCCCTCCTACACATTTGATGGATGTGTCTTCTTTAAATCCTTGGTTGTAGGATTTCCATACAGGTCAATTTTATGACAGTTCTGGGTATTATTTTTTTTGGGATTTAATTGTAATTCTTTCTGTAGTTGCGTGAGGAGGTGAAATATAACTACCTAAGCCTCCATCTTGACTGGATGTCAGAAAACAAATTTAAAAAATGAACAGAACCTCAGTTACTTGTGAGACAATAGCCAATGTCTAACATGTGTAATATTAGATGCACAAAAGGAGAGGAAGAAAGAATAGGTCAGAAAGAGAATAGAAAAATAATGGCCAAAAATTTATCAAATTTGGTGGAAAACATCAAATTACAGAGACAAACAAAAAAAAAGGTAAATATAAAGAAAACCATAGTCAAATAACTAAAAACTAAAGATAAAAATATCTTAAAAGCCACTAGTGGGGGGAAAAAAAGGCAAATTCCATACAGTGCATAGACAGCAAAGGCTGCCTTATCAAAAATGACAGAGATCAGAAGACAACAGAATAATCTCTTTAAAGTATAAAAGAAAAACTCTCAACCCAGAATTCTATAGCTGGTGAAAAAATATATATCTGTTATAAGTAAGGGTAAAATGAAGGTATTTTTACGTAACATAAAACTGAGTTTATCATATGCAGACTTGTAGTACAAGAAATGCTGATGGGAGGAAAATAGAATATCAGATCTAGGGGAAGAAACAGATCATGTTGGTAAAAGTAAATATGGGGAGGACTGTCCCCATTTACTATTGTTGCTGCACCACACAAATGTATCATTTTACAGTTCCGCATGGCAGAAATCTGACAGAGGTCTCGCTAGACTGCAATCGAGCTGCTGCATTGCTTTCTGGAGGCTCCAGGTATAAATCCATTCCGCTGCCTCTTCCAACGCTTAGAGGCTGCCTCCTTTCCTTGGCTGATGGCCCCGTCCTCCATCTTCAAAACCAGGTTAAGTTCTCAGATTGAATTATTCTGATTTCTTCTTCTGCCCTTTTTTCCACTTCTAAGACTCCTTGTGATTATTTTGAGCCTACTTGGATAATTCAGGATAATCTCCCTGACAAAAGGTCAGCAAATTAACAATCTTAATTAGACCTGCAAACTTAATTCCCCTTTGCCACCTAACAAAATATTCACAAGTTATGGAGATTAAAACATGGAATATCTAGGGGGCTACTTTTCTGCCCACCACATTAACAACAATTTTTTTCTCTTTTCTTGATTTCTTTTTAAAACAACTTACTGTTTTACCCAAGATAATAACATTCTAATGTGGGGCTACTAACATGCAAAAATAAAATATATAAAATAACACGAAGAACAAAGAGAAGGAATAAATGAAGCTCTATTTTTCCAAGGTTTACAAATTTTATGTAAAATGTTCTGTTAATCCTAAATGAAGCATGCTAAAGAATCATACTGTAAGCCACAGAGAAAGTGCTAAATAATTTTAAACAGTATTAGGTGAGCTGTCAATAGAAAAAGTATTATAGGGTACCAAAATTATTCAATTAACACAAAAAACAGTAGTAGGAACAAACTAACAAAAAATAGATATGATAAGTAGGAATAAAGTACCAGATAGTAAAACTTAAGCCCCTAAATATTACTAATTACATTAATTGTAAATACACTAATCATGCCATTTAATAGGTAAAGATTGTCAAACTGAACTGAAAAACAAGACCAACTATATGCTGTCTAAAAAGAGATGGGCTTTAAATATAAAGGTTTAAAGTAAAAGGATTCAAAGGATAAATCATGCAAACAGTGAGCATGAGAAAGGTATAGTGGCTGTGTATTTGTGTATGGGGGTGTGTGCGGACATAGAGAAAAATATCAGAATAAAGAGAACATTTTTAAAAGGTTAATTAATCAGGAAGACAAGAAAAAGATACACACACACATGCAAATAAGTATGTACCTAATATGAGAGTTCAAAAGAACTTGAAGCAAAAACTGAAAGAACTAAAAAGGCAAAACAGATAAATCCACAAATATTGGAAATTTTAACATTCCTCTCAGTGACTGAAAAGTAACAAAGAAATCAGAAAAGACAGGTGGTCACAACACAATCAGCGAAGTAGATCTGCTTGGCATTTACAGACAACACCCAATGACAGAATACTCATTCTTTTCAGGTTCACCAGATCATTCACCATGAAAGACCATGTGCTAGGTTTTAAAACAAGTCTCAATAAGTTTCAAGGGATTAAAATCTTAAATTTTTTTAACCATAATGGAATTAAATTAAAAATAAATAGTAATGACATATTTAGCAAATCCCCAAATATTTGGAATTAAACAATACCTATTAAAAAAAAAACTATTGTCAAAAAAAATAACAGGAGAAATTTAAAAATATTTTGAGCTGCATGACAATGCAAATAATGCTTATCAAACTCAGATGATTAGAGCATCATCCTGATAAGCCAAGGTTGCGGGTTTGATCTCGGTCAGGACACATACAAGAAACACCCAATGAGTACATAAATAAGTGGAGCAACAAATCAATCTCAATCTCTTTCCCTCCCTCCTTCCCCCCCCCTTTTTTCTTTCTCTCTCTAAAATCAATCAATAAAAGAAAATATGTGAACTATAAAGCAGGGTTTGAAGAGAAACATAACTTTATGGTTATTTTTAAAAAGAAGAGAGGTTTAATTAGTGTCCCTTTAAGCAGATGAATAAAGAAGAGTGAATAACGGTATAGATGGAAGAAAGTAATAAAGAATGGAAATCATTAAAATAGACAATAGAAAACAAAGAAAAGCAACAAAACCCATAACTGATTCTCTGAAAAGATAAAGAAAAAATAAAGAGAAAACACAAATTATTGACATCAGGAATAAAAGATAATATCACAACAGACGGTAAAAGGATACTAAAAATTATTATGAATAAAATTTTACTAACAGATTTGACAACTAAGATAAAATGATTAAAATGCTTTTAAAAACACATATTACTTAAACCTACACATAACAAGTAGAAAACCTGAAGAGCCAAAAAACTGTTAAAGAAATTGAGTTTGTACATTACAACTTCCCACAAAGAAAATTCCAGGTAGAGGTGGTTTCACTTGTGAATTACATTTAAGGAGGAAATAATACTCATCTTGTACTAACATTTTCAGAGAACAGAGGGAAAAGAAACAGTTCCTAAATAATTTTAAGCAACCAGGACAACCACTATGACGAAACACTACAAGAAAATTACAGACCACTGTCTCCATGAACATGGAAGACCTTAAGAAAACAGTATCAGAAGGAATCCAACAATATGAAGAAAGGGTAACACCTCAGGACCAGGAGGAGTTTATCCCAGGAACGCAAGGCTGTACCAATTACAACCTTGCAAAACTGAGTCAGTGTAATTCCTCCACTAACAGAATAAAAAGGAAAATACATATACAATCAGCTTAATAGATGCATAAAAAGCTTGTAACAAAATTCAAAACTCATTCATGAAAAAACTGAACAAACTAAGATGGAAGGGATCTTCCTCAGTCTTACAGTTAATAAGACTTAATGTGACATATTGAAAGCCAAGGATGTCTTTCTTCCCACTTCTATTCAGCACTGTAATTCAACACTGTACTGGAGGATCTAGCCCGTACACTAAGGGAAAAAATAGAAATAAAAGGCAAAACTATGAAAAATAAAAGAAGCAGTCTCTGTTCACAAACAATACAATCATAAATGTAAAATAGGAAAAAGTCCTAAGAAAGTGCCCCCCCAAAAGCAAGCTACGAGAACTAATAAGTCAATTTAACAAGGTTTCCAGATAATGAGATACAATATCATTATTTCAAAAATAATTTATTTCTAGATACTATCAGACAACTGGAAAATAAAAATTTTAAATGTGTAATTCAATAATATTAAAACTATTAGAAATTTAGTATTAAATTTAACAAAATAAATGTAATAACTCCACTGAAAACTATGAAACATTGCTAAAAGAAGTTAAAGACAAATAAATGGATGGGTAAAACTAATTTTCTCAAAGTGTATCTACAGATTCAATATAATCCTAATCTATAGTCTACAGTCTTTTTTGGGGGGTGAAAACTAACAAGTTGATTCAAAATTGAAATAGAACTGCAAAGGATCTAAAACAGCTGAAAGAATCTTGAAAAGAAAAGAAAAAGCTGGAGAATTTGCACTGCCTGATTTTAGTCTTATTATAAAGCTACAGTAACCAAGACAGCAAGGTGGTTTAGGGATAGACAAATAGATCAATGAAACAAAATTGGTCCATATATACGCAAGTCAAACTGATTTTCAACTAAGGCCCTAAGGCCTTTCTGACAATGGGACTGAAATAGCCAGATAAACAGATGGAAAACACTTCTAAATATCTACTTCTACCTCATACGTACAGAAAAATTAATTCTAGATACATCACATACCTAAATATAAGAGCAACTCTATAAAGCTGCTAGAAAAAGACATGAGAATATCTCTATGACTGTGGTGGAAGCAAATATTCTTCAAGATGCAACAGCCTTAACTAGAATTTTAAAAAGTCATATACTGGTCTTCATCCAAACTTAAAATGTATGCTTATCAAAAAGGGGTAAAGTAAGGTGATGGGATTAAGAAGTACTACCTGGTAGTTGACAAATAGACATGGGGATGTAAGGTAAAGCATAAGGAATATAGTAACAATATCATAATAACTATCTACGGTGCCAGGTGGGCACCCGAAGTATCAGAGGGAACACTTTGTAACCTATACGAATGTCTATCTGTTGTGCTGTACACCTGAAACTAATATAAAGTAGTGCTGAATGGGAAAATACATAAATAATCAGCTGAAAGCTGAAAAAAAAAAAAACTACATTAAACAAATAAACAAAAAAAAAACCACCCAGGGTTAAGAACATGAGAAAGCAAACCCCAGCCAGGAACAAGTATTTCTAATAATACATATATCCCCAATGTATAAAGAACCCTAAAAATAAATAATAAAGAGACAACCCAATTAGACTTCTGGTCAAGATGGCAGCATAGGTAGACATGGGTCACTTCTTCACACAACCACATCAAAATTACAACTAAAATATAGAAGGACTATCATTCAGAACCATCAGAAATCAAGTTGAATGAAGTCTGACAACTACAGAATTAAAGAAACCACATCCATCCAGGTTCGTAGGAGAGGCGCAGGAGTGGAATGGGCTGGTCCCACACCCACATGTGGTGGATATAAATTCAAGAGGTATATATCTTGGGGGCAAGAAGTCCCAGACCCACACAAGGCCCCCCAGCCCAGGGTTCCAGTGCTAGAAAGATAAGTCCCCACAACTTCTGGTTGCAAAAGCCAGCATGGATTGAATCGATGGAAGAAAACTGCTGGAGCCTCAAGCAGTGCCTCTTAAAGAACTCACACACAGGCTCACCTAATCAGACTCACTCCCTCTGAGCTCCAGCACTGGGATAGCAGCTTGAAAGGTACCAGTGGTATGCAGGGAGAAAGTGAAGTGTCAGGCATCAAGGTGAGCAGAGGCCACTGTCCCTTTTCTAAACCCTACCCCACGGAGCTGACAAGCTAGTGCCATATCTGACTCCATCAATCTGGCTAACACTGTTTGACCTGCCTTGGAGATCCCCAGAGACTCCTCCCCACCCAACTTACAGGCCCACCCAAGAGGCTTTTCCATATGAATGGCTGGCCTTGGCTCATGCTTCACAACTTCCTAAATCCTATCAAACAAGTGATAGCTGGCTTCAGTGAGGCCCAGGCCCAGCACTAGCAGCAGCCATCTTCGGTCCACAGCTTGGCTTTGCATGGAAATCTCCAAGCCCAGTACAAGTAGAGCCATCTCACATAGCTTTATAGCTCAGGCAGGGTGGTCCCAGGCAAAACACAGGTGGGGGCTGACCCTGGCCTGCACCACCTGGGAAGCCCCAGGGCCAGCTCACACAGTGGATTGCTATAGACCATGTCAGAGCACCACCACCCTGCCCCTGCACAGCTGATCCTCCACGGAGTGCAGTGGTTGGTGGTCAGACAGTCCTTGCAGCAGACTTGCCTGGGTAAATCTCTCTGATTGATCTGCCAACAGCAACCTAGGCTCAACTACAAGAGGAGGCTGTGCCCAGCCCACATGAAGGGTACACCTCAAGGACCCAGCTTGGGTGAGAGGGGTGGCTGTGCCACTGGACCCTACAGGGCACCTACTGCCTTAAGCCCCACTACCAAGACACATAATCAAAACAGCTCTACCTAATACATAGGGAGCCTGCCATAATGAGGAGATGAACAAACATAGCCCAAATGAAAGAACAGAAAAAAAGCTAAGCAAAATGGAGATAAGCAATCTATCAGATGCAGAGTACAAAACACTGGTTATAAGGATGCTCATGGAACTTAGTGAGGACCTCAGCAGCATAAAAACGATCCAATCAGAAACAAAGGATACACTAATTGAAATAAAAAATAATTTACAGGGAAACAGCCCAGGCTGGTGTGGCTCAGTGGGTTGAGCACCACCCTGCACACCAAGGGGTCACTGGATTGATTCCCAGTTAGGGCACATGCCTGGGTTTCAGGCTAGGTCCCCAGTGGGGTGCGCGCAGGACGTAACCACACGTTAATGTTTCTCTCCCTTTCTTCTTCCCTTCCCCGCTCTCTAAAAATAAATAAAATCTTAAAAAAAAAGAAAAAAGAATAATTTACAGGAAAACAATAGTAGAGTGGATGAAACCAAGAATCAAATCAATGACATGGAACATAAGGAAGAAAAAAACCACCAATCAGAACAACAAGAAGATAAAAGTCCAAAAAAATGAGGATAGTGCAAGTAGCTTCTGGGATTACTTCAAGAGGTACAATATTCGCATTATAGGGGCACCAAAAGAAGAGAATGAGCAAGAAATTGGAAATCTATATGAAAAAAATAATGAAAGAAAACTTCTCTAATCTGATAAAGGAAACAGGCATACAAGTCCAGGAAGCACACAGAGTCCCAAACAAGATGAACCCAAAAAGGCCCTCTCCAAGACACATCATAATTAAAATGCCAAAGGTTAAAGATAAAGAGGAAATCTTAAAAGCAGCAAGAGAAAGTTAGGTACCTATAGCGGAGTTCGCATAAGATGTCAGTTTTCTTTCTCAAAAGAAACTTTGCAGGTTAGAAGAGATTGGCAAGAAATGTTCAGTCTTGAAAAGTAGGGACCTACAGACAAGACTGCTCTACCCCTCAAAGATATGATTTAGAATCAAAAGGTAGATAAAGGGCTTCTCAGACAAGAAAAAACTAAAGGAGTTCGTCATCACCAAACTGTTATTATATGAAATGTTAATGGGACTTATTTAAGAAAAAAAGATCAATACTATGAACAATAAAATGGCAATAAATATATATCCATCAACAATTGAATCCAAAAAACAAACTAAGCAAAGAACAGAAACAGAATCATGGATATAGAGAATGTATCAATGGTTGCCAAATGGGAGTGAGGAGGCAGAGAATGGGTCAAGAGGTGAGGGGATTAAGGACAAATAGGTGGTTACAGAATAGCGATGGGGAGGTAAAGTACAGCGTAGGAAATGGAGTAGCCAAAGAACTTATACACATGATCTAAGGACATGAACAATGGTGGGGAGATTAGCTGAGGGAGTGGGGGCTGCTGGGTGCAGGGCAGTAAAGGGGGAAATATCAGGACCACTATAATAGCATAGTCAATAAAATATAAATTTTAAAAAAGACAACACGATTAAAAGTGGGCAAAAACTTGGACACTTTAAAAATGAAGATTTATGAACTAGCAACAAGCACAGGAAAATGTGTTTAACACAATTCGTCATCAGAAAAATGATAATTAAAACTGCAATGCAATGCCACTTCAAACCTATCAGACTAGCTAAAATTAACCAGACAAACAAAACCAAGTATTGGCAAATAGGGCAGAACTGGAATTCTCATACTTTGCTAGTGGGGATACAAAATGATACAACTTTTTTGGAAATCATTTTGGTAGTTTCTATAAAATTAATTATGCAAATATACTCTAACCCAGCAATTCCATTCCCAGGTATTTACCCAAGGTAAAATATAACATACTTCACAGATACTCTTGTAAGGAATGTCTATAGCAGCTTTTAACACGATAGCAAAAAATGGAAACAATCCAAATGTATATCAAGAGGAGAATGAATAAATAAATTGTGGTATATTCATACAATGAAGTATTAATCAAAAATTTTAAATAAGCACTGACAGACACAACATGCAAAAATGTTGAGTGAAAGAAGCCAGATTTTAAAAGAGCATATATTGTATAACTACATTTAGATTTATATGAGGCTCAGTAAGAGAGAATCACTAATCTCTAGTGGTAGAAATTAGGACAGTGGTTGCCTATGGAACATCGGGATGACTATAGGGAACATGAGGGAACTTTTTTATTCTATATTTTGAATGGCATGATGGATACACTATGTAAACCTTTGTCAAAATTCATTTAATTGTACACTTAAGATGAGAACATTTCATTGTACATACGGTTAAAAAAAGTTTACTCATTAGGCTGTTAAACAAATCTCAGGTCCCTCTATTAAAATGATTAAATTACCAGGCCAATCTACAAATATTGGGTTGGCCAAAAGTCCATTTAGTTTTTTTCTATTTTTTCCGTAAAATAAAAGACACATTTTTCATTTTCACCAATAACTTTATTGATTTGGATATTCTGAGTATGTCAGCTATTTCCCATATGGTACAACATCTATTGTTTTCTATTTGATTGCTATCAACTTCAGCTGGTGTACCTGACCGTAGAGCCTCGAGGGTCCAGCGAGAAATCTCCAGCACAAAACTTCACAAACCACTTTTGACACTTTTAATCAGTCACAGCGCCTTCCCCATACACTGCACAAATCTTTTCTTGCATTTCAGTTGTGTTTTTACCTTTCTTGAGATAATAAAGCATAATATGCCAAAATTTTTGCATATTTTCTTCTATTTTCAATATCAAAATGGCTACAAAAAGTTTCACCAATTTTGATTTCTTTAAATGCATGCTGATATGACAGCTGTCACAACACAGTCTAACAAAATTATTTCAAATGAAGTTAAAGACAACTAAGCACTACTAAAGCCATCTTACAAAAGAAACAAAAATGAACTTTTTGGCCAACCCAATATTTGTCCTATAGTACAATTATAGTATAGTAACTCTAATACTCAACAATATTGGATTTTTCTGCTTATCAATTTTATTTATAATAGTTCATTTATTTAGTATTGCCTTTAGTAATTCTTTTTGACTTCTCAAAAATCTATATATAGAATTTTTCCTAATTTTATTTTCCTTTTCCCTTTTTTTAATACACAAGATTTACTATTTGTATTTAACTGAATTCAGAGTGCTTTAGAAATGATTAGAAAAACTAAATGCTGTTTTAAGATTTACTATGAAGTCACGAAACCTTGTGTTACAAGGCCCTCACGGAAGATTCTACATGGACAGGCAAAAGCATCGTCACCACAGATCCGCCCGTACTGTGCCGAGACTTGATCTTGGGTTTCCGTGCCTTTTTGTTAGACTATCTTCAGTGAGGTCACGATCTGTCCAGATCTCAGCCTCTCTTTTTTAATGGAATTGCAAAGAGATAGTATCCAGGACAAAGTAAGCTTTTTAACTTCTGCTTTAACATTGAACATTTTAATTAGGTTTCAGAACAAAAACATTTTGGAGTAATGAATAGGTCTGTAAGGGTGTACAGCAGGTCTCCGAATAACATCCTCTCTTTATAATGTTGATGAGATGCTGTAGGAACTTGACTCTTTGTATCAATTAGCCTATAATAAAACTGGTTTGTTATACATTGTTTTGCTTGAAGGCACAGGACCTATCAGCATTAAGTGAAGGCCTGCTCTACACTGCTTAGTGTACTTGCAAATTTCCTATTACAAAAGAAATAGATATCACTCCCTCTGAGTACTACAGATTAAAAAAATACTTCTGATTAAACCGTAAGCATCTAAGACTGGGAAGCATCCGTTGGAGTCATGCAGGGTTCTGGGGTACACCGTGCAGAGTGCCCCTCCAGCCTCTGTTCACCGGGGCTGGAGCCCTTCCGCCTGGTTCCCTCAGAGCTCCCACCTTCCTACACGGTTTGTCTCTAAATCCCCTCTCCAGCACCCTTCCACGGTCCTGCCTGAGACTCTAATCCTTCCTTCCACTAGTAAGCAATACCGTACATCAAACTACCCAGGACTGCAAAGGGGTGGGTAGTTAGTACGAGCTCACTTTAAAAAGGTATGCTTTGGGAAGTGGAGTAGGGGTGAAGAGGCTAAATCTGGACAACGCACACATTAAAAACAAAACAAAACAAAACAAAACTCATATAAACTTTGTCAGCTCAAAAGGAAATTAATTTGGGGGACTGGTAAACTCACTGTTACGGGATAATTGTGCTCATGCGTAGCATTGCCTAGCAACAGAAAGAGCAGGCAAATCCCAACATTAGGGTGCAATGAATCACTCACTGACTACTGCTCACAAATGGTAATTTGATGGGAAGATATTCACATCTCATTCAACCTGGAACAAGACTTAAGAGAATTGTGCAGATTCCGTTTGACAGAAGCAGCAGGTATTTTGCCAACAAGGGCTCCAGAACAAAGGAGACTATTCCTACTTTTTCAGTTGAATGTATGCTTTTGTTAACAAAACAAAGCACAATTTTGATAGCCTTGGGTGTTTTTTTTTTTATGACATTTTGGTTTGACTGTGCTCCAACTTCTACAGCTTCAGTTATAGTAATTAATGTCACAAATATAAGAAGGTAAATATGACAAATAAACAACAGGATAATCATGGTTGAACTAAATCACATTAGAAGGTTTCAAAGAGACAGCCCAGTTTGCCCTAGAATCCACATGCTACTTCAAGCTCAGCATTTTTGAATCAAGGTATAAAAAGAGCCCACATACGAGCGAGATCTATGTCTGGATCGCCTGTTGTTGGGGTCGGCCTGGGTTTTTTCCTTTTGTCTCCTTAATACAGCTTCCCACTGAGGCGCTGAATCAACCATATCATTCTCCTGCCGTATTCTGAAAAGAAAGACCATTCATCTAAAGTTAACATCCACACATGTGGCGCTTTGTTTTTCAGTACATCCTAACCTGGCTTTAAATGACATTAAGAAATTATCAGATAAGTTATTTAAAAGTTATTAAGAAATGAAAAGTTATTTAAAAAGAAGCAATTTCATTATCATCACTCAAGACTAAGAATGTGTTAAATGGACTAATATATCCATAAGTATACATATACATATATACATACACATATACATATACTTATGGATATATTATTATTTTTATACATAAATATGTAAGCTATTTTTAGTTCTTTTCAGACTTCTATCTTTGGCTTAAAATTTTCCTAGAAAACGATGCGTCAAACAAAAATTCACTTAAAATATATTTAAGGTTTTAAAAAGTATTTTTATTTTTCAATCACGGTAGACATTCAATATTACATTAGTTTCAGGGGTAAAGCATAGTAGACAGACATTTATATAATTTACAAAGTGATCCTCTTGATGAGCCTAGTACCCACCTGACATATAACATACTCAAGTTCTGACTAAAAAAACCCCAAAAGAACAGTAATGTCTGCCATACAATCTTAAATCATAAAACAAAATCATTTTGAAAAACATGGTAAATGAGACAGCAATAAATACTTTTACGTTAAAATGCTCCTTAAAAATCTTACTAATTGTCAAGGTTTTCATGGATAGTAGCTGCCAAATATAATTCCCATTTTTCAAGACAGAGAACTAGAAGTGTGAAAAGTCAAATACGGTGTCATCGTGCGTTAGCAGCTGAGTAGGCACAGAGCATTGCTCTGGTTACGGTGGCTCACAGGCCTAAGAGGGAATGAGGGGTGAACACTCAAGGTGGGGGGCGGGGGCAAAGCAGGATATGTAAATGAGGGACCAGGAAATCCAGGGCAACTCCAGAGCAGGAGGGAACTGGGAGGACAGTCACCCACTGAGTGAGATCATAGGATAATGTTGCCAAACCTTATTTTTTTTAAAAGATAATCCACAAATTTGAATTTTTAAAGTGACTCTTCCAATTTTAAGTAATGGAAACCAATTCTGTACATGTGGACCGAACAAAACCTACCCATGGCCCACACTAAAGAACTTTTGGACCTCCACTATATCGTCTTGTTAATACCAAGGGTGAGGTGTTGTAGGAGAGAGGTGAAGCAAGTACTTAATTAAAGCAAGTGCTTAATTAATGTGCAAATACTGTCTGGGATGCACTGCAACAATGCTGTGAAGTATTTCTTGCAAAAATTAAACACCTGTTGTTTGAATATTTAACTTTTAATTTATGTAAATCCTCCAGGAAACTGCTCCGGCGTGTTCATTTCACACACTGCGACTCGTGGGGTGTGGGAGAGAAGCACCAAACTGATAGCCCCAGAACTGTGACTGACGGGCGTAAATGCTTCAACACAAAAACAAAAGGAAGAGGTAAGTTCGCAGTCATTTCTCTTGCTGCACAGGTGTCTTTTGGTCACCCTGTGACAGCACTTAGTGTAGACTGTGGTGTGGATACACGGATTTGCTTATAAATGCAATCAGTAGATGGGTGGCACTCATTTCACAGATAACTTAGAGACAACGTAAGGCAAATTCAAGTTAAAAAGAACAGTATTTTATGAGGAAGAAACTACTTAAGTCTCTCTAGATTAAAGAGAAATTACGTTAAGTGAAAAATTATCTGTAACACCCTTCCAGCTTTTGAACTGTATATATTTCCTTGCTAAGGCTTTCATTTCTAACAGGCTATTTGAAAATGAACAGGATGCAGTCATGGTGTGTTACACAGATTCAAGAGCACAGTTCCGTCTCTCATGGCATTTACAGAGCAAATTAAAATTTAATATATACTGCTATGGAGTTTAATGGTAGAAGTATCTGAAGAAAAATAAGAGTAGGTAAACTACTTGAGATCATAATTATTAACCCTTCCTTGGAACACTCCCATTTGAAAATGCTATGTGCCTGTATACATGCTCATATGTAATGTATTTTCACAGTCAGCACCTACACCTCAAACTGTCCCATGTATTATGTGACAGCCTGATGGGGAAGCAGTCCTGGCCACTCTCAGGACCGAGGGATTCGAAGTTAGGTAGACACAGTCCATGGGGAAGTAACGCCTCTCCCCCAGGAACCCACAGCTCACACTGCCCAGATGTGGACATAACACCCAGGTCTCCTAACTCCTGACCCTCTGCAGCGTCCATTCTGAAGTAAATCGCTGCATAGTCATGGGCGGGACTAACCTTCACAATGTTAACTTTTTTTTCTTTTTTAATCAGGAAATCAGCATCTTTAAATATTGTTGAGAGGTCAAACCCCTGAGCAAGGCTGAGGCCTGACTTTGGCAAACATACTTTTCCCAGAGGGCAGACATTTAGCAGGAAGCACAGTTAGTGTATGGCTCATCCTCTATTGCAGAATGCAGCTGGGTACCTTCACACTAAGGCTTCGCCCTGATGAAAAGAAAAATAAACCTCCTGAAACACGAGCCCATGGTGTTCCTGTACCTCACTAGTAACAAGAATTATATATCAGAAGGAATTTCAGACCATGGCATGTACCTTTGACTTTTTTCTAAAAGGCTGAATGAAGTGAGGGCGGTGACACCCTGGCAGTTACATCCTCGTGACCCACATGTTTCAAAGACAGATGCCCTCTACTGGTGACACTGTTTCATAAATATTCTAACGAGGTGCATTAAAAATGTAAGGCTCATTGGAGAGTCACAACAGAAGCACATTTTCCTGAGTAATGGTGGTGTGACTGCCTCAGTCTGTAATGAAGTTTGAAATTACACCCTTACAAAAGGCCTCTGGTTAATGGGGCTTCATTACAAGAATGAAAGTGTCATTTCTTCCATCGATGAACTGCTCCAGAAAATACAGGTGCTACATGGAAAGGAAAACTGCTAGCCCTAGAAGAAAGAATGATTTAACACGCTATCTTTATGAGGCAGAAGTTGACTATTTTGTTTATGCATAAGTGAATAAAGAAATCTTTGAATGTAGAAGACATTTCCTATAATGCTTCTGCCTCGTGTTTCACCTATCCTTAAGTGTGGGATACACAAGTATTGTCATTTGCTCCCTTCCTGCTATATTTTAATTATGATGTAGGAATTTACACTAAAATAGTAACAAAGTCAAAATGTGCTCTTACATGACATATAGTCAGGAAAGTCTCAAGGGAAAAAAACAGCCCATTGGAATTTACATTTGGAATATATTCATTTTCAAAGGTTGCATTTAAAGTGAACCTCAAAAATGCTAAATGTTTTTTTCCTGCATCCTCGGATGCAATAACTCAAAATCTATCATATTTTGTCTATTCCATTATCTACAACTATGGAGAGTAAATAGCTGGGTTAGGGAGCCTTATCATAACAAGGCTTTTGTTTTTTAATGTGTAAGGAAGAGGGTTGCTTCTCAATAGAACAAATTTCAATGATGTCTCAGAATAAGAGAATTCTAACATATTTCTCCCATGTCTCACCAAATTTCAATATCTTACTTTTCCAGACTATGCAAGCAATTTAGGTTGTAACTGCATGTGACACTTAATTAAAATTTGCAAAAGGTCTGAAGATGAAATGCCATATATAATCGTTTGATAACAAAAATGAAGATAATGACTATTCCTAGCCTCTTCTTTCCTGTCTTCCCAATTACAGTTTTGCCTCTTCTGCAGAATTCTTCACATTAAATGAATTCTTATACAAATTCCCATGGGCTTCACTTCGCTCTCTAACCAGGAGGTTTCATTCCTAATAGGACCTTCCTTTACGCCAGTTCTTAACTCACTATTCAGTCGCTGAGATAAAGACGACGTTTACTGCTGAACCTGAGAAACCTTTTGAAGCAAATGTATAATGAAGCTCCGAGAAGGTATGAGTTGTGCCGTGGCGCTCCCCGGTTCTGCCCGGTTCCGTCTCTGCCTTTATCTGGTCAACTGCTTATGTTCTTTGATCAAGTCTCAGTTTTTTCATCTACCTACTTATTGCAAATACCCTTTCTAGCTTCAAGGCTCTAAGTTTGTCTTTTTGTGTTGTATTTCAAGCCAGTTAGACACATTGAAACAAACCTCTACTCTTCATCTACGGCACAGCTTTCCAGATGATTGCTTCATATGGCCACTCCACTGCTAATATTAAGTCCGTGGGTCCCAACTGATGGTAGACTTGTGTTTCTCATCAATTGTACTCATTTTTGAATCACCTGCTATAAACCAATCTTCTTCTTTTTTTTTTTTCTTCAGTACTTTTTCTTCCCTAGGGAAATTTATGTTGGTTACAGGCACCTGTCGACACACTCCCTTAAGACCAGCAAGCAAAAAATTCATTTGCTTTTCCCAATCTTCTCTCATCATCAATAACTTATTCTTATTTGCTCTTAAAGGTGCTTCTGTCTCTTCCACTTATTCCTTAGGCTCTCCCTACAAAATGAGTTACCTTTGGTGCAATTTCTCTTTCAAACTCTCCTCCTCTTTTCCTAATTCTTCAAGTGGCTTTGCCTTCACAGAGTAATCTGATGTCATTCTTCAGTTGCTGCAGCTTGCATTTCTATAGTCATCTCTGTCGACTTTGACTGTGCTCTGGAAGCCCTAAGTCATCCATATCAAATGTCTAAATTTTGATATGACTTCTTAGAGTGGAAATCGGAAACGCTTGCAATCTGCAGCACGAGGAGCAGTTTCCACTGGCTTTGTATGAACTGCTCTCCCCATACCCACAATTTCTACCTTGTTTGCAGCCTCTACCTGAATCAGAAATGGGGCAGGAGGGAATGCTATCAGGGAAACAGTTACGTCTTTTCAGGCTGTCCGGAAGAAATGCCCCACTAGTTTAAGTGTGCTATCATCCGAAACACATTCCCCCACCCCACCTGACCAGGGCACAGGGTCAGTCAAGTTCTCTTCTTAACCACTCTACAAAATCCTAGCAAAAATCATGCCCTACTTAGATGTACCATCTCTGTTAGTTGCAGGGCCACAGAAGACATGTTCCACAAAAGACCTTGTGGAATGTATTTAAAATATTTAAAACCATCTTAATCCATTATTCAGATACAGATTCTAAAAGACATCTAACAGGCAGGAAGAAACTAACAACACTTGTGGCAGAAAAGACCCACGTTAGAAACACTGATGTCTTTTTTTGTCATAGGGAGCCGAGTCCCGCTTTACAGGCACAACAGGGACTCCAGATAACAGGGAGCAGTTGCTGACGGCTCTCATTAATCCAACAGCGCCGGCCTATGTGGGGCACTTTCTGCTTTGCAAAGCACATCTATCATCTCCTGGATGTTTACAAACCTCTTGTGAGGTAGACAGAACAGGTTTTATTCCACTTTGCATGTGAGAAAACTAAGATTCAGAGGGTAAGGTAGCCAGCTCCTAGCCACAGAGTTCTTCAAAGCTGGGTCAAATTCATAACGCAGTCTCCCTAATTCTTTGTTCTGTGCTCTACTGCACCTGTACGTGCACACACACAGCCTCACGTACATAACTCATGTCGTCCAAATGGTCCCCTGTTGCCAATTTACTCTAGTCCTGCTCCTCCCCCAGGCTCCTCTCATTTCTTTGACTCTCACCCCTCACCATGCTCCGGCGTTACTTCCACGTTCATGCTTACGCTAAAAACACCAGACTGCTTCTCCTGTCATGGCCCCTCCACCCGCTCCAAATATCCCACTTCAAAACCCTAAAAGCCTAGCCACACTTCAAAGCTAATGACCGGGTAATCCACAGATTCTCCCTGGTGGACGCTCAAAGGGCTGCTGATTTCAACAACAGCACAAAGGATGTTTTGCAGACTGGTTTCTTTGAATGTGAAGGATATTTTATTAAGCTCAAGGTATTTTCAGGGAAAGCTGGTTTGTGAAAGGTTTCCCTCTGGTAAGTCTACTTCCTAGGTTCTCCTTCAGCATACGCCCTGGACAGGTCAAGGGCGTGGCCCATTGGCTCCAACCTCTAAAGACAAGCTGGCTGACCCTTCCGATCTCAGGTACAAGATTCAAAATCGTAACTAGTGGAGATAAATACAATCTAATATTTGCACAGACCATTAACCTCATAGTGCCTTGCACCTGGTAGGTTCCCATTTGATGAATTTAATTGAACCAATTGCTTCACAAATCAGTATAGCAAAGTAATCTCTAAAGAAAACTTAAACATTTTAATTTTTAATCCTACCAGTAAATTGAAATACCAATTTCATTTCCCAGTATCAGTCTGTTCCTTCACTATTTATATAATGACCACTACATGTCTTTTGGGGGTTCACACAGACAGCCTCTTAAAAATCTGATAAAAACTAGACCCTATCATCAGAAAACTGTATATACTTAGAAACACACAGAATTTTACCTACAGTTTCTTGGGGTTATGAGGCCCCTAAAACCTACCCTTGATTCAGAGGATAAAAATAACTGGTCTAAAAATACAAATTTATAAAGGTAGGGACGGTGGAAGAAGGGAAGACAGGACAGAAAGGAAAGTGGGAAAGGCCGCAAAAGGGCTGAAAGAGAGGTGGGACAGGCAAAGAGGCAGTGACTCCCAAATTACATATTGAACAGTGTGGTTCTATATCCCAAAGCGCTCTCGCCTCTTTGATTTCACTTGATATTTACAGTAACTCATGCGACCAAAAAGTTCATATTAAACCCCACTTTGAAGTAAGAAAACGACGATTTAAATTGGTTAAAAGACATGCCCAAGGTCAAGTACTAGTACATGGTGTAACCAAGACCTTGACACACACCCTTGAAGTTTTTAAAGACATCACTGGCTTCTAAGTGTCAGAGAAGACAGAAGAAAGGAAATAAGAGCGGGAAAGAAACTAAGAAAAGAAAGACAAAGGAACTGGGTAAGGAAAAATAGTGGGATAGAAAGATTAAAAAGGGAAGCAAGAGAACAGGGATAACATGAGAATATAAGTAGGAGACAGTGAGGGGAAAATAAGGGCTTTCTGTTATCTTAGATGTTAGAATAAGAAGCTGTGCTCCAACTTCCAGCTAGTTATAAAAAGGAAGAAAAACTCTGTTCTTAAACCTCAAAACCTAGAAAATTATAGGATACTCATTCAGATGATAAAAATGGCAAAGAAAAAGCAACTATAGTAGGAAGGGGTAAATAAAGACATAAATAAACCCTCTCCCACCCCACCCCCCAAAAAGGGGGAGGCTGAGGCCTTCTGCTGTCATAGAAAACCATGTGGCATGGAAGCCTATGGTTAACGCACAAATGACAAGAGTACCCTTACACACTTCAGCTCTGGACCCAAAGGTGAGAAAAGGGGTTATATTTTTCTAAAACTGAAACTAAATAAGAATCCCTATTTCCAATATTAGCCTTCCAGAGTGGTGTAGATTATGACCTTTTTCTTAAAGGTTGTTAGAAGTCGCAACTACTGCTTTGGGTAAAGATGATTTGCAAACATTGTTTTATTAACTTCTGTTTCTCCTCACGCAAAGTGAGAGATGTTTAAACTGTTATCCATGGGAATGACAGAGCAGCTTAAGCTCTAATGGGTAGGACTTGGAGGGAGAAAAAAACGGTATTTCCACAGAGTGGCCAACACCTCACAGGAAAGACTTCCTATGTTGAAAAAAAGAAAAAAGAAAGAAAGAAAGAAAAATCCAGCAAGAAGTAGCAAAGGCAACAACATCCCAAAGACCACACACCATCTCCAGAGAGTAAACCTGACTGTCCAGGGTTCTCTGGACACAGCGTGGGCTTCAAAACAGAGACTGCAAAGCAAACCCGCACGGTCTTTTCCCCTCTGCCCAGGCTGCGACTCCCGGGGGGAGACAGGAAGGTAGGGTGTGTCTGGTGCGGGCTCTGGCTTCGAAAGGGATAAAGTGCCTGGGGCTGAATTTTGAGACCTGGCTAGCGGGAAGTAGAACATCAGCATGTTCGACCTGCAGTTGGCCTCACTTTAGGGTGACCAGAGCCCTTTCATGAAAGCACAAAGGACTCTGTGGAGAGCTTGGCTAAGTCACACTGTTTCTGGGATAAGGAAGGACAGATGAAGGTGAAGAGATTTATCCTCTCCCCGAAAACAGAGACTTTTGCACAAAGTAGGAAGTCAGACATCAGGAGACAACCTCCATCACAGACAGAAGATCTATTAGGACCATCAGCAGGGCCGCAATTTATATATTCAGACCTACGCATCTTGATGTGGAATGAGTGGGTTCTGGAGTGGTTAGTGGAACCACAGCATAATGGGTAAGCGGCACCTGGAAGCAGCCTGTGTTTGCATCCTCTCCTGCACACTCTCTGTCACCTGCTACGCAAGAATGTCCAGGAGTGGTGATTGGAACTGAAAGACATGCTTCTTCCTCTGCCCACTTTTTGCTACGCCCCTGAGGTCCAGACTCTAGACCTCATCTTCTATTGAGACAGGCACCTTATGAAACCCTGGAGTAATACTTTTGGAGGTAAAATGAGTTTGAAAGCCTTCATGTCAGAGTGTGTTTTGAAAAGAGATTTCTCATTAACAGCCCTGCAAAGCACAGTTGCATTTAAACATTCAGAACCACCATCATTCTAAAATATACTACCTAAAAGATTGTGCATTGGGTGGGGTGAGGGAGAAAATACCTACAAGGAATACTGACGCCAGTGCAGGTAGATCAGTAATGAGCTATTTAAGAATTTGTTGGCAACCTTTAAATAGTGTTTCATTTTGAACAGCAATTGTCACTGTGAGTGCTTTTAGTTCCAAAAGACACTTTTTAAACAGGTCACCTTCTGAGAAGTTGAGACTAGAGCATCTATGAACACAACTTAAAATACACCAAGCATAACAGAAATCTGTTTGTTAAGATACTAGCTTGATCAATAAATAGATGTGGGCCAGGGGTAAGGATGGAAGTGGAGGGAAGGTGAGATATTTTTTTTTTGCTTTGCTTTGTTTGTCAAGATTCCGAATTTTAGTGTGGGAAGAGGGCACCCTGAGGGAGAGCTGCCCTCCACACTTGGGTTTTTAAGGTGAAGAAACTGAAATCATTTCCTTGAGAAGAATATCAGAACCATTGAGACCTCACCTATATCTGGTGTGATTCTAGCCCCCAGGAAGGTTCCACACGGAAAGCTTTCCTAAGAAAATGGTCCACTCTCACAATGCTGTCTGGGTTATTATTGCACAGGCTTTGTAGTTGGAGAGGGAGGCTGATTCAATGTGTGCCAAGCATAAGGGTTCCAAGTACTAAAGAAGAACTTTGGAGATTATCTCACCCAACTTCCTCATTTTACAGAAGATAAAAAGACGACCCAGAAAAGCAAAAGTAACCAGGCCAGAGTTCCACATTGGGTGAGAATGGGTTTCCAACAGTAGCACTACTGACATATTTCTGGACCAGTTACTTCTTTGTTGCAGGGGGCTGTCCTGTGCTTTGCAGGGTGTTCAGTAGCAATCCCCCCCACCCAATTGTGACATCAAAAGTGTCTCAAAACATGGCCAAATATCCTCAGGGAGTGGAGGGGGAGGACAAAATTACCCCAGTTGAGAACCACCACTGGGTCAGAAACTGGTACAACCAGCAACCAAATCCCTCTCACTTTTAACCCGGTACTCTTTCACTATGTCAACACTTGTTTTCAAATAAATATTCTGTAACCAGGGAGAACAGATTAATGCGTTAAGCCATCACTAATATTGATTACCTGTCAAATGGTGTTATTAAAAAGCTCTTAAAAATTTGTCTTAAAGATATGAACTGGATTTCCTCATCTAATTGTATGTGCCTGACATAAATATAAACACATATTTGCATGTACATCTACATGAGGCTGAAACTATGAAATCTATAAAACAATGAGTTCCTCATATTTGGTTGGGCAAAACATAGTAACGTCATGTTAAAGGATACCTCAGGGAGAAATTCCTCTATTAACAGTAAAATTCCTTACCACCCTTAGACAAATTTACTACACGTTGTACCTAAACACAGATCAATTCTTTTTTTAATTAACAAGAAGGAATTTCTCTGTCAAGTTGTTTAATCATCTTATTATAAAGATAAGGAATGCAGTTCATGCCCTGAATGGCGTGGCTCAGTTGGTAGAGTGTCGTCCTGCAAAGTAAAAGGTCACTGGTTTGATTCCCAGTCACGGCACATGCTTGGGCTGTGGGTCTGGTCCCCGACTGGGGCATGTGAGAGAGGCAACCAACTGATGTTTTTCTTACACACTGATGTTTCTCTCCCTTTCTTTCTCTCTCCCTTCCTCTATCTCTAAAAATAAATAAATAAAATCTTTAAAAAAAGAAAAGAAAGAAAGAAAAGAAACTCAGTTCAAAGAAGTAAGGTTTCCTAAAATACTGCTTCAGGGTAGAGCCAGGCTGCTTCTCAAACACCGATGAAACAATCAGGCTTAAAAATACATAGGACACCCAGCTTTTACCACCGACAGCAGCCCCTGAGTTTGGAGTTCCAGTGAACTGTAATATTCTAGCATTACCTGTTTCTCTTTTTCCGGTGTTCTCTATTAGAATTTTCTGATTCACTACCACTGCTTGTGTTACAGCGTGAGCGTGACCTGAAGACAAAATAAGAGCAAAAGGAAAAAACCCTCATTTAAGACACAAAAAAAAAAAATTTAGAAAGGTTCATGTCAGTTCTTTGGAATTCATTCTGCAATAAAACTACCAACCCAAACATAAGTTTTACCCCTCCCCCATTCAGTGTTTCTCAGTTCAGTCAGACATCTGAATGAGTCTACAGAAATGTGAAAGTAGATTAAGGAAAATGTCACTATGCTCCTTGGAAGGACCACAGAACCAAGCACTTCCAACAGAAATCTGACATGGCAAAGCTATACGCCCCTGTGGTCCACCAAATATGGCCACAGAGTCCTGTCAGATCTCCATCCTTCACTGAGAAAGGTAGAGTTTATTTCCCATCCCCCTGAAATAGTGTTCATCCTGTGTCTGACTTTACCAACAGAATGAGGTGGAAGGGATACTCTGCCAGATCTGGGACTATCTCTTAACAGGGCCGGTAGCTCCTGCTTCCTCTCAGACGCCACCTGAAGAACCCTAGGCTAGTCAGCGGAGAGCCCATGGATTCTGCCGAGATAGCAGGTGTGGACAGTCCAGGCACAGCCATCATCTGACTGACGCTTCATCTGAGACTAGCAAGGCTAACTAAAGAACTTCCTGTTCAATCAACAGAATGATAAGAAATCTGTACGGTTATTGTTGCTTTAAAATAGACCAAGTTTGCCCCGGCAGAGTAGCTCAGCATCTTCCCAATATGCCAAGGTTGCAGGTTCAATCTCTGGTCAGGGCATGTACCAGAATCAACCAATAAATGCATAAATAAGTGGAACAACAACTCTCTCTCTCCCGCCCTGCCCCAACACTCTCCTTTCCTTCCTCTTCCCTCCCTCCCCCACCCTAAATTCCGTAAATAAAAATTAAAAAAAAACAAAATATACCAGGTTTTAGAGTGGTTTTAACATAGCAACAGATAACTGAGACAGCTCCTCTGAAGAGTAGAAAAAAAGAGAAATTGCTAGGGATGCTACAGAATGGAAAACTGAGAACCAGTTGAAGCCAATTTGAAAGTTAAAAAACAAATTTACAATACTCTTAAAGCAGTCACTAATAAAACAAATTTAAAAAGTCCCCACTCTACTCTTGGTTCTGAGCTGCGCTAATCTGCCGATTCTTCCTCCCTCTCCCAGACCCTCCTTCCCGTTTTGGGTTTTTTGTTTTGTTTTTTACCTCCTCCTTTGCTTTAGATCTGAGTCTTCACCACTGTTATGGGCTTTCCTATGGAAAACAAATAAATGAAGACATTAAAGAAAATAGAAAATTATCAATTGGCTAAGGAAAGCACACCAAAATGAGTTTCACTTCACTTAATGCATATCTGTTACATATTGATTCATTACCAAACATTTAAATCACACATACATACCCATCCCTACGACAGGTTCCCAAAATATACAAACTGGCCTCAAGAAGTCAGCAACCTAGTGGGGGCTGTGAATAGACTATAAATAACAATGCACAACATGTCTATTAAACTCCATTCATCCAGTGACAGGGTTAGTCTGCAACTCCTAGGTCTGCAATCAGCCAAGCCAAATTCTGCCATAATCCGACACCAGCTCTCACTTGGATGTCCTTCCCAGCACCCTGGCCTCCAAGTTCCTTGACCTTTTCTTAATAATCTCTTCACAATAACTCAGCAACCCTGGACTTTATCCTTGGAGTCTATCCTCTGTAGCCACCTCTAAACACTGCTCTCCAACCACATTCTCCTCTCCTACCTGTTTACCACTTCTGTTTACCTCCAAACAGCTCCAACCGGGCATTCTGGCTAAACGTACAGGCTCTGGAGCCAGACAGCCTATACACGAATCCCGTCTCCTCCAATGATGAGTTGTGTGACTTCAATTACTTCTCTACTCAGTGCCTCCATTTTAATAGAACCTCCCAGAAATGGTTGTTCTGAGGATAAAGTGAATTAATCTACTTAAAATGCACAGAGAAGGACCCAGCCCACTGTATGCACTCAATTATTGTTTGCTGTTATTAGCGCTTATTCAACTACTTCCATCCTACCTCTCTTCGACCTCAGGACTATTTGTCTCTTGACCCTGCAACTTTCCAGCGGCTCTTCACTAATTTTTCATCCCCTCCCTGACTCAGCTTAGATTCCTGTCACCTCAATAACATGCATTCCAATACTCAAAACTTCCTCCAACTTTCTGTTTGCTGTTCAGTCTTTTTGGCAAGACCTTAAGCACGAATGAAACCAACTACCCCGGTTCCCTGGGCCCGACCTCCACATCTTGCTGGGCAGTGCTGGAGGGAGTTACATAAAAAAGCATATTAGTTACGCTATAAATCCATCTCCATAAACCTCAAGTGGTACCACAGCATGGCCGCTATCTAAGTGCTGATCTAAGTGCTCTCTTCTCTGTTTCTGCAAAGCAGTTTCAAACTGTTTTACCGTGCGGTCCCCTGACACACAATCCCTCTGCTTCCGCAGGTGACTTTGTTTTCTCCTTCCAAAGGAAAAAGTAACCATCAGATGGCAACTCTCTCATCTTCCTGTTACCAAAAATAAAACTTACCAACATCTCCCTCTCTGTTATTTACAGATCTGTCCTTACAACTAAGGTCAGTCCCTCTCCTGTGCTATGTGGGTCCCCATCACCTCATCTTTTAAACGACTTTCATTAACTACCCTCCTACCTCTCGCATATACTCAACTTGTCCTCATGGAAAATTCTTTTACCAGCTTTTCACATTCTCAAGTCTCTCCTATTTAAACATACATATCCCTCTTCATCTTCTTCCCAGTCTCCTCTCTCTCCTTCAAAGCCAAACTTCTTGAGGGCACCGTCCAAGCCCCTTGTCTCAGTTCCCTTACCCTTTATTACATGTGCTTCATCCTGTGATCGGGGCAGGCACAGCTCTTTAATGCCACCATCGTAACCTGCATTCCCTCATTTCCCCAACATACTTGTATCAAATAACATGGCGGGCTCATTTTTTTTTAAGAGCTGAAATTTCTGGAAAGGCCTTTATTCTTCATATATAATTATAGTTTATCTGGACATAAACTCCTAAATTGAAAACAATCTTCCTTCAGCATTTTGAAGGCAACACTTGGCCATCCTTTTTCTCGGATGTTGCTGTTCGGCAGCCCCACGCCACGATTCAGACTTGTCGCCAGTCGTGTGTGGAGTGTTTTTCCTCTCCCATATTCTTCCCCTACTCCACGTGTCAAAATTCTCTCTTAATCTATAATGCTTTGAAATTTGATGATAATGGATCTGGTAGGAAGCTAATTTTCAATCTATTATGCCAAACACTAAGTGGGTTCTCTATAAAGTGAAATCATTCAGTTCTGGAATTTCTTCTTGTATTATTTCTTTGATAGTTCCCTCTCCTGCATTTTCTGTGGGGTTTTGCCTTAGAAATTTTATTAGTTGAATGTTTGATATCCGGGTTTGATCATTTTGTATCTTTATTTCCATACATTTGTTTTGTTTTTACTCTACTTTCAGGAAGATTTCCTTAACTTTATCTTCTAGAACTTCTACTGATTATCTTAAATTCTGCCACATTAAAGTCTAAGTAAGAACTTTTATTCACTCTTTCCTTGTAATATCAAAATTTTTCACTTTCCAAAGATAATACTTATACTTTAAAAAAAAATTCCTGTTTTTTATACTGTCTCTATTTTCTGTGAGCCTCTCTACCCTCCCCCTCACACACACACTCACGCACACACACACAACTCCTAATTGTTTCAGTCTCTGTCTCTCAAAACAAAAGTATCCTCAAATGCCAGGTGACTGTGGCTCTCTCTCAAGTACTGTGCACTAAAAAGACTGGAAACTTCTGGATGGAGATCATGGTAACTGACAGCTTCACTGAGGTGTGGAAAAAAGTAACATGGGTAGTCTCGTCCATTTCACTGGTGAATCCTTTGAAAGTTTCTATCTATAGATCTCTTGTATCTGTCCATTTCTTTTTTAAATTTTATTTATTTTCATCACCATTTATCCCTCCAAACCCTCTTCCACCTCCATCCACCTTGCCCCCCCTGCAATCACCAACTATCCATTTCTCACAGTGAGATTCTGTAATCAATTGCCTGGGAGACATGAGCCTCGTTCCTAGCATTCTGGCAATGAAGAGAGAACGGAGACATTTAGGAAGCAGATTTTCACTCTCTTGATTTTTTCCTATGGCCACAGTTTTGGTCTCTTTTACCAAGTTAATCCTCTCTAACTACTCCCATTAAATGCTGCAGTTTCTCACAGCTCTGTCGTTGGCTTGGTCTTTGCATTCTATTTAAACTATCAATACATAGGTATCAGGCAGCCTTATCTCTATTTTATTTTTCAATTAATATCTAAGAAATTTATATTTCAGTTGAGACAGCTAATCCAGTTCCTGACTTATATCCAACAATCCATGTGACTCCTGCCCTTGGACTTCTCAAAGGCACCACAAATTCAACATACAAAAACCAAAGTTATCCTTTCAAGCCTATAATGTCCTGGTGATTCTCATTTCAGTGCCTTACACTTTAATCCATGAAACTGCACAACCGTGATCTTCCTTCTTGACATCTTTCACTCCCTCACTCTCATACCGATCCTGCCAGCCCTATTAATTTTACCTCCAGATGGATTTCGAAACTACCAACATCCGTATGTCTCCACATCGACCCGTGGCTCAAGATCCCATTCTCTTTGGTCAGGACTCATGAGAACCTGCTGCCTGGTCTCTCTGTTTCTGCAATTATTTCTTCCCACCTTTTCTCCACAGAACAGTAAGGGTTGCCTTTATACAACACAAACGTGACCTTGATATCATCCCTTCTAAAAACTACCGGTCCAACAACCAAAATCCTCAACAAGTTCAGGTGTCTCATGAGTTCTGGCTCTATCTTTCTCTCCAGGTTTATTTCTGGCACTTTTCTGTTCCCTCTTAATGCTTGAGTGACACTGGCCTTTTATTTTCTTCATGAATGCTCTCCTCTCCCTCCCACCCCAAGGCCTCTGCATGTGATAGTCCCTCTATCTCTCTCTGCCGGCTTTTGTCTCAGATTCCAGCTCCAGCATCCAGCCTCGGAAAACCCTTCTTGATCTCCTTGATTCAACAGCTCGGTCAGACTTCCCCTAATAGTGCTGGCTACACAGGTGTTTGGATGGTAAAAATGTATCAAGCCATTATTCTTAGAACACATGTACTTTTCTGTATGCATATTATGTTTCAATAAAAATACTTTAAAAATCCCCCTCGAGAACATGTAATCGTTATAACTGCACATACATTTGTTATTTGTATATTTCTTCCCCAACAAACTATAAACTCCCAAAGTCAGAGTTAAAACTCCTAAACTATAGTTCCCAAAGACCAGAGACTTTCTCTAATGCTGTTTAACACAGGGCCTAGCAAGAGGCAGATACTCAATAAACATTTTCAAGTATAAAGATGAATGGGGATGAAAATAAATTGAACTTCCAGAAAGTATGCCGGCTTTCTTTTTCTAGCATAGGAATGTTTAAACAAGCAGGCTTCGGGGTCTCCGTGAACCTTGAAAATTATAAGAACATTTGTCTGTGCATTTCATAATTCGTTCCTAAAGGGAACGAATCTAACATTTTATCAGATTCTCAGAGTTCTATCACCCCCAAAATTTAAGAACCAAAGTTCTAGACTCTGCCAGAATTTGATAGCTGTATTCCTCTAGTGACAAACAACTGGCAAAACATGAAATTTTGATATCTTTTGCAAAACATGGTATCCTGGTATCTATTACAAAACAGAATTTCACAGTATGGTAGCTTCTCAACAAATGAAGGATAGAGTTACCCTATGACCAGCAGTCCCTCTTCTGGGTATCGACCTGAAAAACTCGAAAACATTTATTTGCACAGATATATGCACCCCTATGTTCACTGCGGCACGCCAAGACATGGAGACAACCAAAGTGTCCCTAGAAGGAAGGCTGGGTAAAGAACATGTGGTACATGTATACTATGGAATACTGCTCAGCCATAAGAAAAGGTGAAATACTGCCATTTGTGACAACATGGATGAACCTTGAGAATATCATGCCAAGTGAAATAATTTAGTCAGTAAAAGCGGAGAACCATATGATTTCACTCATATGTAAGGTATAACTGAAACGCATAGACACAAACAGCATGACAGTTACCAGAGGGAAGGGGTTGCAGGGTTGTAAAGGGGGTCAAAAATATGGTGAGGAAGATGTTGCGACTTTTGGTGGTGGTCACACCCAATGTACACACAATGCAATATGCAGATCATGTATCAAAGAAATGTGTAGAAATTAAAAAATAAAAATAGGAAAAAAAAAGAATGTCCTATTATTCAAGTCCTTGAGATTCCTCCAGGCTGATGACAAATTTTGGTTTTAAATGTTAGCGTTAATGTATTTATCTAGGAATTTGGGCCCGGTGGCAAGGTGAAATATATCTGAAGATAAAACAAGAGTAACAAGGACAGGGACATTTATAGGTCATTTACAGTGAAAAGAAACAAAGAATGAGCTTTAGCTCATCGATGCCAACATGCGGCAATGGCTGGTCTCCTCAGAACACACATGCTGAATAAGAGGCCTTTCAAGCGACACACAGATCCAGGCAAAAGGCTCCATGGCTGCTCCGACAAAATCAAACGGTCTTTCCCCTGGACGGTGCCGATGAAAGGATCCTGTAACCACTCACCACAATTACCTCTCTGTATTTCACAGGAAGCCAACAGAAAATGTATCTCAGTACAGAAGTCACTAAGTCTGGATTTGAGAATGCATACGCTCCACACTATTTCAAGCATTTAGTTTGAACAAAATGTAAATTTTGGTGTATTTTAGCAAAACTTGATAAGTTCATTTTTGAGTATATTAAAATCAAAATGACCACCTGGTCAACATGTGTAATTATTTTACCTACCTAACAATAATCAGACACTGCTGCATTCTTACTATATTTAGTGAATCCCACTGACCAAATCTCAACACACATAAAAACAGAAATGAGCTTTAAAATATTTCCCAGCAGTGTTGTCGCAGCTTTAAGTGTTGCCCAAACTGAACCAATCCTTGGTAGGGAAGGAGGGCAGATAATCTTTCCCCTGCCTTGTTTAAATGACGGTTCATTATCCCTGCCTTTTTCAGACGCACGGACCTGGATCCCAATCCCAGAGATGTGTTACGGAAGACAGTTACTGTAGAAATGAGATGACAGTGCCAGGCCAGGTACCGGCCATTGGCACTCAATCCCGTCCCATCCCATCCGTGATCTTCCCTGTAGTGCCAAGATGAGGCGTCGGAAAATTACATTTTCTGGACTCCTTTGCCAGCTCAGTTCTACTTAGAGAGACACTCAGGTGAGATCTGAAGGCAGGGGAAAAGGAGAAGCGATTGTGCTCTGGCAGTAGGTGTGGCACCCACTCTTGCCCTGCTGAGAAGCGGGGATTCCACAGTGTTAGCTATGGTGGGGTTCCTCCAGCAATGTCGGCAGCAAACACAGGCCCAAGGAGAGCCAGGTCCAAGGCGGAAGCAGCTTCTGGATCTCTAGGTGACACCCCCTCGTCTCCTTTTATTCCTTCGGCCCAGGAGCAGCACAGCATCCAGATCTCAGAGTTGTACCGTGTCTCTGCCTTTTGTTCCTTCAATCCTCCTGACATTGGTGCACCAAAATTCCTTGCATCAATCCCTCTCTGCTAAAAATGCGTCATGAGCCCTGGCCTGTGTGGCTCAGCTGGTTGGAGCGTTGTCCCAGGGACTGACACAAGTTTGATTCCTTGTTGGGGCACGTACCTAGGTTATAGGTTCGATCCCTGGTTGGGGCACCCACAAGAAGGCAACCAATCGATGTGTCTCTCTCACATCTCTCACATTTCCCCCAACCCCCACCAAAAGCAATGAAAAACTGCCCTTGGGTGAGGAAATAAATAAATAAATAAATAAATAAATAAATAAATTCCTCATGACTGAATGATACAAATGCCCATTTCTATATGGTTATTATAAGAATCAAACGAGTTAGTATATAGCAAGCAATTTGCTCAGTACTTAGAACATGATAAATGCCAATTATTATTCCATTGTCTAATCGTTATTCATCATGATTTCCTTCCCTCTTTGCAGTCCCACGAGGGGAAGGTGATATAAATCTTTCGCTTCTTAACCATCAAAGGATGTTAGTGAAGTTGGACCTGGTTTGGAAAAGCTGAGGAATAAGACTCCGGAAAAGCGGCAGAAACAGAAGGACTCAAACAGGGGTAGATCAGCAGTAAGTATAACCAGGACACAGAAGAGAGGCAGGCCTGTGCCTCCCTGATCCACGGCGTGTGCAAAAAGAACCTTGATGGCTATCTGAGAACGTGACCTGAGCTTCTCCTAATTATAAAAGTCACTTATAAAATACCACTTCTGTAAGTACCCAAAGTTAAACACAGCCCCCATCGTGTAGGAATGAAATGCATTCCACTGCTAAGTCACTTCTAGGTCTTCTTCTCTTGGACCTGTCGCATTGCCCAGCCTGCTTTGCAAAGATAGTCCCAAACTTCTAGACTTTTTAAAAAATTAATCATGCAAGCAATCTAACTTGCTGGATAAATTATAACAGGATTCATTTTCTCTGTGCTTTGAAAGGTGTTTTACTCATATTTATACAGTATCAGTTTGGAGAGCAGACCACATAGCTTCAGCTAAGATTAACCTATAAACATAATTATTCCTTCTCAGGCTGAAACATTTAATATCTTTTATATATTAACATATATCATTAATATAATGTGTTATATAATACACTACATATAATATATAAGATATATTGTTAAAACATATGTATATTCTTAACTTATCAGTTCTAACTACAATACAGAAAGCAAGTTCCTATTAATATTTTTTAAACTATTCTCTGAAACTCTGGCTGTTTAAGAGAAATGCTTTGGGATCCCTAGCTTATTTTATCTCAGAAAACCTAAGCTTTCTGTTATCTTGGGGAGACAGTCACGATATTGTAAGAATAACCAGTGATACAAATGTGACTGGGGCCCAGAGCTTCTGCTGAAAATTAAAATCGGGGCTGTGTTCAGCTTACCTTCTCCTTGTTGGCTGAACAGAGTCATTGTCACTCCCACAGGAGGGGTTTCGGCGGCGAGCGTAGGGAAACTTTGGGGATTTCGTGCGGTCATTGGAAGAGTTGTAGAGTCCACTAGAGTGGAAGAAGAACGGTCAGTAATCCCTGCAGAGGACCTGGAGGAGAAGCACTCTAACTCTAAAACCTAGTGCTTCTAGGGAAGTGTTCGTAATTACATAGCTGGTACTTTGGGGGGAATACTGAATACTGAATACAACAGTTCTTTTGGCTTACGAGATATATTGAAAGAAAGGACAGGTATGATCTGATAAAAATGTCATAGAAGTCATTATTTTACAGGAATGGATTTGTCAGTGGACTTCCACAGTAAGAAATGAACAGGCACACATGATGGTAATAATGATGACAACAAACTGCATTTATGATGATCCTCCCACATGCTGGCACTGGCTGAGCTAAAGGCTTTGTATTCATTACCTTAGCTAATCGTTACATCAACCCTAAGTACTACAATAGAGAGAGAGAGAGAGAGAGAAATACAGAAGGTCTCATGAAGTAGCCCAAATAGAGTTGCTAAAAAGTGGTAGAGCTAGAATTGGAACCCCTGGGTGGTCATACCTGAAACTACCATAACTACATAGCCAGAAAGTTATAATGCAGATCTGTCACTGGTTTGATAGCTGTGAACAAAAGAAATGAACTATATATTTTTAGGAATGAAGATCTTCTAGAATTGCTATTCATAAGCTATAGTTTTCAACTGAAGTTTTCACAAGAGCAGTGAAATTGGAGAAATTATCATTAATATATTTCACTGGAAATTTTCAGAAAGACATTACTTTAATTCATCACAATGACCCTCGCAGGCAGCTCCTTAATGCACACTGGCTTCCCTTCGGTTTCTCCAGGAGAGTTCCACGTTAGGACACATCCTGTGGATCTCTACGACCGACGTTCCCGGTCATGCTGACCTAGGAACCTGACTGCCTTGTCCAGAGCTGGTCCTGGGCAGCCGAAGAGCATTTGGATTCCATTGTTTGATAGGAACAACTGCTAAACCCTTCTCTACTGTTCTCCTTTCGAAAGACAATGATTCCCTTTACCTCTGGGTGCCATTTTCTTCCCATGGTGCATGAGATTTGCTTCTCTGGGTATCGGGGCTGTTTTCATTCTTTGCTTTCTTAAAGCTTTAATTAAAAAAAAAAAAAGAAGTATAAAAAACAAGTTAACTAGAAAATAAAGGGAAGTTAACACACATACGTATTTCTTCAGTAAAACTGATTAACAAACATTTTAAAATGTGCGTCTATACCCATGACTCATTCCTAAAAAAAAGAATATGAGTGGCTGCCTAAAAAAATAGACATGTCTCCAGAAAATATTGTATTTTTGAGTCTTTTTCCCCCTCTTTCTTTCTAGTTTTACTGATTTAAGCGAACAGAAGTCCAGTTACTCACTGTTGAGAAACTTCCGAGAGAACCCAGGGGCATTCTGGCTAGCAACCTGGCTCCCTCTTTCCAGCAGTGGTCAGAGACCCTCTGGCTCTGGATTTGGGTCTGAATCTGTGCAGGTCTGTCAGCTCTGGACAGGTTCGGGCTACCCAAACTGACCTTTCTCTGCCCTCAGCTTCCGCCATTTCTTGGCATCGTTGTTCCAAATCAGAATGACTTTCAAATGCTATTTCCTGACCTAGTATCATCTTTCTGCCTGAAGAAAGTCTATATATCTGGGTTGTTACTCAATCTCAACAAATTGTTTTAGAAACACATGGGAGACACCCGGAAGGGACTCATTAGGAGCCTTCGTCACCAGTGGGGCGGGGAGGCGTGTCGCCTCTCACTTCCCTTGGAGTCTCAGCTTTCGGAAAAAGATAGAGCTACTAAACTCCTAATGCACTTTTAACCCTGGCTTTTTGAGGAATCCTCTATATAACTGTCTTCAAACATGGTCATAAAGGATTCTCTGTAACAACCAAGAAAAAGGAGAGAAAAATTGACAAAGCCTTTTCAAAAAATGAAAATAAACATGTATCCTAGCATATTATAAACATACAGGAATATAAGTCTAAAAATATATTTGACAAAAGCACATAACTCACAGTATTAATGGATAGTAAGTAGTAGGTTTTATAGATGAAGAGTATGTTATTTTTATAAAGATTACAAATCTTTGGAGAAGATCAAATTTCCAAAGGAAAAGTTTACATTCGAAATGCAAAGAAGTAATAAATATGGTAGATATTTAATACAACTGTAGAGGGAGTGTGCACACGTGTGAGTGTGTTTAATAAATCAGGGAGAAAAGTGAGTAAAAGGGGACTGAGAACCAGAATAGCAAGATGAAAGGGGATGTAGGAGAGCAGGCAGGAGTTAAGGAACAATAAAATCCTGGGCAGCGAATTAACTGCACTCACTCCCTAAACTATTCCTCATCTACTTCTTGAGTGGGACAACTCTGGCACTCCTTTAGGTATCAGGCCTATTGGCGAGAATGAAATTACAAAGGAGCTGGGACTCCTTCTATACATTCTAAAGAGCTTGGGATCTGAATTTCATGGAAGATTACTGTTCTGCTGTTGGACTTACACAGCACACCCTGTACATGCAGAATAAGCTGACTCTATCCACAGCTGTGAGGCTGACTAAGGGAGGCACAGCACACTGATGTATCTGCAAAGGCAAAGAGCTTGTCATTCGAAAAAGAGAATGTACAGGGAGTGCTCTAAAACTAAACAAAAGGAAATGCAATCAAAACCCTGGGAAGAAAACACTGCAACTCTAAGACGCCTCATATCTTGGAATCGTTATGCTGAGAAATGATAAACTGTATTTCTCCAAGTGGTCACAATCCAGATGAATGAAGGCTCCATTATTTACTAACAAAAGATGGAGCAGATGACCTAAGAATTCTTTCCAGGTCACGAATTTCTGACTGCTTGGACTTCTCTGTGACGTGTGTGGAGCGATCTCCAGAGAGAAAGCGAGCGGATGAAAGCTGCTCACTGTACTTCTAACACGCTGTCCCATGAACATAATTGGAGACAGGAAAAAAATGACACTGAAATTGTGTCTTAGAGAACAAGGCTGATCTTTCAGGGAAACAGTCCGTGTAATATATTAAGGAAGGTTTTTCCACTGGGGAATGCCGCTGGGAAAATTGATGCAAAGGACCATGACAACTCTTCATACATATGCAATCACTGACTTCTGAAGCCCCGCGCCTCTAAATGCTATAAACCCTCTTTCCAAGGCCACAGCTCGGTGCACCGCTGTAATGAACATAGTACATTAAACATGAATATCATCTACTTTATTTCACAGGTCCCTCTGAGTCAGTCCATTATATCATGCCATTTTTAAAAAATCACATGGAATTTTCACCGTGCTGCCGAGGACGCAAACCACTGATTATCTCTGAGTTCACCATGCTGTGGCAGCAGGAACATCTCCTTCAAATGAGACAGTCAGGGCCTGATGTTGTATAATTCACTGGCATTTTAAAGTATTCTTTGGCCCCCAGACTATTTTGATCAAAAGTGTTAGTGAATTATCAAAGGGAAAAGATTCTTAACCTTGCTCACAGGAAAAATCATCTTTGTGACAGTATACAGTGTTACGTTCCTTCAGTTAACCGACTGACCTTTTTATTGGTGAAGGTGCAATAATTTTAGTTGTTCCTTCATTTTCTCCGTTTTCCATGTTTGCAGTTGCCCGATTTATGCTGTTTGATCCTAGGAACAAAGAGGAGAAGAAAAGACGGAAAAGAGAAGGACACAATGATCAGGAAAACACAAAGAAGCAAAAGAGTTATTTTAAAATGCAATTTTAGGGATATCATGGCACATTGTATCGATAAATTATAATTCCAAATAAATAATGAATCAAACAATAAATCTGAGATATTTTCTGACGATGTAAAAAAAAAAAGAAAGAAACCCTCAGCATAACAATGTCCTATGGGATGTGGGCTAAGACATCACTTAAAAATGGGACCTTTTGTAACGTTAAGAGTTAACTCCCTATATCATGGAGAATCTTTGCTTTACATTATTAAAAATAAGATTCTAAGATATTTAGTACTATATCTTGAAATGTAAAACCTAATAATTGATAACTACATTGTGCAGAAGTTACCATTCGTTGGTACGCCACAATAGCTCCCATTCTAAAACAAGATAATTTCAAACTTGAAAATATGAAAATATTCCAACTTATTATACAAATGGCAAAAAAGAAAGTCATATAGAAGTGATTTGTATCACTCACACACACAAATAACGTTTTCAAATGTATTTGTGCAAACATCCCTAAAAACCTAAAACTGACTGTTACTCCACAGATTTGCATATATGCTAGGTGGGCCAGCAGAGGGAGCCCCCAGCAGACAGGATGTTGGAAACGACACGGAGCTCAGTGAGAGCCATTCTGGAAGCCTGGATCCCATGTTCAGAACAGGGGCTGATAAGCCTTGGGGGTGAGATGTGTGGGTACTAATGATGTCTCTTCTCAAGTGACATGCACCTCACTGGAATGCAGGGGGAACCGACAGCGGGATGCCCGAGGTCCCTGTTCAGATAACTCTGTGCCATACAGGTGTACCCACCTCAGGGAGGCAGATATCTTACAGGGGGAGAGGCACAGTTTGAGTCCTTCAACATAAAGTGTCATTACCACTAAGAGTTTTCAAATCATGAGATGAATTTGTAATATTGATAAAAGCTAATATTTACTGAGCACTTGCTATGTGTCAAGTGCCATTCCAAGCACTTCGCATCTCTCTAGCCATGTCGTCCTCAAAATAATCATATAAAGTAAATATTGATATTGTCCCCACTTTTAAAGATTAAAAAATGGGCCTTTCCCAAGGTCCCATAGCTTATGGGTGTGTATGTGGGGGTGTGGGAAGGGGGCAGTTTTAAAACCCAGCAGTGTGGCCGCAGAGCCAGCTCTAAACCACCAGCACACATGGTCTCCCAAGTGCCCTCTGTGCCCCACCCTCAACCAGTTAACAAGTCAGTCTGAACGAGGAGTCCACCAGGACAGACAGACTCTTTACAAAACAAATGAAAAGAATGTCCCATGAGGAGGGCATCCAAGAGGATGAGCAAGAGGAGAATTTTTTTCTCTCGAGGGCAACTGAGGTTGAAAGTCTACAAGAGAAACATGGAGCACTCCACCCCCCAAAGTTGGCAATTCCTTCCAGAGCAGTTTGCAGGCATGCCAGGAAAGGTAAACATTAATGAATATACCCTGGACTGAGAAAACAAACAGTG
This sequence comes from Mormoops blainvillei, assembly GCA_004026545.1. Lineage (NCBI taxonomy): Eukaryota > Metazoa > Chordata > Mammalia > Chiroptera > Mormoopidae > Mormoops > Mormoops blainvillei. Next base: position 349,205 of record PVJD01000333.1, read on the forward strand.
GTTTCAAATAAGAGGTTCAAAAACTATTGTTCTAAGGAATTCTGACATGAATTCGATATCTGATTTTGGTTCCTGTTTTGTAATCCTGAAATGGAACGGTGAGCCTGAAGATACACATGGCATTAAAGACCAGCTCCTGGTAAGGCAACTTTCAGAATCCAGGCATTAGAAAATAATAACATTGGGGCCTATGGGAAATTTCACCAGCAAATTCCATAATAAATGGGACACAATTCCCTTGAACAGCTCCACATGTTATCAGACACAGCAGAGACCAGTCACTGTCTATTTCGCCAGGGCCATTAACAAAATCATAAAGGCAGATTCCCAAAATTGCAGACACAGCTTTGAGATGGAGCTGCTTCTCGAAGGTGGAGCTCTATGTGGTATGACCCTGGGGCCGTGGCGGAAGGAATTAATTCATTTGTGCCCCAGACATTGTTCCTAATAAATGTTTTTTTAATGGGGTATTGTTCTCAGCAGGTATTATTAATTCATATAAATGAAAGGGAACTTCAAGCACCTAGGGTTGTTTTCCCAGGCTGGGAGGAGGAGGAGGCCCAGCAGAAAGACCAACACCCAGTGCCAGTAACCCCTGTCCACGGAGTGAAGGTGAAGGTCACATTAACCAAAGCCATGTGTGACTACTTAAGGTTTGCTCCAACTCCCATCTTGTTAGACTGGTTAGTCTTTTCTTAATCTAACAACTAATCGCCTTGGGAAAAGTAAGGTTGCTTACTCATCACTTCCACTCCTTCCATCCAACTCTTGCAAAAAATATTAATAAACAGGTAGACAAATGACTGAGGAATATTTTTAAATAGAAAAAAATTTCAAACTATATATGCATATATATTTTCTTAAAGAAACCCATATTTGGTTTTTCAAAATATCCAAATCATAATGTTTAGGATGAAACACTGGATGGGTTCTTTTCCAAAAGAATTCGGGGAAGGATGAAATCACAGACATGCTCTGTCTCTCTCTCCAACACTCATAAGCAGTACCACCAGGTTTCTTCAGAACAGACTGTTTGACTGTAGGGCTGTTTTACTAACACAGCAGTCATAATTTTCACATACGCAGCATAAATGAGTTAAGATGCTGTCAATAATACAATCTAATTCACAATTCTTTTATATTGAAAACAGTGGACTGCTAACTAAAAATCTGTCTATAGGAATTCCCCTACTCTATAACTATGTGAACTCAACAACCCTATTGTTTTGGCTTTTTTTTTTATTGTTCTATTACAGTTGTCCCAGTTTTCCGCCACTGCTCTCCCCTGACTTTTCCCCATTGTCCACGTCTATGGGTCATTCATACCTGCTCCTTGACCAGACCCTTCCCCTTCTTTCTCTCCATGTTCCTCTCTCCCTGCCCCTCTGGTCCCTGCCAATCTGTTCCCTGTTTCCATGTCTCTGGTTCTATTTTGCTCATTGTTTGTTTTGTTCATTAGGGTCCTCCTATAGGTGACATCACATGGCATCTGTCTTTCACCACCTGTCTTCATTTGGCTTGGCATAATACTCTTCAGTTCCATCTATGCTGTTGTAAAAGGTAGGAGCTCCTTCTTTCTTTCTGCTGTGTAGTATTCCATTGTGCAAATGTACCACAGTTTTTTGATCCACTCATTTACTGATGGGCACTTAGGCTGTTTCCAGCACTTGGTTATTGTAAATTGTGCTGCTACGAATATAGCGGTACACAGATTCTTTTGAACTGGTGTTTCAGGATTCTTAGGACAACTCTGGTTTTCAAAAGCCTTACTAGGAACACAGACTTAGAGGGGGAAAAGCTACTTCCAAGCAATAACTTACTGAAAGCACTTTTGAAGTATTCATTCATATAATATTCAAATGCTAAATAAAAATTACTTCTTTCTATTCATGGATGAAGGGTTCTTAAAAAGCAACTTTAGCTTTATGTTACTAAATATGCATTTAAAAGTAATAACTACACTTTTAAAACACTGTATTTTAATCATCTTCCTAATTAGGTTAAATTAGTGACATTTTGCTCATACTACCATTTGAGAAGAAAGCTATGCAATTCCGGAAAGCTACATTATGTGTTGGTTACTAAAACATGAAACAGTAGGAAAAATAATTTATGCACTATTTAGATTTACTGAATTTCCATTTTGCTCCCATCCACTACCGACTTTTTCTCCCCTCATCATACCACCCTCCAGAACCGTGCCTTCTGCATTAGCTCGGGCTCTTGGACTACAGAGAAAAGGTGATCTGACAAGCCCTGAACACTAACAGGCTCATGTCTTCATGTATTATTGGCCACAGAATAGTTCCATTTCAAAGAGGAAAAGGAGAAGCCAAATATTAACTAAAATAATTAATTGATAACAATAAAATTTAAGGCTGTTCCAGGGGATATTTTGAGGTTGGAGAAATCCTTCTTCCCCATTCCTTTTTCATTGTAAATTATAATGGACCGCTGAAAATAAATATACGAACAGTTTAAGAAACTGTTATAAAGTGAATGGCTACTTACCCACTCCCACCTCAAGAAATAAACAATGAGGGCAATTTTCCTACACTATACGAATCACTCCATTTGGCTCAACTCTTTCTTTTAGATAAAGTCTAACAGTCGGTTTCCATCTAAATATATCTAGAAACAGAAAGCATTATGTGTTTATTTTATAAAATATTTACAGTATCTACAATAAGATTATTCATCTTAAATTTTTAATAAAAGTTAATAAGGCCTCAAAATCTTTTGACTGAGGTGTAATTCACATATAACATTATATTAACTATTCAATATCTGTATACCTTGTGAAATGATCACCACAATATATCTGGTTAACATCTGTCACCAAACGTAATTTCGGAAAATTTTTTTCTTGTGATGAGACCTTTTAAGATCTGTTCTCTTAACAACTTTGAAATATGCAACACAGCCCTGGCTGGTGGGGCTGAGTGGACTGAGCACCTGCCTGCAAACAGAGAGGTGGCCAGTTAGATTCCCAGACACGGCACTTGCCCGGGTTGCGGGCCAGGTCCCCAGAAGGAGGCGCGCAAGAGGCAACCAATTGATAGTTCTCTCGCACATCCGTGTTTCTCTTCCTCTCTTTTCCCCTCCCTTCCAACCTCTCCGAAAGTAAGTAAATAAAATGTTTTTTTTAAATATGCAACACAGTATTGTTAACTATAGGTATGCTGTGTGTTATGTGCCCAGGACTTATTTATTTGATAAGGCCTCCAAATTGTAATAAGATGAAGGACACATCACTGCCCCTCTCTCCCATGACTGCCAGCACAGTGTTTTTACACGCGGTAGGTATTTAATGGAGGTCCACTATTGTAAATGGGTTTTCTTCTGTTTCTACAACTTATTCTACTAGAAGGGAAAATTTCAGGATAGTTATGTTATGTTTAAAAAGTGTCAAAACTAAGACAATAAAAAGACACCCTGAATGTGGTAGTGTAGGCAGTGCAGGACAGGAGGGCGTGTGCCGCGTCTTGCAGGACTGGGCTACTTTGTGGAGCTTTAGAAGCAGCCTTGTGCTGTAGCACACTGCTCATTTGAATGACGGTCACAGATTATCTGTAACAAAGATCAGTTACTGACATGTGGTTTTCAAGGCTCCTTAATAAATCTCTATTTAATTTTAGATAAAATGAAATATTAACTGTAGCAAAGCCACTTAAGAATTTGTCAGGAGCATCCAATTCATTTTATATATTGTTCACATGAAAAACACAAAGGGCTTTATTGCAAGAGTCTGGTCACATTTGGGAGAAGATGTTTATCAGGGGGTTGCTACAGTTTATCAGGAAGCCGAATCCATCTCACCACCTGTGATCATTTCTGCGTCTGGACTGTTAGACAGCGCAGCTTCACAGGGGCCCACACGATTCCCTACAGTTGTGATGACACTGCAGTGCCAGTGTCCAATGTTCCATGGTCTTGTTTGTTCACTTTTTAACACCCTAAACGCAAATGCTTCCAGCCTGTGTGCGTCAGACCCCCTACCAGGCTTTTGTGCGGTTTGGCTCTGTTCACGTTTGAATGCCCCCATCTTAAGTGACCCTCGCCTTCGGTTCAGGAGGAGTAGCTGTCAGAGACAGAATCATCTCTCCCCGGATCTATTTAGCTCCTCGATCTGGGGGCAATTCTTAAAAGTCATCTCCGTGATGTCAAGATTTGGTGATGAATATACATGGATTTTCAATTATAAAACCACTTTGCATTTAAATAGTTACGAGTCTCACAAAGTATGTAGCTCAATTTGACACCTGTCAACCTAAATTAAATCTGATGTTACTTAAATGTTGCCACTGATTCTAATTTACAGAGTAGACATGGAGGATAAATATGTGACATTTAAATGAAAAATATTTATATTTGCAAGTAAGAATGCCTCATTCTGTTTTATGGGCAACAAGACAGTCAGTAAGGAAAGTAGGATTATACTATGTACATAATTTCATTTTAAGAACTCTCAAATATGATCAATTTTAAAACTTTTAGGTAAAATTTTATCCCGCTTAAGCACATATCTTCTCTAAACTTAAGTGGAAAAAAACTCTTCTATATCTGATGCTTGAAACAAATAACAAATAACCCGGACAGATTATAACTGTTTCCAATGCAGTCGATGATTATGTTTCAATAAAGCCAATCTGATTTAATACTATTGAATTAGGAATTGAATACTATGAATTAGGAATGAGCTAATAAATAGAAATGTATTTTAGCTCTACTTCTCACACTAACAGTACAAAGTCACTTGTTTTTGGTTTCATTGACTTTAGACTGAGTACCACTGAAAAAATGGCAGATAGTATAACAAATTAGAGAATTAAAACAAATATTTTTCTAACACCCCAAATTATGATCAAAAGTAAAATGACCAAGGAAACCTTATATACATTTTTTCCTGTCATCGTGAAAGGTTTTATACTTGGCAGAACACTCAATAATTTATATAAACCAAACTGAATTTCAAAACACACAATTTGGAAAATAGAAGTGTTTCGGAATCCAATGTCTAATTCTTTAAAGTTCAAAGACCTGACATCAGCCCACTCATCCTAAAGAGACAGCCAGACCTCTGCTTTTCCTTAGAGTTTCTGCATTCAAAAGTCCCAGGGGTGGTATTTAAGCACAGTTACCTCTTTACCACAAATACACAGGCTTTTAAGACAGTGATTTTGCTACATGTCAGCTGCAAGATCAAACAAGGCATTCGGCTAAAAAGCTGGAGGGTACATTATAAAGAATGGGAGTGGATGAGAAAGATGCTAGGAAAATCTGTCTATGCACGAACAATCCTTCCCTGGTTGATCTGCTTCCAGTTTCTTCTTCTCTGACCCAGCACTCTCCCAGATCCTTCCACTTCCCTCATGACCAAAATGATCAACTTGGGAATGTGAGTCAGGTGGCAATAAAGGCACTTCATCCTCTGGCCCCCCACCAGAGGCGCGCACTAGGTGAGAGGTGGTCACAGGTATCCTTCCTTGTGAGTCAAGATGCCAGGTTCAAAAACAAGAAAGGTACTTCTGAGCCCGGAAAGGCATTTGCTAACTTCCTTAAGACCATCCGAGTAGAATGAAAGGGCTCTACTAGCTGAAGAACTTGGGGTCTGTCTACGCCTTTGTACGCTGGAGGGGCTGCCGGATGTGATAACAGCAGAGGGCTGCCCATCGTTCCTTTCAGCCTTCTTTGGCCTGAACACCCATTTGTGAATGGGTGGCTGCAATCAGGAGGTGCGGCAAATCACCTGGATGCCAAGTTTTCCTTCCTGTGATATGAGGACTCAATATGAAGGGCGAGGGTTGAGTAAATGCGCACATCCTATCCTGGTAGTAGTACTCATGCACCCCCCGCCCCCCCGCCAAGCCGTCCAGCAGGGCCACACAATTCAGAGCAGCCTAGAGCGAACCTTCTCCAGCCAACTTCTCTCAAATACGGGGGGTAGACCGTCCATGCCTGACCCAAAGTTGGTTCTGACAGAGGCGTGCGCTAGCCCACTGCTTCAGGGGCCTTTATTTGATGCAACTGTAATAGTATATGAAGTATCTACAAGCGAGTAAGTAGGACATGCATTTTATATAAAGGTTGCTTTAAAAAGGCTGATGTATTCAACATTATTTAACTAAGGCAAAATTGGGAAACTTGTTATTTTTCCGCTTCCATATTTGAGCCTGCATCTAGGAGGCCTCACTCAGAGTCCCTCAAACTAGTTCACCCAAGCACCCGCCAAGAGTCAGAAAAACTACATACCTCAGTGGGTATGTCTAAGATTGTATCTACCATTTTTCATCAAAAGTTTTAATAGTACCAAAGGATAGCATCTGCACTATATAGTATATGTTGACATTTTTTAAATAGAACTGTTTCATGATTCTCTTAAATGTATCCAATGCAATAGAATATTGTAGAAATTTGATATCCATAGTCATCCATTTTAAAAGTCAATGAGTTTAACAGTTGGAAATTTCATAGTGTTCTTTTTTCTCCTTGTATTTTCATTTCAATGTCACCGCCTCTGCAAAATTTCATCCCAAAGTAATGTTTTATGCTTGAAAGTTTTTATTCGTCACACTATTTTATTGCTCTGTGACAAAAATAGAAATAAATTAAATTTTATTTCCCATGACCATAAAGCTCCGTGTTAAAAATTTCTTCTAAGCTGTTATCATTACAATGATTAATAGTATATTATTTTTAAAGTATATTATTGTATACTAATGTTGATAAATAATTATTAAACATAAAAACTAAACTTTTATTGGAAAATAACTCTTAATGACACGAACGGCTTTGTTTTCCCAATGATTACAGGTATCATATCATTCGAGAGTACTATTTTTTTGTTGGAATTAACAGTTTAGCAAGCATTCTATTCCTATTTCTTTTATTCTGATAGATTTTCGGTGCTGAGAAACCCTGTTCACATAGGTAGAGGTTTATATAAAGTATTTTGTTATGAAGACATCACTAGTGTCCAAAGAACTTCTAAGAGTTACATGCAGTCACATATAACCACGAGTAGTGATATACCAGCTAAAATGATTTCAAATGTTCTATCGGGAGACAAATCAATTGGGTCCTCCTTCAGTTTTGTTGAAAATGATTTAGAAACAGATGTGTCACTTGACAATTAAGGTCATTTACTTTGCCAACATCAATCCAGGAAGTGTAACATTTAAAGACAAAGCAGTTTAACAGATTCTGAATGCAGAAGAGGTCTGTCTTTCTTTTGGAAAATGGGAAAAGGAATTGGGGAAGGGCAGGTTTGAGAGCAGGACCTGCAAGTCTTAGTACTCTAGGCAGATTCCTTCTAGGATAGAGGATCTGGAAATTAATTCAATCAAACTGGCCTGTGCCCACATAACCCTTAGAAAGCCCTTTCCCACCAGGAGTTGTATCCCCCAGCTTGAAATGTGCTGCCCTAATCCACCTGTCCTTCAAAACCACTCCCTTCACAAAACGTCATGGAGTGCCTTCAGCCAAAAGCAAATGGCCCTCTGGCCACTTACAACTTTCAGTGCTCCGCTCTATGACACTTGACACATCCTGCTTTCATTTAAGTACATCTTTTACCTGTGTCTTAACAGCGTACAAGGTTGAAAATCATACAAACCTACATTTGTTTCTCCGCTCTGCCAATTGACCCACTGTATGACCTTGACCAAGTTACTAAAACCCTCTGGGCCTGGGTTTTCTCAACTGTAAAACAGATATTACCAACTACTTACATAGTGATATAAGGATTATATTAGATAATCTATATGAAGTGCTTAGCACAGTTCTTAGCCTTTAGGAAGTGCTAAAATATGGTTGCATTATTTTTATATGACTAAATTCTCTACATCAGGGGCCAAGTTTTACTCATTTTTCCGCAGAATAGGGTCTCTGATGCTGTTTTTTCCAACACCACCAAGCAATTCTTCAGTTCTCAGGGTACACTGACTGCATGTTCTGCAATTTAACTAAACTATGACACTATTTACCTGGATATAGTGCCAGATTCTACAAATTAAGAGCTCGGTCCCACAAGGCTGTCCCCTCTTCAAACACCAATGGGAAGTCCAGGTTGTTATCTGTGCTTCTGGCCAACTGGCTACAGATCAGAGGTTCCATGACCCCTCCCCCAGTTCAATGCATGTGCTAGAGCAGCTCACAGAAATCAGGATAATAGTTTACTTGCTAGGCTGCTGGTCTATTATGGGCTATAACTCAGCAACCGTCAGATGGAAGAGATACACAGGGCATGTCAGACTGGAAGGGGCCCGGAGCTTCACGGTCTTGAGTGCACCACGCTTCCTACGTCTCCACGCGCCCCCCTGCCCCCTCAGAGCCCTGTCCTTTTGGTTGGCGGAGGCTTCATTACACTGGCGTGACAGAGTAAATCATCAGCCATCTGTACTTGATTCAACCTCCACGCCTCACCCCTTCCTGGAAATCACAGGTGGGACTGAAAGCTCCACCCCTCTAACCACACAGCTGGGTCTCTGGCAGCCAGCCCCCAACCTTCAGGATTTTTAAAAGTCACCTTATCAACATACACTCCTTTGTGGTTAACAGGCATTTGTTATGAATAACAAAAGTCACTCCAATCACCTTCATCACTCTTATCACTTAGGACATTCCAAGGGTTTTAGTAGCTTTATGTCAGGTACAGGGATCAAAACCAAATGTAATTCTTATTATAAATCACAATATCACAGGTATTGCGAAAGAGGTATTCAATAAATTCTTGTTGAATGAGAAGGAAAGGGAGAAAAAACTGACACTCATGGCAACTCACTAAAACTACGATATTTAACTCAAATATACAATAGGCCTTCAGTCTTGCTTGCTTTTCTAATTTTGGTTGCTATGCATGGAATGCTAAACTCTCCTAGGAAGAGTGGAAACATTAACTTTTTAGAAAAAATCTAACCAGAGCTGCCATATATTAATAAATCTTTTACAGAGTGAAAATAAACATCCTTTAAGGTAGACTAGAAAAGGGTGTCAACAAAGGAAAACATCCTTAAACAAACACATGCCTGATGTGATGCTCCTTGCAATTAACACTGTTACTGCCTGTTCTCCTGTTTGCCAGGTAAATGTCCCACAGAGCTTAGGCATTTTCTTGAAAGGAAAAAAAAACAAAAACAAAACCCTTATATAAAAGCAGGCTGACCTGCCGCTCCTCCGTAAATGAGCAGAACGTACTACCTTCTCAAGAATACCTGCAGAAACAAGTAGATCTAGTGGACTAAATAAATCCCACAATAATGAGAAAAACAGGGGATGAATACTTTCAAATAATTCTAGGCCTTTCACCTGTTTTATTTTCACTTGCTTTCCAAACATGTGCCCTCCAAAACCCTGGGTTCAGATCCTGATGCTGTTCTCACAAGCTGTGTAACCCTGAATAATTGTTTAATGTTTCTGAACTTCAGTTTTTTTTAGGTGTGAAATAAGAATACCACCCACCTTCCTCATGAGTTTCCCAAAAGGACTATCTTAAGTAATGTAATCCACTGTAAGACGCAAGGAAACCAGCTTAAACTAGGGATCCATCCTAAAGACAAGGCCGGCTCTCACAGATTGGAAGTCAAGACTACTGAGCCCTCCACCCCTATCCTCCTCTCAGTGTTGCAGGGTCCTTTGGTGTTTCTCGCAGTGCATCTGTTCTTTGCAAACCAGCTTCAGTGTTCCTGGGTACTCTTGTAATAACAGCCCCAAAAGGCACAGCTTTCCCCAGCTGAGGGACTCCTGGGCTCCAATGCCAGTTTCTATGGGTGGTTTTCTCAGGAACCCCATGCTCACACCAGGAGCGAAGGAGGGGGCAAGGCCACTGTTATAGAGGGTTGTGTTGTCCGGGCACATCCAGGGGACTCTTGGTCGCAAGATCAGTGTGGTGCATTGTTCAAAGTACCAACCCAAGGCACTTGCTCCACAGTGAAAGTTGTTCCCTCCTCCCCTCATTGTTTCAGCTCCCCTTCCTGTACCAACAAAAAGAACCTTGAACCCCCAACATTCCAAAACAGTTTTTACACTGATACCAATAAGTAAGGCAGGCAGAGCCATAGAAATGAATCCCAGATTCCTTGACATCTGAAGAAAATGCTGGCAGAGGAATCCCCACCATGAGCCCTGAATCTGATAGTAAAACAAAGGTGTGAATCCTCAGATGCCATCTGCGTAAGAGATCTCTCTCAAAAGAGAAGCTCAAACAGGTGAGAGACACACCCTCAAACCCCTGTCTCTAAAGAGGAAGGTGAGAAGGCAGGGAAACTTGCCTAAATGGTTAGTAAAATCAAGGCAGACCCTTGATTTTATGGCAGAACCATGAACTGACGCCACAAGGGTCAAGGTGAAGCCAACTCCTACTGCTGATTTCTAAAAGTTACTCAAATTCGCAGGGTTCAGGAGAGGGCTAGTCTACAGTTATGCTCACACAGATATCAAAGGTAAAAACAAAGCCGTGTGAAACCTATCCTGAAAGGCCTCTTTTGGTGTGTACCCGGCAAGACAGCACTAATCTCTAACTATGAGTTTAACCGAAGAAGTAAAATTAAACAGATCCACCTGGTTAATTTGGACTAAAAGCATAATTCGAAAAGTTGTATTGGTGCAACAGTTGTTGCAATTAATTTCATTCAATTTGTCAATAAGAGTTTCACTTGAACTCGAGTTTTAAAGAATCAGTTCTACTTCTCCATACAATGACACTGTATATTTCCAATTACAAAAATGAATTTTGTAACCTGGGAAGGTATTTTTTATGTCTATAAGGCTTCTGAAGTGAGGATTCAAAAAAGAAAATACTAAATAAAAGCTTTCCAAAAAATTTTTTTTTCATATTTGGTCTTTTCAAGTTTGTGACAGGTAAACCAGAGAGTAGAAAAGAGAGAAGTTACACAGCTAGGAAGAAGAGGGATCTTTAAATTTTATGTGCCTGATTTCTTTATTTTATAGATAATGAAATAAAAGCTCTGAACATCATATGATGTATTACAGATCATGGCCGAGTTAGACCTAGAATTTAAGCCTACTCAAGACAAGTAAACTATTTTTTCTTTTCCTCCCACTATACCACACGCCTTCTCAATGCAAAAGCTTATATAATCAGTTAAGAGGCAATTCCCTAAGCAGGAATTCTTACAGTCAGGGTGGAGAGAAAGTAGAATCACCAATTTGGACCACATCTCAGTAGATTATGTAATTCTGATTTTTCACTTTGAAAGAGGAGAGCGACAAACACGCTCTATCTAAAACAAAGTTAGCACTCTGTTAAACTCTCTAGAAATCATCTCCAAAACCACGCCAATAACAACTCTTGGTCAGGATGTCTTGTTCTAAAGCCCTTGCATGAGAATTTATACTGAGGTCTTCCCTACCTGTCTTTGGCTCACCTGGAGACGATAAACCGATCAACACTACACCATACCCATTACGCACCCAAAAGGTGTGAGGGACTGTTTTTCCAGACATTCCTCGCAGTGCCTAGTGATTCTCTTCCAGATACCCTCCAGGTTCCTTAACTTGCTACACTTGCAAATCATTTTACCTCTTTGGGCCTCAGTTTCCTTATGTACAACACAAAGCAACTACCCTCTACCTCATCTAACCCAAAGACTTTGGGCCCCGCCATGAGCCTTGCTCCTTTGAAACAAAGCATGCTCTGGCTCCATGACCTATAATGCAATCTGCCATACTTTAAGGCCTGGATTAAAATGCACAGGTATGAAAGAGTCATATGCTCCTCGCCTGAGACTCGGGTTGTATCTGTTACAACACAGTATAAATTCTTGATGTGAATTTTATATCATCAGTTTTGTGCTGTTCCATTACCTTTCCTGTGAATTACAACACACCCCCCCTAGCATAAAGTCAGTGTCCTCAGCTCAGAGTATTTCAAGAAGATCTATTGGAAGCTTGAATGTGCATTTGAAACCATTTTGTGAACTTAACACATGCATGACAATTATCTGTAAGGCTCTTCAAAAGTACGATATGGTAAAAACACAAATAAACATACTAAATAACATACTAGGTCTCCCTCCCGCTGATCACTACTCTTTCAAACACCCTTCCCATGGCCACCAATGTTCGTAGTGTTCATGTGGCCAGTACATATGTATGCATACCCCCCCACCCCTAGTTTTTATGTCTTTTTATATAATGGGAGCGTACTGTACACTGCTAACTCACCCCCCATGCTTTTTTTCCCTCGCTTATGCTCTATGCTGAAGATCATTCCATATCAGCACACACAAATTCATCACGTTCTTTTTGTTTTTCTTCTTGATATTGTGGACTCTAACTGACCTGAGTTCAAATTCCAGCCTCTTTTCACCTGCCTCCTGAGAGTCACAACATCTTCTAAAAAAATGAGTGAGATACTATCCGTGGGGCGCCCGGCACAGTGCCAGGCACACGGCGATGCTCAGTGACTGTTAGTTACTAACACTCCTCTACCTGGTGGGGCTCCTCAGGGAACCTGGCCCTTCATGGCAGACACTGAGGGGCTGTAGCATCAGGCCAACACAAATGCAAATGCTCAAGTGGTCTGGCATCTCTGTGACGACAAATACAGCAACATGTCTGCTCATGCTGCAGAAGTGCGGTTAGGATCTAACTTGTCCAATCCGCGGCCCAGGGTCCTGGCTGCTGTTTACTCCCCAGTTCAACAGCTCTGCCTGTCTTCCCCAGGCCCTCTCAGCTTCGCCCTTTCTTTGTCTTCTGTTTCCATTGTGTGCCTGACAGGAAACATGCACTTGCGTAGGCCCAGCGGCTAATTACCCCAAATAGGGAGAACCACCTTACGGGGAAGACGGAACGATTAAATCTGAACTTTAAACTATCGCGCAATGTGATCACTATTAGGAGCTCACTGTGAGGAGCTTATTGTTCCCTCTTCACAGCCACAGACTATCCCGATGGGACTGGAGAGCACTGAGCATGGGGCCGGGGGCGGGGGGGGGGGGGTAAAAATCAGAGAAGAAAACTGGTGACCTAAGGGCTGCTCTGAGAGGCAGTAACTCTGGGCTGTTACAACCGCCTGCCAACGGCAGCCCCTGGGGGCTCAGAGATCTGCCAGCAGAGCAGAGTACACACAGAGGGTACTCTGTTTATACTGAATCTTCTAGAATAAAGCAGGAGTACCCAGTTTCCTTAAGCCTTATTCGCTGTACCTGAGAGACTCTCTCCACCCATCTCTCGCAACAGGCCATACCTCTTCCACATATCGTGTTATCCTTTGTACGTGAAGTTGATGCTATACGGTAAATATAATTTCAAGACTGACAGCTGGACTCAGAGACTGCTCTACACCATGTAATAAATGACTTCCTCTTAGTTTAGGAGAAGGAAACTAAGTGTCCCAAGCCCCTCCATGTGCTCAACATAACTCTGCCCACTTCAGACACTATTCTCATTGATTAACATCGACTGTGGGGTGGGGGTAATGTCCCCCTTTGACAGAGGAAGAAACTGAGGCATAGGCTGATTAAGTGGCATCAGAACATTCCACAGCCGGGACACAGCTCTGAGGCCGAACCTGGACTTATCAGATGTAGCCAACTAGAGCACACTGCCTTGATCTGACACACCGGTCTCTATTCACATAGCTTGCATTTCGCCTGCCTTAAAAACATTTTTATAAATATACTTCTAATTGCCACAAGCCAAGGACGGCTTCTCCTGACATCACGCCTAGTGTAACGTGCCAGTTAGAAGTGGTGCTCAATGACTATTACTTCCTTGACATTACAATTTCTCAGCAGCCCAGAGCTACACACTGCACAAGTAAAACTTGACCACCTTATATCAAAGCATTTCTCTCTCTCCTGCTTTGGGCTGCGCCCACCCCGGGTCACCAAGAGGGTCAGCTACCCACCCACATGTGAACCATTTGCTACAGGGTCCAGAGCTGTGTGGCACCGTCACCCCCGGAAGTTGGCCAACTGACCTACTAACTGCTAAGCGCTCATGCTGGGAGTCATGGAGAGTCGAATCTGATTTAGAAATGCTCACAGAGCATGTGGGAGAACCCCACAGTGACCCCCGGGGCATGTGGATCAGCCATTCGCACTGCAGAGGCAGTCCTCGGGCCGTATCTGGCCCTCAGGAATGCTCAATTTAGCGCACAGAGACTTTCTTTAAAAGGAAATCAATTATCCATACTTAAAATTCTGGAAAGTTTACATAAATATCCAAATTTCATGCTTCCCTTAAAACACCAGAAGATGTGGCCCTGGCGGGGTGGCTCAGTTTGTTGGAGCGTCATCCCATACACCAAAAAACGTGGGTTCCATCCCTGGACAGGGTGCATACAGGAGGGAACTGGTTGATGCTTCTCACATCAATGCCTCTCTGTCTCTCTCTCTCTCTCTCTCTCTCTCTCTCTCTCCCCTTCTCCCCCCTTCTCTCTCTAAAAATTAACAAAAACATATCCTTGGGTAAGGATTTTTTTTTAATTTTTAAAAAACACTGGAAATTTGACAACACTGTCCAAGCTCCTGCACATAAGCCATGGGCTTGGCCTGAGCAGCACCGACTATCTCAGTCATGAGTCATTTTCGTGACCCCTCAGGCATTGTGTTTGCAGCATCTTCCACATATCAAAAGTGGGAATGCCAAAATGTCACCTGATCTTGCTTTTCAGTTGTCTGCAGGCAACTATTTATTTTTCTGTTCTCCAGTGTGATATCATTAAGAACTTAAAGTGCTGCATCAGACAATCATAGCATTGTTTATCAATGGCAAACGGCTTCACCCACTGCTTTTCTTACACCTAATTATGGATTACAGCCAAGTATTCTGTCTTTACTGCCTACTTATAGCAGAGACTCTCTTCTGACAAGCAACCACCTACATGAGTTGCCAAGGCCTTGTCAGAGAAAGGGCTGCACGAATACTCACTTTTCCTTCCTGCCATCTCGTCTCACCTCCTGCTTTACCCCAAGCTGCTCTGAAGCCACTCGGATTTGCAGGAATGCTCTGGCCGCCTGCCTTGGCACTGAGCTCCTCTGGGTGGGGCAGCCGGCGGGCTGGGTGCAGGGCTCTTGGTTCTGGAATGCACTTCCTCATAGTGGAGCCAAGGCCTAACCTTGGCAGATTCCAAACACAATGGGTTTTTAGCTACCAGGACATTTGTTATCCCTGGCTGAGAGATGAAACAAAGGTTTTTTCTTTTTGTTTTTTTTTAATTTGCAGAGAACTGAGTGGCAGGTTAAGGAGAGCAGTCATCAAGTTTGACAGAATTTCATTAACTTCAGAAGAAATTAAAGAATGTCTTCTAGAGTTCCAAGTCATGCACTAGAAATTAATGATACAAACTAACAAAAAGCAAGTCTCCTTTCTAGCACGCCTTGTTTTTTATTATATGTAAATGTTAAATGAGAGGTGAGGATTTATGACCATAACTCCTGAAACCGTAGTTCTAAAATTTTATTTTAGAGAGAATACCAGCAAATTCAATCTATGAAAATTAACAGCTACACTTACTAGAGTCAAAAGAAATCTACCTTCTATTTACACCATAACCACGTTTGCCAAAAACAGTACATTCTAATTAAATAAAATTCTTCTAGGTCTTAAAATCTTCTTTCTACCCTTTTAATGGTCAAAATTAAAAAAGAGAAAGCTATTGTTCCTTTCCTCCTCAGCTACCCATGAAGGGTTCCAGAAATAGGGAGCTTCTGAGAGAGGGGCTGCTCTGGAGTTTACAGTGTGAAAGGATGAAGTGACAGGGATGGAGGGGCTGTCTGTGTGGTGGGGAAGGAGACAGAGGCCTCAGGACTACAGTGACCTAATGACCTGCAGGCCAGTCCCCACCCCCATTCCACAGCAGAGCCTTAGAGGGGGGATGGGAGTGTGGTCTCTCTCTAGGCAGGCCTGACCCTAAATATCACTTACTTGCTTTAGATAATATTCCAATATAAATAGCTAATGATTAATTTACTAGACCTACAACTTTATAGGTTCTTTTGTTTTGTTTCATTTTGTCTTAAGTCAAACTCCCTTTCCAATCTCACCTTGGCTGAGACAACCGCTCAACTACAATTGGTCTTTGGCCATTATACAAAGTGGCCACAGTAGCAATTTCCGGTTAATAGCTGTAGACCCTGAGAAAGAAGATACCTACTAAGAAGGGCTCCTGGTGGCTAACTGGACACAAATTTTAAAAACAGAACCTAGCAGCCACCATTTCTACAAAGGGGCCTCTCACACAAACTGCACTTTAAGGAGGAGCCTGCGCTGAACTGCCTGCCTGCACTGTGTACCTACCCCCTGAGCCAGCCCTTATGAAGGAATTCCTGGAATTGAATTTCAACCAATAGGACTGAGGTTTTCCCCATCCAATTGGAGCTGCACAGCTCTGTCCCAGTATCTTCACCTACCAATCAGAGTTGCTCCATGTTGACCAATCAGAACAGTACTTTTTGGACCAAACTGTGAAGATTTGCAGCCCTCATTTGCATGTGGACAAACCAGTCAGGGACCAGGAGCAGGGACTTCTCTATATATAAGTCAGCTCCCCTCTGTCCGGAAAGGGCAAGATTCCCTTTTCACTGAACAATGGAGGCTGCATGGCCCTGGCTGGAGCTGAAGCACTGAAGATACCTCAGTGGACCAGAGCAGAGTAGGGCAGCGCAGAGCGAGGGCCACCTCAGGGCCGTGCCGCTCCACAGTCATTCTGTTTCATAACTGAGTTGTCATACTGTTGAGCTATTCCACAGCCGTGTTGTATCATAACTGAGCTGTTTGCACTGAATAAAGCTTCCTTCCTCACCACACTCAAAATTAGGAATTCCTATAAGCACTGAATTGACACCAACCATCACTGGTCGACAACCTTAAGCCAAGGAGGCTCACTGAAAAACCCTCCTCTCCCCCACAGGCAGCAGCCCAGCTTCACATAGAACTGCCCACCTTCATGGGGCCTGGTGGGCTGGGAAAAAAAGCACAGTGGTGACTGATGTAGCTGAAGACAAGAGGGCCCCCTTCAAATATTCTGCTGCAAGTTAGAACCCAACTGTGACCTTAGGAGTGGGAGAGGGCTGAGACTAGGTCTCTACCAGCTGGTGTCAACTGAGGCTCAAAGCAGAGCACATGTGAATTAGAGGAGAGAGAAAATTTAACATTTAAAGAAATAGAATAACATTCATCCCTGCCTCACAACGTCCTTCATATATACATATACATGACAGCAACTGTAACACTGCATCACTGACATTTGCTAAATGGTCCTTCCCCACCGCAGACAATCACACGCTGCCAAGGGCAGGGTCATCTCTGGGTCCTCAGAACACATTACAGTTTTGTGGAACACGGGCCTGAAAAGTTAGGCTGGAAGTAATTTAAATCAAAATAAAATGTATGCACAGCAAAGCCTTAGTTTTTAAACATAGCGTTGCTTAATCCTCTTTTAAAAATAAAACTGATGAAAATACACCATTGTTTAAGATATGTATAATAAATCAACATGAATGTTTAAAGATATTACCACAAGGACATTCACCTTAGTTATATTTATAGTCTTCTAAATTTGAAGCAGCTTCAGTTCTCAAGAACTAAAAATTGGTTGAATAAGTTAAGTCGAGTCTATACATCTATGCAGGAGAAAATTATACAGATCTTAAAATGGTGCTGTACAAGCACATTTTAAAATTTATTAGAACATATCCATGATATATTATTTGATAAGAGAAGTAAGTTGTAAAACATTACTATATAACTTCTGCAGAAAAGATATACAAATGACTAGAAGGCAATATATATAATATAGTGTTACTACTAGGATAATGGAATGAATATGAAGTTTTTTTTTTCTTTTTCAGGTGAGAAAGTTGTAAGTTTCCTAAACTTTCTAAAGCAAGCCGGTATTTTATAATAATAATAAAAGCAAAACCTATGCTCCATTTTTAAAAGATCCTCCTGATACAGAGACACTAGAGAAGCCTGGGTTATACACTAGCCACGTCCTCATGTGGTGCCAAACTGGGACAGCGTTCTAATGGGACACGAGGCGATGGGGCTTGGGGTGGAAGGCAGATGTGAGGGCTCAATACAGTCCCAGGTCGCCCGGTGAAAACCGTACTACCCTGGCTCCGCATAAGCCATGAGAAAATCAAAACCAAAACAGAACTCCTTAATTGTCCCTAAATTAATCAGCTTCTAGAATTTGGGCTTCCAAAGAGTCAAAAAAAAAAATGTTACAGAGGAAGATGTTTTTATAAAAACATATATGAAAAGAAGCAACCTGAGCAGGTTTG
Source organism: Mormoops blainvillei (assembly GCA_004026545.1). Lineage (NCBI taxonomy): Eukaryota > Metazoa > Chordata > Mammalia > Chiroptera > Mormoopidae > Mormoops > Mormoops blainvillei. The sequence continues at coordinate 367,456 of PVJD01000333.1, forward strand.
TTTAAAAGGACGTGTGATCACTCCCACATCTCAAGTGGAACAAATGACGATTTAAAGCAAGGAGCACTTTCGATGTTCTTGGTTGGTCTCAGAATGAGTCCATGAGGCATGGCATTTCAGAAATAGCACGGGATTTGAAAGTTTGTTTATTGATATACCATGTTGGACTTCATCTAAATGAGATTAAAGATCGCTCATATACAAAACTAAATATGAAAGATTAAGACAAAGACATTAAATATTAAGGCTAATATTTTTGTCCTAAGCTACCTGCTTATTATGTAATCTCAACCAAATTACCTTTTTAGATCTCAGTTTCCTCATCACCCAAATTGGGATAATGATGGTACTTATGTGGTAAGGTAATCTACTGCAAAATTGAATCATGTCTTATTTTTGCCACTATTGGTCCATCAGAAAGAATTTAATTTCCTCCCAGCCTAGTGATAGTAATCAGATATAATTTGGCTGTAGAAACAACAAGTCAAGTGACATTCTGACAGCCAGCACCAGTGGAGCAAACTCAAACACTTCCTTCATCACCCTGGACTGAGATTTAAATGAAACGATGGACGTCATATGCTGTGTCGGCAGTCATACAATGTTGAGATGTGAAGTATTGTTATTAAAACTTCCATTCACTTCTCACAATACTATATAGCAAAATGACCCAGGAGACCCGGGCTCTCATCCCGGCCCCACCGCTGTCTAGTTGCTGGATCATGTCTTCCTAATCTTCAAAATGGAAATATACTCTTTGCCATGCCCTACCTCACAGGGTTATTGTGAGGCTCAGGTGAGATAAAACATGTGAAAAGTCTGTGGAGAGTGTCAGACAAGGGTGATCTATAAGCAAGCCACAACCAAAGTCAGTAAAATTCTGTGAGCTCTGAACATTGAACGTGGATTAAAACTGACTGATTAGATAGTTTTATTAAAGAAAGAGTCTGCATTAAAAACAAAAAAAAAATATGAATAACCCAAATTGTCCATCAACAGTAGAATGGATAAAGAAACTGTCATACATTAGAATACTCATAGCAAGAAAAATGAATGCATTTTAGCACACACTACATATAGCATTGATAGAAAGAAGCAAGACAAAAGAACACAGGCCATGACTGATTCACATAACATTAAAAACAGGCCAAATAAATTAGTTTGCTCAGAGAAAGCTACATAAGGAGTAAAATTAAAACAAAAAGTAAGGAAAGGATTCTCACAAAATCAGATGGTGTTTTCTTTTATGGCTGGGAAGAGAGGCGATGGAAAGGATGTGAACAGGCAAACAGGAAGGGCGTCTAGGCTTGCGGCTACGTTAGACTACACACACATTTCTCTATATGTATATTATATTTCACAATAAAACAGCAACAACAACAAAAAATAAATTCTGTATAGACTACATACAGAATGATGTTCTTTTTTTAAAAAAGATTTTTTTCTAAGAATTTGTTTCAATTCCAATCTCAGATACACCCAACTAAAAAATTACTCAGTTGAGACTTTAATTTCTTAAAAAAAAAAAAAAAAGTATAGTCATTAAGCAGGTTATGGTGATTCAAGGAGACTACTTCTCTACTTACTAATATTTTCTGACTGCTTGGAAAATTTCAGGGTCAAATTAAAAATTCTACTATAAATAATAAAAAAACTATTGGGCTATAGTCACTACCTGAGCATATCTTACACCACACCAGTCAAAAGGGAAATGTAAGTTTACATCAGTGACTTACCCACTGGCTGTGTTTGTGCTATTCTCTTGGGATACGTCTTGCTTCGGCTTCTTGCCACATTCTGATCTGGCCGGGGAAGTTGAATAGAAAGATCTCGACTCATTTGCAATGCTGTCCTGCCACTTGAAAATGCAACATTTTGATTAACACGGGTAAAACCATACAGCCACAAAATTAAACAACAGTTCATTCAGAATATCGGCAAAGTAAGAAAATAAGAAAAAACCCACGCTCACATGGGCTATAAGCATAAATGGGTTTTCAATTGAGTCTCATTGTAATATTAACCAAGGAAGTACAATAGCATTAAATTCTAATAGGAAACATTTAGGTTATATTTTGAAGAAGGAAAGAAGGAATATCTTTCAGGAGAAGAAACAGGGCAAGGGGGATTATTAAAGGAGGAGTAAGGTTTAGATTCAAGCAGAATGATGGGCTGGAAATAGGGAATGCTGATCGCCTTCCAGCTCTACAACAAAATAATGAAGAAATTATGTTGGGCTGAATTACGTAAGGGCGATGACTCTACATGAATCAGCACGACCCCATGTTAGACTTACATGCAAGTTGTAAAGCATCCCCACAGGACCACTGTGTGATCTACTCTCAACCTGCTACAGCACAATCAACCGTTTATTATGCCCACCTCACCTGTGCCGGGTCAGGTGGCCGGAAGATTTAAAACAGGCCTAAAACCCCATGCACAGTGCTGCTTCTCTGCAGAGTCTGTGAGGATCCAGCAGGGTGAGCTTTCCCTGGGGATGGACTGAGCCCCAGGAATTGTATAATTTCACTTGCTGGATTTCGGTGAACATTCATCCTACTAAAAACGGATTCCACAGCTGTGGAAGTTGAGCCAATGAATGACTCTGACTTTCACCTAAATATTTTAGGCAAAATTTTCACCTAGAATATCACTTAGGTATAAAAAAAAAAATTTCATTTGTCTGGTTTGATTTACCTCAAGAAAAGCCATCAATGAAAATCCTTTTAATGGCCCCAAATTCCTACTCACCCTGCATTTACAGAATAAACACTGGTGAATCTCTCCCAAATGAGATTTACAAAGCAAAATTCACCTCCTACGTGCTTCTGTGAAAGTTTTCCCTCCTCATTATGCCATCTACCTTTATTAGAAAATTTTTTAAATGTTTGAAACACACATAAAAAGTGGCTTCTTGTCAGGTTAACTGGAGATACCACTTGATATGAATTTCCAGAAACTGAGATGCCAGATTCCATCTGTGAGTGTACTTTGTATTCAACAATTCACAAGAACCAGGGAGAGACAGGGAAGCAAACTGGGACAGGGTTTCTTCCACTTGATATTAACTATTTTTTTTAAAGGTAGTACATAAAGTAACACAAATAGCAATACCTCTCTCCTGAAAGGATTTTAAAAAGAAACCCACATAGAGAGCAAAACTCCATTATTCTAAATACTTCCAACAGACTTTCTCTGCTATAAGACTTGGGCACAGTATACTTTGTTGCATAGAGGAAAAAATATTTGCCCCCAAAATATAACCCATTATGTGGACCACTGAGGCATTTTATAATGAGATTTTACATTACTCAATTTTTCCTCATGATTTCTCTCCCAGGAATAAAGGAGAAATGACAAAATCATATCACAAGATTAATAAAACTGTGGTCCAGGAACATAAGCTGATCTGCCACAGACTGTGTGGGACCCAGGGATAGAACAAGCCTTCAGACCTCCAGCTGGGCAGTGTGGCACAGCCTGGCACAGGGGGCAAAGGAGGACGACACTCACCCACTGGGTGTGAAGTTTCAGGTCTGGTCTAAAACACATAGCTCCGTTACAACTCTATGTGGTCTTCAACAGGTCACTTTTTAAATCTCCTTGTTTTCATCATTTATAATATATTTCTATTTGTTTTTACTATTTCCTAGCAGAAATATCCTTGAGCAGTATTCTTACTATTCCCTTGTAGCAGAAAGTGTTTGATAACTAGAGAGATTTCCAGTGCCTGGTGACTGCAGTGACAGGGCAGAGATTTATTCCCATGATCACCCACTTCCCTTCCTCCTTACACTCAGGCACCCGCACTCCCCATTCTAGGCTAAGTGGCCCTTTTCAGCTGGAGAGTGGGGGCCCAATTGGCAATCGGGGAGCAGAAGAAAGAGAACAAGAATAAAGACACCTGAGTCCAAATCCCGGCTTTGCCACTTACTGGTTAAAGGTCTTTATTTCAGTTAGTTTACTTTGGGATCAGCGGTTCAAATTTCTCATCTGTATAAATGAGGATATGATATTTCCTTTGGTGGGACACTAAGTGGATTGAATAAAGTAACACATGTGAAAACACCTGACACAAAGGGGGTTCTCATGAGAACTTGTTCTCTCTCCCACACTTTAAGAAATGTGGAAAGTTCGTGTGACGTAAATCCTGCAAGAAGGTGATCTAGGTTCTCAGGGGTATTTCTCAGGCCCAATTCTCATTTCTGGAATGTAATTTCTACACAACTCATACACTCATCAAAACTAGGAGTCCCCTACAAACTTAACAAGAGGTAAAGGCAAAGTTAATTTTTAAGGGACTCAGAAAAAGAGGTATCAGTGTATAGTAAAATATTTTAATCAAAGATTTGATCAATCTCTATTTCAGATTATTAGTATCTGATAACAAAACAACAAAAAAGTAATTAGACTGTCATATTTCAGCTCAGCCTTGCCCCACAAATTTAATTTGGAATTTTGGGAAACATTGGCTGTCATATATCACTAAAAATGTCTGATTTTTACATTCTTAGGTAATGAGTAATTTTTCTAAAAGATGTTGGTATTTCCTTGGTATGCTGAGAGTCCAAAGATGCAGGGAAGAGGTAGACTGGAACTCTGTCTTCCTACATCACGTACACCTACAGACTCACCATTCTAAACATCTACACGCCATTACAGACACAATTACAGACACTCCCACATTCACACAAGCAGCACTTCTCTGGTGGTTCTTTATCTCCCATGCCCCGAAGCCTGCAGGGTAAAGAAGGTGGTCCTCTGGGTTTCCAGAGCTAGGCTTTCATTCCATGAGGCCCACAGAATATCTCAAGAAAGAGGTAGGCATGTGATGGTTTGTGAAAGGCTGGTTATCTTCCCTCCTTTGACAATTGACAGTCTATGTGCTGGTGACCATGCAGCAGTCAGAGACCCATCCCTGCCCAAGGCTAGCTCTGGGCAGTGGGGTGAAACATTTCTTCCAGGGATGCTGTCACATTAGTGCTTTCTACACACAGACATGGAGATTTGGGTTTCATTAAGACTTACTAGGCAGTTAAGACCAGCCATCAAATTAGAACAGATTTAGCAGAGCTTCCAGTTCTGCAAAGGTTACTTTTAATTACTTTCTTGGAAGAAATGATATTTAATATGCAAAATCCAATAATAATAATTCCCAGTAGCCACACATTTGCATTTCAATAAATTTGAGAAATCAGGTATAAGTAAATTTATGGAAACTAACTACAGCATATGTTAAACAGCATAATTACAATTTTAATAGGAACACAGAGATAGAGTTACACCGTTTCCCTATAACCCTCGAAATGTTTACATGCTAAAGGGAAGAACAGCCGAAATGGTGACTATTAGCTGTTCTAAGTGTAAAAGTAGGTACTTGTCCCTTAAATTTCTGATAATTACAACACTGTCTGAGAAAGAACCTCAATAACCTAAAGGTTAAAATTTTATATATCGACAAGTACCAAATACTGAGAACATCTATAATACAATCATTTAAGTCAGCAAATGAGCAAATATCCAACTGAATAATAAGTAAACATGAATGCAGCAAACATTTAATATTAAACACTCTGTTATTATCTCTGGTTTCAAATTCAAAACCAAAAAAGGGGGTTAGAAAAAGAGGAATCAAAGTTTGGCATACCCTTGTCCTGCCAACACGTGGCTTTATTTTTAAGTCTCCTAAGTAAGCATTTCATTCAGTGATGGCTCCAGGAGGACTAACAGAACAGTGTCCCACTTCCGGAGCAGCATTTCTGTACCCTGCTTGGGTTTTAGACGGCCTGGGACCGGCCTCATGCTGTAGTTCTCTGGAGGCCGTAGGAAGTGGTTAGATCTGGATCTCTGGATCTCTAGGCACCCAGGGCCGTGTCTTGCCCATCACAGGCTCTCCAGTTAACAGAAGGAGTTCAGACAAAACAAATTCTTTTTCGAACAGAGAAGGCTCCTGCTTTTAAGACTGGTATGAGGAAAAGTCACAAGCACCTGCCTGGCTTCATGACGATCACAATCAGGCTTTTCCTGCAACAGGCGAAGAGTTCGCCGAATGGACAGAGCACAGGCTCTGCAGTCAGACTGCCAGGGTGGGACCCCCACTTTACTGCTTCTTAGCTGGCTTACCTTGAGAAGGGACTGGCCTCCCTAAGCCTTAGTTTCTGCACATATGAATGAGGATAATATTAAGAAGACTGTGATGATTAAATGAAATAATAAATGGAGAACATTTAGCACAATACATGGCGTTTAGTGACGGCTCAATGAAGCTTAGATATAATTGCTGGCATTACTACATGTAGGATTTATGCTGCAGAAAACATGATTTGATGCACAATATAAAGTAAACAATGTGCTTACATTATCAACTGAATGTCCTGAGAACACCAATCAGTTACTATTCAAAATATCTATTTTATTTCATAATCACAGCATAATTAGAAATAAGTGAAATGTACATCAAAATATATTTCTGAAGATAAGCTCTAGCACATTCTAAAAGTCCTAAACTTAACATAGCTAATGCAGACATTAAATAAAACCTGAAAAATCATTTTTTGTCAAAAAAGTTTGAATACACTATTATGCTTATAAAATTCATTGGCATTGTAGAAATTTTTTTTTTTAACTGTAATGTGTATGTATGTGGGAAGCTAAATTAAATACTTATGTATTTACGCATACTCCCCAAGGAAAAAAATGTCATTTACCTATACCGGTGCTTATAACTCAGGGATCCAAATTTGCTGAGTTTTCTTGACAATGAATTTGATTCATTTTCTGGCATCCTAATGAATTTTTAAAATAAAATTAAATAAAGACTCATAAATACAGATACTTATACAACATTTGAGCAAAAACTATGCAGAAAATATAATAATACAACATTTTAACAGCTAGTCAAAATATCTGATTTATTCTACATATTGGCAGGAAATAATAATCAGTTATTACAAGCTAATAGTTGAAACACAACCACATTCAAGGAATTTATATATGCATAATAGCAAAATACTCATACAGACAATCATACAAGATGTCTTCCTAAAGACATCGCTGTTGGCTGAAGCTTTAGCTGTGTATCAAAATTACTTTCTCCACTTAAATAATCTTGGGAACTTTGTCGCTACGTTGATTTAGCCAAGCCAAGGTGCTCATGGTGGTTAATCACACCTGGTAGGGTGGTTCGGTCTTCTCTGTGCCATATAGTCCAGCACTTCCCATTCCAGGGCACCTTCCACAGACATGGCTCCCCCACGCGGCCCACGGAACCAGAGGTTATGTCTCAGGTTTTCTGGGCAGCATCCCTCTCCTAATACAAACTCTATAAAGGACATTGGTCATTTTGTAAGAATACTTCTCTGACATCATGCTATTTGGGGAAATTGTTCCCATGCAAATCAACTAGGAATAAAGGAAAGTATCCATCCAGTTTTAAAATTAAAAACACAAATAAAGCTTAATGTATTACCTAATAAATTTAGTTTTATCTTCATCCCATAAGGGTGTGAAAGGAACAAAAAGTGCTCCCACAATCCAATGGTCAATTCTCTTCCCTCAGCTTGACTCCCGGGGGCACAGCCAGCAGGACGGCCGCCCGGCTCCCTATTCGCCACGACAGTCCCCTCCCTCGGTTTCTGTTTCCCTGCGCACTTTCCTAGTTACTCCTCCTTATAATCCGAGGCTGGCTCTTCCTGTCCTCTAAGTGCTGGGGGGGTCCCCCCGCTCTGTCCTTGGCTTTCTGCTTCTCTCTCTTCATTTATTTCATAGGTGACCTCATCCAGCCCTCTTTGCTTAAACCTTGACTAAATTTACATGGCCAACCTTGGTCTTTCTAACAAGCCTTATACATCCAACATCTCCACTTGGATGACAACAGGCATTTCAAATTTAGCATGTCCACAAAAGAACATAATTTCCACAAATACCAAAGCTACATTTTTTACATAAGCCAAAATAATAATAATAATAATAATAATAATAATAATAATAATAATATCCTTGGCCTTATCTTATAATGTGAGCAAAGAAGATATCTATGTGTATGTAAGCATAGGTATGTGTATGTGTGGGCACATATACCTATTTGTATTAATGTGAACAAGAGAATTAGGTGACTGGAAAAAAAATAAAATAGAAAACCTTCTAAATATCTACTTATAGATAGAACTGTATTCTTGTTATAAAAACAAATGTGATTTTCACTTATTAGAGCAATGAACAAAACTTTCATATTAACATACCTAAAAAACGTATGATGTTCTACACTACACTTCCAAAGATGCTTGCAAGCAGTTTTACTTCGCGCTTCAAAGAAGAATGAGGTCTCATTGCACTGAGAGAGAAAAAAGAGTGAGAATGTGAATTACTGACCGTAACATGCTTCAGATGACAGCCATGTGAATTTCTGCCCTAGGTAACAAAAATTCAAGAAAACGGACAAATTATTGTTAACACATAAAACAAAGAATCATTACCTCTTTGTAACTATTTTCGGAGGTTTGCCTTAAAACCTTAATTAATTAAAATTACAATGTAATTTTCATATAAATCTCAATTCCATAACCTTTACTACCTACTTCTACATCACCCATGACCACAGGTAACCAGGGTGATGGTACTCAAGCACCAAAAACTATTCAGTCACAAATGGGCACCAAAACAGGAAAAGTGCTGACTGTGTACAAATTAACTCCCAATAAAAAGGAGATGCCCATAAATGTATTACTTTCAGGGATATCCAGGCCACACTTAAACTGGTATCCAACCTCGAGAGGGTCACAGGGAGAAACAACTAGCACAGCAATACAATCTGGGCAAGTTAAATAACATCTGATTCTGACTTTCTCCATTCTGCATCAAGTTACTGGGTGAATTAAATGAAATGGCATGGCATATGTACAATATCATAATAGGTATATAATAAATTTTAACTATAATTATAATCCAGTGGTTACTTAATTATCTTTAGTTAATACATAAGAAACAAAGGCAATAGTAGAGGTAATTCAAACTGTGCAGGAGAAGATACTATTTATGTTTTTAAATGACTAAGAAAACAACATAAGCACTAAAATAATAAACCACAAGCTCCATGAAGTTATACAATTGCTAATTTAGTTTCAAATAAAAACCAAGCTCATGTCTCAATTGCAGAAATGCCCCTGGAATGAGGTTTCAGTGGCTTCATAAACAAAATTATCAATGCAGAGAAATAATTAAAATACTTCCTTGTCCCCGCTACTTTTAATAAGGACAGCATTGATATGCATGAAATTTCTCCCAAGTCCATCTGGAATGAGGCCCAGCTTAGAAGTTTATTTGTAAAACTGAAAGGGTGTGATGAAAACAGAGCCAATATATGCATGTCACAGCAAGGCAGCCCATAATTCCAAAATCGTGTGCGGTGGAGGAAGACCTTTGGACAATTCCCGGGCTTCTGGCTTGGGTGCTGCTAAGTACTAAAATACAGCCAGTGGCGGGGAACGGGGATTTGGATGGTGAGGGAATGGACAGTAAGTTCAGGCTATTTTGATTTTGAGACACCCATGGAATCGAGAGGTAACCATGCCTGGTGGCCCAGTAAACATACAGGTGTAGAGCTGAAGACTCATGTCGTATCTGCTGACACAGATGATTTCACCCAAGAGCATATAAAAAAAAAAATTTGCTGAGAAAGAGAGCACAGAGTGAAGAAAGGTCAAATCACAGCAGAGATGAGAGGTCAAACTGGACCAGGAGGCAACAGTCAGCAGGGTTGGGAGGAGAGTGCAAGTCTCTAGTGACCCAGAAAGGTCAAACAGGTTTTCAGAGGAGGTTCCCGCATTTCACGGTGAGCAATCTTCAATGACATTCATGAAAGGGGTAGGGAGTACAAAATTAGAGGTGAGGAAGAAAAGTCAATGAATGCAGAAAGTGTTTTCCTGGAAAGTCAAAAGAAACTGGCGGGGAGGGCTAGGAAAGGGAGTGCAGAGGAAATCACAAAAGGTCTGTGGGGCAGGGTAGGGCACCAAACATCCTGTCAGGAGATGGGAGTGCTTACAAGGATTTTTTTTTCCTTTTTACTTCTTTTTAACATAGAGTATACACACACTCATGGCACAAACACCAAAAGTTACCAGAGTGGATACACAATAAAAACCACTGTCCCCAACTCCCCTCCAGAGAGGCAACTACTATTAAGTGTTTCTTACATAACAGCTGAGTGTTTTTAAGGTCACTGGATTACCCAAAAGTATAATGTATAGGCCATGCATTTTACAATAATTTTGCTTGTGACTGCATTGTTATCAGGATAAATGATTACGACAAAGCAAGTACAGGACAGGCTGCACCCCCCAACCCTCCGCAGTACGTGCACCCCCATCTTCCTATCCCTTTCAGTCACTGAAGCGGGGCCTGCCAGGCATCACCAGTGACAAGAAACGGTGGCTGGCGATGGCCACTCTGTGACGTAGGCACTTTTGTATGTCAACAAGAGCACCCACAAATAAGGTAGCAGTTACCTGACTCAAATTTTCAAAAAGCTAATTACATATAACCCAGATTTCCAAAAGTGAAGGAGAAACCAAAAGCCGTTCAATCTTAAAAATAAATCTCAAATTTTTTGTGGACTGATTTTTCACTTCATTCTTCACATAAACATTCACATTTGTTTGCTTTTCAAATAGAGACCTGGTCACAAAGTTATCTAATTTTTAATACGTTTTTAAAAGAAACTTTATGAAAGGATAAGAGGTATTTAAGATTCAACCAGAAATGGGTTTTCTCAAGTTTTCTTGGGTACAAATATGTTAAAGGAACAAAAGAGCCTCCCACAGGCCTCCTACTTACTTCTATGTGCAAATAACATGTATAAACTCATCCTCCATTTATACAGAGCTTTAACAGCGGCTGCCTGTTTTTTATCCCATTGTTAGCAGAATAATCCACATACTAAAAGGAGGGTTAACAACAAAAAAGGGAACCAAGGATTCTGAATAAACTGGGTGTGTTTTTGCCACTTAAAGCAACTGCTGGCCCGAAGGTAACTGATGCAGCATTGCAAATATCTTTCTTCCTACCACTCCCCTCCTACTAAGTCTTTCCCAAACAGAGACAATTAGCACCTTTCCACTCATTCATACAAAGATGAGGCCCTGCTTAAGTTCATTCCAATTAACTGGTAAAAAATTTTATCCAAGCATGTAATGCTTGCTTTTGGCAAAATTACTCAAACACCTTCATAGCTTTTGTCCTTTCATGCCAGAAGCAAAGCTATGGTCTGAATCTATTCCTTTTTATTTTGTGGACGGATCAAGCTTAGATCACCTGTAACTCAGATATCATGTGAGGACTCCACTGGACTGTGGATCTATAGGTACACTTGGCTCAAACCCCCAATTCCAGCATGTGTTAAGAATTCAGGACCTGTATCATATCGATGAATTCCCAACCTAATTCCTTCTGGTCTTCTCGGTCTCTTTTCTCATCTTTGTTGTCTACGTTTCTCTTTGCCATCTTGAGGAAATAAATCTACTTTAGCCTGGCTTCTCCTAGGTCATTGAGATTACAGACAGGGTCATGGAGGGGCTCGCATGTCAAGCTGCACAGCGACTTGCTTTCCCGGGGCCAGGTCGGGCCTCGCTGCGCCCCCTCCCCGCAAGCCCGACCTTCCCTGGGACGCACGCAGCCCGCGCTCCAGCCAGTTCTTCTGTTTCTGCCTTGGGAAGCAGCCGCAGCTGGACAGTTGCCTTCCCCAGGCTTCCTGGAATTATGAGGATGAACATCTCAATCCTCAATAAATCTCAAATTATTATGCATTTTCCCAACCCCAAGGGCAGCAGAAGTAGCCTGAGGTACAGTGCATAGGTCAGATATATAAGAGTAAAATAGGTTAGTGCTGTTAACAGTAGAAAGATGCAATTGTTATATACCGTCAAGACCTGCAGCAGGGCGGCTGCATCAATGATCTCTAGGGGCAGAGAAGTGTGAAGGTTACTAGTCTAACGTACTGAGGGATTTTTCTTTTTTAAACATTTAATCTCTACAAGATTTACCATATGCATACTTAGCAATTGTTAACTTATTTTAGGGACTGTGAGGAGGGAGGCAGCAAAAAAGCAAAATCATCAGAGGGTTGGTAGCAAATGAATGAAATAACTACTGATGATGCAAATGCAGGCAAGTGGTAGAATTGAAAAGACTTATTTTATTCTTTAACGGAAAATAGACTAAAGAGATTACAACATTTTAAGCATTTTGAGAAATTTTATCTTTAAAAATGGTGAGATTGAAGAGGTGTATTTAAAAAAATTGAGCTGTGTATGTGAGAGAGCACAATGTCTGTTTTAATGGCCCCCCTCATACTTCCCGTTGCTCTCCCTTCTGGGCATCCCAAACCAGAGGAGAATTCAGAGGGGGCCCTGCAACAAAAAAAATGCCCAATTTCATTATTATTTGGAAAGGATGTTAGAAGGAATTTTTAAACATTGAGTAAAATATTATCTTATTCAGGCTTTTTCTTTACACAGTGCTTCCTAAAGAGTATTCCTTACAACATTAGTGTATTGTGATCTTGTTGGGGACAAAAAAATGGTCAAGTAAGTTTGGGAAACAATGGGTTTAAATTCTCAGATCCTTTAATTTACTGGGGGTGACACTGGTTAGTAACATTCTACAAGTTTCAAGTGCACAGTTTTATAATATATCGTCCACCTGTATACTGTATTGTGTGCTCACCACCCAAAGTCCAGTCTCCCTCTGTTGCCATAAATTTGACCCCCTGTACTCTCCTTCTCCTCCCTCTGCCCCAATTCCCCTCTGGTAACCACCACTCTGTTTCTGCATCTATGAGTCTGTTTTGTTTGTTCACTTGTTGCTTTCTGTTTTATATCCTATATATGAATGAAATCATGCGGTTCTTGTCTTTTTCCATCTGATTTATTTCATTTAGCATGATACTCTCAAGATCCATCCATGTTGTCACAAATGGCAGTATTCCATCCTTTCTTATGGCTGAAATCCTCAGATCTTTTGATGTACTAATGTCTATTGTGAATCTCCAAGGGCTGCTAAGGTAGTTGGCATTTCCCTGATTTATATAAACAAAGAACTTTTTTTCAAGAAAATGTTTTTTCAGTGTGCTGGTTTAAAAAATATTACACCACACAAACACCCCTACACACACGCACCAGTTTTTTTTTATTCTTCTTGAAATGCATGTAATATGGTTTGAATTAAAAATCATGTGCATTTCAGCAGAGCACTCAGAGAATAAAATTAATTTCCATTCCTGCATATATGTTATAGTTTACAATAAAAGAACAAAAACAGCAAAAATATTCCAGTACTCTTTTGTCAGCTGTGTGGGTTATATATTCAAAATATGTACTGAATGTGAGAAACCTCTCTCTCTTTTACAGATTAATAAATTGATTGCTTGATGAATAATCATATGTAACTCTTTCTAGGTTCATAAAAACATAAATTACAGAGTTGGCTCCGTTAAATTGTGTTACTTCTCTTCTTTCTTTTCCTCCAAAATTCAAAGAAAGAAATCAAGCCCAATCATTATAAAATACTGATATCATATTCAGTAAACTTTGAAAACTATCATGATGACTTGTTTCTGCTTCCTATTTGAAAAAGTTTAGACGCCAACCCAGAATTCCAGCTGGTTTGCTTTTGTTATTGTTGTTTCTACTCTATCTTTTCCTTGTCTGCTCTTTAGAGAAACTGTAGCTTTTATGAAAATGTCAACATTTCTCTCTCGCGGATTTAATTTTTAACGATAATTAATCTTTATTCCCAGTCTCACAAATGTTTAAAAAAATTAATAACAAATGTTACTCAAGCTTGTTAAAAATAAAGGCATACCTGGTAAGATCTACTCATACTATTAAAAAATTTTATAGCACAACTTAAAAACTTCTTCTAAACAAATGACCTGTGTGTTTTAATTCTGAATAATGTCAACAAACATACGAGTAAATGAAACAACGGGAAGTCCATGGGCCTGGGAAACCAGAGCTCCCCTTCCTGCCTTGGAACAAGCCATTCGCCAGTCAAGACTGACCAAGAACAAGGTGCTCCTGGAGGCCTTTTCTGTGCAACGTTTCAGTAGTTCTAAGAGGCATGAGGCCAAAACAGTTCTGATTCAGATATAGGTACTGAGTGATTACATGTTCACTTTTGGACTAGGTGCTTTCAACCTGGCAACAACACGGTAAGACAGGTATTATCATCCTCACTTTACAGATGAGGAAATGTAGGTTGAATGTTACTGAGTGAATTACACAAGGTTAGATACGTGAGAGACCTGGACTTGAACCATGCTGTGTGACCATAAGTCTAGTGGTCCATCACTGAGCCTGAGGGACTCCAAACCAAACTCTCGTGTAGCATCAGAATCCAAATGTTACTCACAAAGCCACAGTCAGGGAGCCCTGGGGGAAAATATTAAATCTGTAGTCCCAGGTATGTTCATACACTATAGGTAGAAATGTAATATGCCACAAAAACTTTGCATGGAGGTTGGAGCAGAGGAATACGGCAATATCTAACAAACTACAAAATGATGTTACCCTCTGCCCAAGCATTCCCACTCCTGGGGATTTACCCCAAAGACACTCTCCTGCAATATAAAAAAAAAAAAATACATACACACAAAGTTATTGACTAAAGAAAAATTTATAAGTGAAAACTATCTAAATGTCCCAGCATATGAGATTAGTGGAGTAAACCATGCAAAATACACTCAATTGAATATTATACAGCTGTATAAAAGAACAAGCTCTCAAAAAACTGATAGATTTCTAGAAGGAATTACTAAGTAAAAGAAAAACAAAGGGCAAAATAACATACACAGTATGCTACCTTTTAGGCAAGAAAGAAGGAAACATTTAAGCTACGCTTATCTTTGCAAACAGAAGCACAGGGAGGATAAACCCTACAACACTGACATTGTTCCCACACAAGAAGTGTGAAGGAACAGGAGTGAAGAATTATGGGAGTTGGTGGTTACTTTTCTGAATGCGCCTTTTTGTACAGTTTTACTTTTAAAAATATGTTAATCTTCTATATCTACAGAAAAAAAAAATCAAATAAGAAAGGATCTGAGGAGGGGACCTATAACTGAAAGCAAATTGAAACAAGTAAACCTAGCTAGATCTCACATGGACATCATAACCACAGTAACAGGAAAGATGGGAAGGAAGGGCCAACACAACTAATTTTGAACACGGTATTTGACTGTATGTCCTCAGTTTTGGCAAGATGCTCTCTGTGAATGAAGGCACTGCAAAACGCTGTCAACTTTAGGGGTTCGGCCAAAGCAACTCTGAAATTGTTTTCGATATATTTTGGAATTGAGGGAATGAGTACACGTGTTATTCATGCTGGGAGCCAAGGTTCTCATAGCCAGAAAAAAAGGACATATAAATATGAAATGAGGAAGGCAACAAAGAACCCGGTGGGACCCTGCATAGGTAGGTCAGTTGGTCAGAGCATCGTCTCAATACGCCAAGGTTGCGCGTTCCCTCTCCTGTCAGGGCACATACAAGGAGCACCCAATGAGTGCATAAGTAAGTGGAAAAATAAAGCAACATCTCTGTCTCAGTCTCTCTCTCCTTCTCTCTAACCTCTGCTCGAATACATAAATTTATATATATATATATATTTTATATATACATATAAAAACTCCTTTGGGGGTGGATGGGAATTAGAGGTATGGTATGAACTCATGATTTCTAAAATGTGTATAAGCATGTTTATATGCATATATATGTATGTATATATGTATATTGGTAGGTATGTGCACATGCATGCATGTAACCCCTAGCTTTGTCTACTGGAAGGACCAAGAAACGAAGTCACCCCAGTAGCAAGGACCTCATCTAATACCTAGATCTTGACATTTCCCCAATAAAGGGTCCCAGGGCTCTTTGGAGGAATGGTTGATAACAAGGTGGATGTGGGGTAGGTAGAAGATGCATCTGAAATAACATATTGTACCAAAGTGAAAGGAAGCAACAAAAAATGACCGGGTAGGTCAAAAGAGCACAAACGCCAGATTAAAAGGGCTTGTACTGACCCAATACTTAGGGACAGTAATGTATTATAAACCACTAAAAAAACCCCAGAAATTAGTAAGTCCCTGCCAATAATTAATTGATACATGGTTAACCCTCAATAAATGTTAGCTATCAATTTTTACAAAAGCAAATAAAAGGGAGGGATGGTGTGACTGAGTTACAGTGGAATGCTGAGTGCTGACTGACAAACACGGAGGGAGCGGGAGAACTAGAAAATCAGCATCATGAAAGAGTTATAGTAAACAATTGGGTCAGGTGAGAAGCCTCAATGAATACTAGATCTACAGGGCAATTTTGAAGGGTAGCAGGGTATTTGCATTGAATTAAAGCATGTCCCCACTGATTACTTATTAGTTGCAAAGGAGAGAAAAAAGTAGTAATTATACAGTTGAAAATCAGGCAACACCAGGACTGGATGGTCAAATTTAACCAACGAAAGACAGGTGGTCACCGTGCACCCTCAGCCGTGACACCCTGAGATGGACACAGTGTCACCTGTGCAGCCTTCCAGCTGAGAACACACAGCCTCAGTCTAATCACAAGGAAACAACAGATTCATGTGAAATAAGAAACTCTACTTTTCAGAAGTGGGATAGAACTGTATTCTTCAAAAATGTCAATGTCATTTAAAAAAATACTATGAAAATGTTCTAGATTAACCACTATGCTGTACACCTGCAATAATACAAAATAGTATTGAATGTAAACTCTAATCAAAAATAAAATATAAATTAAAAAATAAATAAATAAATGGGGAAAATGTTCCAGATTAAAGGAGGCTAATTAGATTCTATCCTGGAAGGGGAAAATGCTATTAAGGACATTATTAGGTCGCTGGAATAGAGAAAGTAGGTGAGAGAAGCATTATATCAACATAAATTTATTAAGCTGATAACTGTACTTTGGTTACAGCACAGATCATCCCTATTCTTAGGTAATACATACTGAATTATTTAGCGACATATGACATGTGAAACTACTCTTAAATCATTCAGAAAAAAATCATGTGTGTGTATAGATAACAAATGAAAAGGAAAATGAAATTAAATGTTAACAATAACTGAATGTAACAAGAGATGACCATGTTTCTGACTCTATTTCTTTTAATCCTCACCTGAGGATATATTTATTTATGAGGGAGGGAGGGAGGGAGGGAGAGAGAGAGAGAGAGAGAGAGAGAGAGAGAGAAAGGAACATCACCTGGTTGCCTCTTGCACATGCCCGACCAGGGATTGAGCCCGCAACTTTTTGGTGCACACGACAATGCTCCAACCAGCTCATCTATTTGCCCAGGGCTGTTTTTGTAATATTTTAATTTTTGCAGCCTTTTGTAAATTTGGAGTTATTTTCAAATAAAAAGACTTTTTAAAAACCTATAGTTCCACTTAAAATGTGAAGGGACCTCCTGGACTTGTTGACAAACAGTGACAACTCCTGGCCATCCTCACTTCCCGTGTCCTTTTCTCAAAGCAGGTCCGAGAGTTCGGCCAAGTGGGTCTAATTACACATGGCCAGAGTTGCCAGGAATCTTTTCGTTCTACATCCTGTCACACTGGGTAAGTTTAGCTGAGGTTAGTTTCATGATGAACTATACATAAAAGTAATCAGAGCAGAATTTTTCTTTTCTTTTCTTTTTTCTTTGCCCCGTGTATTCAACAAATATGTTTAGTACATGCCAACTTCTGGGCCTACTGCTGGGGAATGCATTCTCTCCCTGTTGATGAAACCAAGAAATTTGGGTATGATCCAAAACTCCTCTGTATCTTTCACAAAAACATTCAATCTGCTACTAATCAGAAGCAATTTTACCTCAAAAATGCCTCCCAAATCTGCCCACTCCTCCCCGCCCTCGCAGGGACGACCCTCTCACCATCGCCCCTTGATTAGTCTGTAGTCTTCTATTCGTCTGCCTGTTTTCACCTGTCTGTTCCACCTTGCAGCCAGTGCTCTTTCTGAAATGGAAATCTGATCAGAGTGAGTGAAACCCAGGACTTGACGGATCACCCAGATACCACACCACTCCTGAAGTTCATCAGCCAGTGTGAAGGTCGAGTGCCTGCATACAGGTCAGAGAGGACCTCTCCCAAAAAGGTAAGACTGAACTGGTACCCTGGGACCTTCTACCCCCAACACCAGGGTGGATGGGCAGACAAGGCAAACCAACATTCGCTGCTTTCTGACATTCACAGCCTCTCCACCTTCACCTGCCTTGACTCCACTGAACCCAGTCTCATTATGCTCCCTCTCTGTGCCATTCAGCCCCAAGTAATGCTCAGCACATCCCCTAGTCTGTCCCCTTCTCCCACTGCTGCAAACTCCTGAAACCCTTCTTGCCCTCTGGAATTCATGGCCTGTTATCAGCAGAATCCCTTAGCTCCTCAATCCATTCTCTCAAAGCGCCTTCACCCTCTTGGGCCAGTGGAAACCTGGCTCTCTGCTGAGGATGCTGTCTCAACTGCATGCCTCTCAAGTGGTGGCTGTTCCATTTTTGTCCCCACTGTCCTCTTATCACTGGGGCTGAAAGTGAGGGGGAGTCCTCCTTTCTTCCCACAGCCACTTTCAGAGCATTCTCTCTCTTCCCCCTAAACTCCCAGCGTTGAATCTCATCGGATCACACCACCTTGCAGTCTCCGTGGCGGCTGTCATCCTTACAGGCATCTCCCTCACATGTAGATGCCACTGCAGTCACTGTCACTCTCTCCAGTACTACTCTTGTGTTCATTATTGGAAATTTCAATATATAAATAATAAAAATGCTCCCTCCCACACCCAAGCATCTCAGTTCCCTGAACATCCCTCCTCCAATGATGCTGTCTTTCTCCCAATCCCAGGCACCAACTCCCATGCTCAGAGCTCTACAGAAGGGTTTTTCAGCTCTAGCACTATTGACATTTGTGGGGGACTGTCCTTTGCCAATTTACAATGTATTTTGAAATGTTTAACAGTATATCCAACCTCTACCCTCTAGATGACAGAAGCCTCCCTATCCTACCCGGCCCTGTGACCACCACAAATGTCTCTAGATATCCCCGGGTGGGAGGCAGCAGGTGAGAGGGAATTGCTCCCAGTTGAGAACCACTACCCGAGCGCTTCCCATTCATAATAACTGAAGTCCCTCCATAACCTCAAGGCCTGGCACCTCCCTTTCTGGCCACCACCCTCTCTCTCCAAATCGCCCCCTCCAGTACTCCACCCCCAGCAATCCTTCAGTGCCACCAAGACCGTCCCCCACAGACCTGACTGTGCTTTCACGGTCCTTGCCTACCCCCCTTCTCCAGTTTCGGTTCCATGGGAAACCACTGTGGTTGTTCCCCTGACTCACTGGGGTTCCTCGCCCTCCTCTCTCTTCGCTCTACTCTCTTGACAAAGCCAGCTCTCCACTTGCTTCCTGCCTGCCCCAGTGCTGTGGAATGTGGCTGGAGAAAAGCACACTGCGATTGTCTCATTTTAAATTCCTGACCCTCCGCGTTACCAAGCTCTCATATTATATCATCAAGCCACGTGTCCCTTGTCCGTTTTCTCTCCAAAATTACTATTTCATATCTTCCTGGTCCTCCTCAACCCTCAGTCTCGGCTGATGAACTTGCCCCCTAGTTCCCTCAAAATGAAAAGCAGAATGACTAAGAGAACTACCCACCCATCCTAATTTACATTTCGCTGCTCCATCTTCCCATCCGCTAACCACAGGTGAACGCCTCTGCCTGCCCTCTAAAATCAAACCCTCCATTTATACACTGGATCCCATCCCCTGTCATCTACTCAAGGAATATCATCACTCCAGCAACTCTCTCTCCTACAGTGTCAAGTTTTCACCTTGTGTTGGTTCATTCTCATCAGAGTATAGGTGTACCATTACTTTTTCCAACTTGAAAAACAAAACAAAACAAAAATCTCTCCTACACCTGTTTGCCTTTTCCTATTTGTTCCCCTTCATGCCAAAACTCCTCAAAGAACGGTCTACACCATATCCAATTTCACTATTACCACTTTTGTTTTCTCTTAATTAATATGCACCAATTTAGGTATTCATTCTCCTATGATGAACTGGCCCTTTTTATTTTAATTTTTTTTACTTTCACATAAATGCTGCAGTGAACATTTGTGACCCTTGTGATGCTCCAGGGTGTCCAGACCTAAGAGCAGAATTGCTGGGTTACAGCTCATTCTTCAATCCACCAAAGCTGGTCTTCTCAATGACTCCTACATTTCCTAAATTCGATGGTCAGTTCTCAGGCCTTCTCTTATTTGACACATCAGCATCATTTGATGCTGACTTAATACAGGATTTTTACCTTGCGAAGTTAAAGACACTTAGTGTTCTTTCCACTTCCTTTGTTGTTCCTTCTCTGCCCCCTTTCCCGGTTCGTCCTCTTCTCTTACCTATATTCATTCTCCTACTGACTTCGCACAGTCGCAAGGCTTTTAATACCAGGATCTGTCAATGATTTACTCAAATCTGAATATTCTGCCCAGGCTTCGGTCCCAAATTCCAGCTTCATACAGACCATTTATTAAATATCTCCACTTAGATATCTAACAGTCATCTCAGACTCGGCGTGTTAAAATGGGACTTCCAATCTCCACCCCCCACCACTGACTCCTCCATCTAGAATGTTCTACTTACATCCTTCTCCACCTCCGGGTCTATTCTTCCTGCCTTTCCAGCCAAACACCTTTAAATCACCAGAATGTCCCCCTCTCATACCTCCCCAATCTACAAAACCATATGGCTAAATCCGGAATCCAACATCGCCTCAGCACCTGGAAGGTTGCTACCCTGGTCTCAGCCACTACACCTCACCTGGATTTTTGAAATAAGCACTAGTTGTTACTGAGTGAACAAGCAAATATCTTCGACCTTAAAGCATTCAGTGAAAATCAAACATTTGATAAGGCTTTTGAAAAATTTAAACCCCTGGCAATAAACATATGTTTTTAAAACCAAGAGCTACTACATAAGTGATGAAATAATAGTGGCTTTTAATTAAAATCAGAAACCAGTCAAGGATGTCTTATGTTGCTAGATTACTTAACACCCTTCTAGAAGTTCTGACCAACACCATACAATACAAAATATAAGTAACAGAAATGAGAGAATAATTTATTTTTATTTGCAAGTAATATATACCATCTATACAAATTTATGAGAATCAAATTAAGAACTCTTGGCTAGAATATAGGAATTCAGCAAAAGGCCCATTTTGAAATATACATAAAATTGCATAGTTTTCACTTCTACCAGCAAACACTAGTTATAAGACATAATACGAGAAAAATATTGATCCACAATATTAAGAAAAAAAGTAAAAGTAAAATACATAAAAATAAAGCAAAACATCAAACACTGTGCAGGCATGTAACCAATACATATAATAAAAGGAGAAATGCTTATGAAGTATAAAACCTGTATACAAAACCATATAGGGGCCCCAGCTGGTGTAGCTCAGTGGACTGAGCATCGGACTGCGAACCAAAGGGTTGCTGGTTTGATTCCTCAGTTGGGGCACATGCCTGGGTTGCGGGCCAGGTCCCCAGTAGGGGGCATGTGAGAGGCAACCACACATTGATGTTTCTCTCCCTCTATTTCTCCCTCCCTTCCCCTCTGTCTAAAAATAAAATAAATAAAATCTTAAAAAACCAAAACCAAAACCATACTAGGGGCTAAGGTACACACACACACACAAATATATATATATATAAAAATTCACCCTTAACAGGGAAAAATCTGAAAGGGGTTATATTGAAATAATAGTCATTATTTCTGCATTTTAAGTCAATACTTAATTTTAATTTCATCTTTAAATTTCTTTTCTATAGAAAATCCCCAGATTTTCTATAATCAACATGTAAAATCTTTTTACTAAAAGTTTTAATTTTCTTTGAGGTATTATTTAAATGATAGTATCTATTTTGAAGCTTAAATAATACATAAAATATTTCTAATAATTAGTTTTTTAATCTATCAGAGGAATAAATTTCAACAAATACAGTAGTTAGTTGAAGACAACTATTTGTTGCTCTCTCAAGAAGGATGCAAACAGGCCTACATCAAGACACATCATAATTATAATTGCCAAAAGTTGATAAAGAGAGAATCTTAAATGCAGCAAGAGAAAAGAAGTTAGTTACCTACAGAGGAGTGCTCGTAAGACTGTCAGCTGATTTCTCAAAAAAACTTTGCAGGCTAGAAGGTATTGACAAGAAATATTGAAAGTCATGAAAAGCAGAGACCTACAGCCAAGAGTGTTCTACCCAGCAAAAATATAATTTAGAATGAAGGGCAGATAAAGAGCTACCCAGGGAAGGAAAAACTAAAGGAGTTCATCGTCACCAAGCCATAATTATATGAAGTATTAAAGGGACTTATTTAAGAAAAAGAGGAAGAACAAACTATGAACAACAAAAAGGCAATAAACACAAACCTATCAACAACTGAATCTAAAAAGCAAACTAAGCAAGTAAGAAGAACAGAGACAAAATCTTCCAGACGAGAGTGTTTTGATGTTTATCAGATGGGAGGGGTGTGGGGGGGAAGGTCAAAGAGGTGAGGGATTAAGAAGTACAAACTGGTGGCCTCAGAATAGCCATGGGGATGTAAATACAGTACAGGAAATGGAGTAGCCAAAGAACTTACATGAATGAACAGTGGACATTAACAAATGTGTGGGGATTGCCTGAGGGAGCAGGGGGTGCTGGGTGGAGGTGGGCAAAGGGGGAAAAATTGGGACAACTGTAATAGCATAATCAATAAAATATAATTAAAAAGGAAAAAGAATGACTCACTGAGCTCACTAACGTTATAGCTGAGAAAGATGAGACTGTTATTTGTGGTTGCAAAGAAATATATGAATATATAAATAGTGCATGTCAATATATTATTAATATTTATTAAGATTGTTAATGTGTTATGTTGGACACAGTTAACATTAAAAAGTAGAACTGCACAGCTTTAGTGGCACGACACTAGGAAAATCTTTTATCGGGATGACACTGCTGTTTTTTGGGGAACCAAAGCTCTGAATTTGGCGGTAACATTGCTGAACATGCTGAGTTAAGTCTCTCTGGCCGAACCAGCCAACCAGAAAACCAGCAGAATAAGCATTTCAACCATTTTTCAAGCTGACTGTGATTACTGTTCCAGGTGATGGGTTTCAAGGGACTTTTCTGTTTAATCCATGATTACAGTTAGGCCTCCATAATAATCAACTTAATTGTACCATTATGTAAATCACCGCCTCACAGAGAGAAGTACCCTTGTGGAGAAAGAAGACTCCACAAAGCAAGAATGCTCAGCAGACAAACTGCTCTGGTTAAATTAAGGTGCTATTTAATTTTCTAAAAATTCTTGGATTCAAGCCTGAGTTACGTGACCTGCGTTACCACCTTACTAAAGATCTCCAACACCAGGCTCAATGACCCAGGGGCGCACGGTGCCTCGGGCCACACCCAGACATCTGCTTCTTCTTAAAGCTGCAGAAGGGACACGGGTACTGAGCTGCGTGTTTAAGAAACCAGGTCATACTGTGAAGGCTGCCGGTAAATAAGTGACAGGATGATATCAATTTTCTTGTTGCTTTCAGCTAATTATGAAGAAGTCTAAGAAGCTATAAGTTTAAATTAGCTGTGACTTTATCAAATATTTATCCCTAGGCAGTAGAAGTCATTTTAAGGCAGTATAATAATAACATAAAAGTAGTTCACCAAAGGACCTCACTCACGAAGATAACTTAGACATAAGGAAAAAAATGACTTTGAATAATTGTAATGCTTCCATGAAAAGCCTTACATTTTATTATATTCCCATTAAAAACTTGAAACATTATTTTCAATGTATTGAACAAACTGTACGCCTTGCATCAAGTCACATGAAACAAGGGGTAAGATGGGAGAAAGCTGGATAACCTTACCATCTATTTAGTTATTCTACCTTTTGGGTGATTTTAATATATTAGCATATTTAAGACTGATACATCTAGTCAGGACTTGAAGAAAACTGGACTTCCTTCAAACTAGACTGTTAAGAGCTACTCTGAGGTTTTTAGACTATCATTTCTTTAAAAATCTGGACTTTCTCCCTCCTTACAAGTTCCAATTCACTTCAAAATCCAATTTTAATTTCATCAGTAAATGGCAGCATGTCACACAGTTCAGGGAGAGATCACTGTCTTCTTTCTAGAAAAGGAACAAACAGTTGTATCAGGTTTTCAAATCTAGCGTTACGTAATCTCAGTAGATCAGTTCATTGATCATTCAGTGGGTTTTTGTTGAGTGCCTGCTACATGTGAGGTACCACATTCTAGCTGGAGTTCCAGCTACACTTTTCCTGCATCTCAACTTGCGAATGTATAAGCACATATTTTATTAACCTCTTTTTCACAACAAATATCAATTCAATGTCATTCCCTTAAGATTTTGTTCTGCATGAAGTTAGCACTGAAGACACAGGAGGGCGGATTCTGCTGCATCATAGTTTCTTTCATTTATCCCATCGATACGGACTCCAATACTAGCACTTCAGGGGGCACTATTTTCACAGGGAGATTAAAAGGAAACTTTCATATCCTCTTCTTCTTTTGCCCAGTTTCCTAAAAGCTACCTGTCAAGGCATGACAGTGCCTCCAGGCTCTGACCAATGCTGTGCCCACTGCCCAAGCCACCCCAGAGGACACTGCCAAGCTGCAGAGGGAAGGTGAGCATTTCTGTACCTTGCCTTGCATTCTCCCTTGAGAGCATCCAGAATTTCCCATCTGGTTTCTCTGCTACGCTCGGCTAGGGAACGAGCAGAAGTATGACTCCCTACAGGTTGCTTAATTTACTTTGGAACCAAATTAGGATGCTTTTAGCCTACATGCAGGCTGCATCCTTCTGATTATATGAATCCTACCTGCACAGGCAGTACTGAAGAGAAAATTACACTGACAACAACCGCCTGCTCTTCTCTGTGCTAGAAAGGTTTGTTTCCCTTTGCTACAACTACAGACAGTAACATTTCTTCATTATCGGTTCATTCATTTCTACTCGTTTCCCTTTGCCTTTCTTGAGAAGTTGCACAGGTAAGTCAATTAACCAGGTTCCATGTGGTTGCCGCTGAAGAAAACATAGCAGTTTTACTTCAGTGTCTTTTCAGTTATTAATGAGGAGACAAGCAGTTTTACTTCAAAATGTCTTTTAAGTTATCAATGAGTAGACAAGAATTCCCCTTTCTCAGTTAAGCTAAGTGCCAAACAAAAACTTACATCTTTTCCCAGTACTCTGAGTTCAAACTGCGTCTCCTTGAAGTGAACTTTTGTAATCCGAGGCCTGGAAAAAAAGAAAAATGAAAAAGAAAAAGCAGGTGGTAGTGATGATGTTTTTCAGAATTAACCTTTCCGAAATTCAGAAAAGTATCCAGTCGAAAAAGGATGGTTCACACTCGCTCCCTTATATGCTGTTGTAATAATTGCCAAGCTCCCTGTGTGTCCTCTGCTCTAGACACCTTCCTTCACAAGACTCCATTCTCATTCTGTGCTTCTCCAGTAAATGCAGACAAACTTGGAACCCCCGGCCCTGGAAGTGATGCTTTCCCAGACACACTGTGGTGCCAGAGGCTCCTTCCCCCCTCTCAGACCCTTCCCCATCTAGGGTGAAAACTCAGAGTAGTCTTGGAACCAGAGCCCACCAGCACTCACTAGAACAAGCACCAAATCCTTCTACACACAGCTTCCACAGGCAAGAGTCCAGAATCCTAGTACCTGGACTTTACAGAGAAAATATATACTGATAGGCACTGGGAGAAATCTTATACCCAATTTCACTCATATTTATGAAACACTGGAAATGTACCTGTTTTCTTTTCCCAATGCTTTCATTGACACACAAATCCCCTAAACCTAATAGAGTGTATAACTTTTAATACCAACTCTGCCCACAGTTTACATTTACTTACCAGAAATACTTCCCCACTTGCTTTTTATTCTTGTAGACAACAACGCCAACTGGAGTTAGTCCTAAGAAATACTCAGATTTGTTTTCTCCCTGCAAACACAAACACATGCCTATAACCATAAATTTATTCATGTAAATGTACTTTGTCAAATTACAATTGGCCATTCAAACATAATGCATCAGAATAATATTAGATCTAGTTGGACTAATAATTAGGCCACTGATGGACTCAGCCGATACTGCTTCTATAGTGGTGGTCAACCTTGGCTGAACATTAATCGGGACACCCATGCAGCTTAAAGTGCTGATGCCTGGGTACTACCAAAACCAGTTAAATCAGAATCTGTAAAGAAGGGACCCAGGTATCAACAACACATAAATACTCCAGGTGATTCTCCTGTGCAGCCAAGGACTAAGAGCCACTGGCTCCTATCAGGGTCCCTTCCAAGGACTCATTGATGTTACTTTCTGATGTGAATAATCATGAGACCTCGTTCACCACCGCCCTCTCCAGAAAGTTCAGGCAGCCACCTGCAGGCATATACTTGGATCTTCTAAGTCACTACCATGCTTCTTCCTACTTCCATTTGTGACTTTAACACTGCTTAAAATTTAAAAATACAATCCCCTCTGGGAAGGACTGTAGACCCTTAATTTCCAAGCAATGATAAATCTCAATTAAGAAAATGGAATTCTGCCCTGGCCAGTGTGGCTCAGGTGGTTGGAGCATCATCCCACACACCAAAAGGTTGAGGGTTCAATTCCCAGTCAGGGCACATATCTAGATTGTGGGTTCACTCCCTGATTGGGACCTATATGGGAGGCAACCAATCAGTGGTTGGTTCTCTTTCTCTCTCCCTTCCTCTTTCTCTAAAATCAAAACATATTTTTTAAAAAAGAAAATGGAATTCTGAAATGGAAAAGCTGCAGAGTGGGTACCAAGGACATAAGAAGAACTGTCTGTTTATATTCATCTTATTTCTACTCTAAGATCAAAAAACAGATTACAAAGTCATAATTCCCAAGGAACATAAGTCAACTTATAAGTTATGAAAGAATGCCAACTGTTGCCCACTTTCATTTCTAAAAATTTAACCTTAAAGGAATGTATGGAAGATTCTAATGAATCTAGTTCATTTACCATAAATTCCCCCACACCCATAAAAAAGTGTTTGTGACTTGGGATAAACATTACACAAATGCACAAGTATTTTGCAGAAGACTATCTCTTTATACATGTCCTATAAAAAACAGTTTTTTAAAAAACTTTAACCTGATTAATGTAGCTAGAACAGGAAAAGATAATTATCCCACAAAATTTTAGAAGTGTTTTTAAAGGACAGTACTATAGAGAGTTTAATGATCTAATGAGACTGAAATCTAATATATCAGGGAACTACTACTTCCCCCAAATATGGAATTTTTTTGCCCTATTAACAGTATACCTGGAGATGCATCTCTTTACAAACTCTGATAAGCAAAAGGCATATTATAAAATGAATGTGTAAACGAGTTACATCACTCTAAGTTTTATCAGGATTCCTTAAAAACTGAGTTCCATAATTTAATTGACAAATACTCTGTCCATATACAATCTTTAGAAATCATTTTGTGTAAAGGTACCTGGCTCATTTTCTCAAATAATCAAATTTGACAACTAACTAAGCTGGTAACATGAAAGGCAACCACATTTCAATCTCACTGGCATAGAATAATCAATTGGTAATCTTAGAAAAGTGGCTCAAAGGTTAAGACCTAGATCCAGAACATTCAACACAGATTCAACATCATTGCTCAATGATTATATTCAGCAAGATTTTATCATTTACTGAAGAAAATATGCAAAAATATTTCTAATAATTCAGAGGCAAGAACTATAATGGGCAGTAACCCTAATACTGACAGAACCTGCAGATGCAACAAAAGCAACAAATAGTTGCACCTAGACTGTTGCCCAAAGCCTACTTTACCTGGCTAGTGATTTTATGAATGTTTTTCAGCCATAAAACCTATTTTTGGAAAACCCTCCTGTTTTCTGCCTAATACAATCAATTACAGACCAATTTTAAATTGTTTTGACGTTTAGCGAAGCCCTCTAGAGCTGTTATCCAGATTGTGTTTTCAAGCTCAGTTAACTGTTTTCTACACATGGAAATATAATCACAGACTTTTATGCAAAACTCATTAGGGTTTAATCCACAAAAGACATTTGGAAAAACATAGATGAAAAAGCATCATCTGTTCACTAAACAACAGGACTGCATCTTTCCTTTGGGAGTTTCAGTGGCACTTTAAGAAAAATGTCATCAGATTAAAATATTTTGCGTTAATTAAATGTTACTCACATAGACGGGATGGAGGTCAACACCATACATCTCCAGGGATTTCGCAGTCCTCAAGTAGTTCAGCTCTGCATCAGAAGGAGCCTGACCCCTGCACCGAGCACAGAAACAAAGAGCCTTACTCTGCTGATGGCTACTACGCTTCCGGGAATGCCAACCATCTTCCCTGGATTCACTGGGAAAATAAGTAATCCTTCATGCTCATGCGAACCCAAGTCTTTGCATTTCAAGCAGCCCCTTGTCTTCTTGACGACAAAATTTTTTATATTCCGAGGTGATGCTTGTATGGAGTTAATTTTACTTACCAAATCTACTTTTGCTCATCATAGCCAGTGCCAATGTCCTAGCATATATTAAGAACTCTCAGTTTCAGAAACCCCCAAAGAGATTATTAGAATATAAGACTGAAGTTAAGAAAGCACGCCCTGACAAAGAAGAGTACCTGCCTCCATGTCCTGGTGGCTCTCCATCAGGAGAAGCAGTGAGAGCAGAGGTGGGGAGGAAGAGGAGAATGGGCTCCCCACCACTCGGCGGGGTCACATCAGCCTCTCC
This sequence comes from Mormoops blainvillei, assembly GCA_004026545.1. NCBI lineage: Eukaryota > Metazoa > Chordata > Mammalia > Chiroptera > Mormoopidae > Mormoops > Mormoops blainvillei. The sequence continues at coordinate 396,344 of PVJD01000333.1, forward strand.
TGAGCACAGCAGTGTGAAAATACACTAGGCAATACTTAGAAATTGTACAAATACTTGTCATTGTCTTAACACAAAGTATAGAAATCTTCCCAAAATCTTCATAGGTAGTAATGTACAGAAAATAGCATTCACTCCTAGAGGGTGAGCATCTGCCAGGAATCTGTCTCCATGGATGAGTGTGTGTGTGTGTGTGTGTGTGTGTGTGTGTGTGTGTAAGAGAGAAAGAGAAAGAGATTTTTAAGGGCTAACAAAAGGAGTTGCAAATTTTTTTTTAATTAAGCAATCCTTCTTCTATGCATTCTTATCTTTCAGCCATGGTACCCTGAAAGGTCCAGTAATAAATCACACTTTTAAAATCTCCAAAGCCTGTTCATCACAAATTAGACACAACAAAGCTACCAAACCTTGGTCAAGCTTTATTCTTTTAGAAATAGCAGTACCCCTGTCAACACCGTTGCATAAAACATATAAGGCCCTTCACCCAAAGCTCCTTGACAATTTCAAAATATATACCACTAATTGTACTTTGAAACTCCTAGTAGAATTAGTTTTCTCAGAATATGCCAAATGCACTGCCCTTCATAATGTTATAACAGGCACTTTCTAAGCACCGACTTCAGCGAAACTTTGAAAAGAAGGGCTCTGTAGTCAGGCTGAGGAGCGTTCTGGAGCACGCTAAGGCAAGGCGGGAGGGCCTGGCCTTCCATGACGGCAAGTCAGCAATTGACTTCTGCTGCTCCTCACTGAAACAGATCTTTTGGGCAAACAGTTTTTGTTGACCAGATTAATTCTACATTTTTTCCTCAACTATAATAGACCTAAAACCAAGCAAATTCAAAAGAGAATGTTAACATAAGAGGCAATAAAGCAAAGTTAATCAACATAGAGGATTTAACCACAATAACTGTAATTAACTTATAACTTCAATGCTGCAAGGTAATAATTAAAAGCCCTACTAGGGGCTCGAGTATATGCTCAGAAGTGCATGTGGTGTTAATGTAATACCTCCCAAGGCGGCACGCTGGTGCCACCATGATTTTCAGATTCATTGCTATAGACTGAATAGGACTTTGCCTTAACTGTAAAGAGTTTACATACTTATGACACAGCAAATGCAGAATACATTAAGGCTTTCGTGGTTATAAAATATATTTATAGTTAAAAAATAAACTTCACAAGGTACTGGTGACTGGAAAAGTGAAAGGCTGCAAAATATGGTATATACAGAATGATTCCATTCATGTAAAATCATACATAAATCTATACATAATACATTTTCTCTATGGAAAATTTATACACAGAGGTATGAAAGGCCATTAACCAAAAATACTTTGACTTTTAGATATTGGCATTTACTACTCTTTTTTACTTTATAAATTGTTTGGATTTTCTCTGAGCTTTTTAGTGTCATAAGCAGGTAAAACTTTAAAAGGGAAAAGAATGCTAGAATGTCCCAGGCAAAGGTGAAGAATTTATCTTCCGGAAACTTTTCTTAAGCCTGCCAATAGCAAAGGATGATGATTAATGTAACATGTTGGTTTTTTCCAGCTTTATTGAGATATAGTTGATATATAACATTGTGTAACTTTCAGGTGTACAATGTGTTTGACACATTTATATATTGCGAAATGATTACCACCACGACTTAGCTAATAACTCCATCGAATCACAAATTGCCATTTTTTTTCCTTGTGGTGAGAACACTGAAGATCTATTTCCAAACACAGCGATGGACCTTGAGGGCACTATGCTAAGTGAAATAAATCGGAAAAAACAAACACTGGATCACTTGTATGTAAAGTCTAAAAAAGCTAACATCATTGAAACAGAAACTGGAATAGTGGTTGCAAGGGGTTGGTTATCAGGTTCAGGGATATGTCACTCAAAGAGCATAAACTTCTAGTTACAAGATGAGATTTAGGGATCAATGTACACCATGTTAATTATAGTTAATAAAATGTGATTCTTACATTAGAGTTTTATGAATTCTTTCTATGGCCTCTTCAAGTTCTTCCTTCTGATCAGGAACAAACCGATATTCTGATACATATCCTGCAGTATGTTTATATGGGTCATAATCCCCAAGTTCAGCTATAAAGAAAAACATTGTAATTTTTTTCATTTTTAGGGAAATATTCCCCCAAAATACAGGAACACAAATATTCCTAACTTGCTTAAACATTTTGTTCAAATGCCTTATTAACAAATTCACATATATAAATAATTTCAGTAAAAAACAACTCTGATGAGCATATATGAATGGTATAAACAAAACTTATCTTAAAAACATAAGTTCTGTGTTTTTGCTTCTGAAAGACTATGATTATAGTCTTGTACCTGGGTCAGTTGATCAACGTTTCTCTCCCACACTGATGATTCTGTCCCTCTCTCTCCCCTATCCCTCCTCTCTCTAAAAATAAAAAAATAAAAATATGAAGCAAATTTACTTCAATGGAACCTACACTGGATGGCATATGCTCCCAGCTGAGCAGCAGTGTTGACAGGGCAGGGCAGTCGGCCCTGAAGGACATCTTGCTTCACCTGCAAGAAAAACTGATACCTACAAGAGAAATGGAAAGAGAGATTAATGATAATCTTACACTACCCAGACCTGAAGTTTCCGATCCTAAGAATCAAGGTAACAACCAATCATCTTTCATGAAAATAGAGTGCTTTCTGCATTTTTGTATGAAGGAGGCTGCGAGAGTAAACAGGCTATTCGAGTATACTCTGCAGAGGTAATACAAGGTAGTGGCTACAAAGTGAAGGCTCTCAAGTTAGACTGGCAGGATTGCATCCCAGGTCCAGTACTCCATAGCCTGTGGCCTTGGTCAGCTGGTTCACCTCTCTAACAGCCAGTCTCCTCATCTGTAAAGCTTGGGCAGTGAAGTATCTGCACCTCATAAGGCTGGTGTAGAGGTTATATATAAGCTATTCTCGACACTATGACGACATGCTCATAATGGGAGGAGCAAATCACCAGGTCCCAACCTAGATGACATATGTATCTACAGGGTCTAAAGTCACAGATACAGGATGAAAGGTCATTATCGTGTAATTCTATCAATCCTCTCACTTATTAAGACCCTGCCCATTATCTGCAGCTTTGCTGATTCCATTCGCCTAAAGAAAACCTGTTATAATAACGGCACTAACCCCCTGTCTTAAACATTCTAAGTATAGTAACTGATTCCAAGTATTTTACATACAGTAACCTAGGTAAGGCTTTAAAAATGGAGTCAGTACTATTATCACCTCCATTTTACAGATGAAAAAATATACAGACACAAAGAGATGAAGTAACTTGTCCAGGATCTCACAACAGTTAAGTAGCAGAACCAGACCTGGATTCTAGGAAACCTGACCCTAGATCTCTCTTAATGAGGGTGCCAGGCAACTTTGGCTAGCTTCCCACCCTCCACGACACCCTCCCCCACACCCCCACTTTCAGGCTTTCTGCCACTGACATGAAGCCAGAGGTTTATGAACCAACACAACGAATCACCAACACAAGCCCCAGTCAATCTCTCGACCTCTCTCTGTCTCTGTCTCCGTCCCTCTGCCTCTCCCTCTCCCATTCATTCTCTCTCTCTTTGACACCCACTTCAGGTTGTCCTTTGTGACTTATCTTTTTTTGCAAGGTGACTCTTGATATCATTGGGAAAAAGGTAGGGAAAAAAGCAAAGGAAATGAATTATAAAAATAAGCTTTGATAAATTTCTCTCCTCCCAATGCTCTTAGTAAAGATATCCAAATGCTAGATGATACTCTTATTATTTCCAGAAAACTGATAACAACTTTGATTGCGCCCATAGGCTGAAATGAAAATCTGCCTAACAGCCCGTGGTTTCCCACTGCCCACTTCATTAAGTGGCACCACAGTCCTCCAGACACTGAAGTAAGAGAAACCTGGGAACAAATCCCAGGCACCCACATTCCATCTCTCAGTCTGCTGTTTGGGAATCCATATGTTTCTCTCCAACTCCTAGTGTAGGTCCCCATCCACTGGATTTCTAAAACCTTCACTGCTCTGCCATCATTCATATTTACCTCCTTTCCAAATGACCTTCCCAAGAGGTAAATAGGATCATGTCATTCTCTTGATTAAAACGCACAAACAAAATAATCTTTAAAAGTCTTCAGGATAAAGGTCAAGATCTTTAAGACAGCTTTTAAGACTTCTGCTTACTTCTTAAGCCAAATCTTTTGCAGTAACCACTGACTGACTACCCACCACCACCACTTCCTAACTTGCATTCCCAGTTCCAGCCGTACTTAATTACTCTCCATTCCCTGAACGCTTGCATTCAAATTCACTTTGTTACAACCATCTTTGCTCCTCTTAAAGAGGAGTAAAGTGGTATTAGCAGAAATGAAATGCAAAAGCTTATAAACTAAAGAGACATTTCACTAGTACTCCTGTTACTTGCTGGAAACGTGCTTAGCTACACTTTCTTTCTCTATTGTTAACTTGCAATTTCTTCTCCTGAAGTGCTTTTTTTTTTTTAAGGAAATGGGTCACAGATGCATATTTGTCTTGCTCTATTAAGACTTTTATAACATCTGACTGAACAGTCAAATCCCTTGCCAAATACAGAAACTGAGGGACCTAATCCCATAAGAGTTTGCTTCAAAGAGAAGGAGAAAGAAACAGAGGGGTGAAAAACAAAGACAGAGCTGAAACGAAGGGAGAAAGACAAACAGATAAAAAAAGACAGGAACATAAGCCATTGTCAATTCTCTTCCCACTATATATGGCTCAGCACATAGTAGCTACTCAGGAAAGAACTGTTGTATCGATGGATGGCTATATGAATGGACAGATAGACAGATGGATGAAATTGGAAAAAACTGAACATTCTTTGCTGTCTCTGAGAAATTCATAAAGAAAAAGAAAAAAGGACATCTGTTTAAACTTCTCTAGACAGCCTGCCTTTTAAAGATACCAGAAATCTTAGAGTCATTGCATAAAAAATCCACTAAAATCAAAGAAGGCAAGTAAACTATTTTTAATTAGGAACTTGATTAATATTTATGATAGTAAGCATTATATTATTTTTATATAAAACAAATTTATGATAAAGTAAAATCATAAATTACATGCTAAACAAATACTTTATCGTGATCCTATTTTTAATTAACTGTATATAAATTATCCTGTCCATTTTATGGGGCTTATAGTACAACCAAATATTTTACTTCAGTTACATGTTTAGAGTTGCTGGGTCTTTTCCTCTATGTCATTCTGATTAAGGTTATGAATAGATGCTTGAGTCACTGTTTATCTCTGGTTTTAATTAGGGTGAATCTACATTCTAGTTTACCTAGGAAAGTTCTAGTTTGTGCCTATTATGCATGCCTAATTATTAATAACTTTCCTAGTCATTCTCCAAAGTGTCATGGTTTGGACAATAAATTATATTGTGACCCTAGTTATGCTATACCCCTACTGGAGAAAAAAGATACTGACTAAAAATGATTTACTTAATAAGGAAGCTTTCCAGAACACATTCTTGTGCAAAGCGGAGCTTCATAAAGCAACTACTGGTCATCTTTTATGTAAATTAATATCCTGGTGTATATGCACTGTCTCCTAAGCTAGACTGTGAGCTCTGGGAAGAAGTGCTCTGTCTTCCCTCCATTCCACACTTATCACAGCACTACAACCAGTACAACACAGGTGAAGGGCTTGAAATATTGGCTTCAGTTTTCCAGGTATCTGCTATTCAACGAAAAGAGCTGAACTGACACCAAGGATGTATAAGCTGATGAGGATCGAAGGCAAGAAGAGCAAGCAAAGGAGACTGCTTAAAAAGGGGGCAGAACGACTCTGTTCTTTCAAAAGCCCAAACAGAAGGTTCTACTGAAAGACAGCCAGCGTGCTGACACCAAAACAGCCTGAGGTGCACCTTCCAGTGACTTGAAACCCCAGTGAGGAAACTGAAAGATGTGGGGACAAGTAGAAGTCTGACTTCTGGTGCCAGCTGAAGGTGACACTGAAGGAGAGTACCTTCCTACACAAAAGATAGGACTGTGTACTACATCCCACAGAGAGGGAGCACAACATGTGATAGGAGCCTCATCATTTTGGATAAATTTAAATGTGAGGGACAGAGGGAAATGCTCAAATAATAACATAATATCAAACACTGTGGAGGAAATGGCATGTATAGCTTGAGAAGAAAAACAGTAGAGGAAGCACCCACTAATTCTCAAGAAAAAGAGACAAGAGGTGGAATAACACTTTTGTCTCAGGGGTTGAAAACTGCTGATTAAAATACAGGAACGAATAGCCGTAGTGCCACCTTACATTTGTATACTCCATTTACGTACACAAATTTCTTTTGCATCCATACTGGACAGGGACCTTCATTTCAGCTCTGATGACTTGAGGACCGCTGTCTTCACTTAGAGACAGGGACTCTGGAAGGGGGAGTGTAACTGAAGGTCACTTAGCTAGCAAAGAAGCTAAAACAAGCTAATCTTCACAATGTGAAGAAACTGGACTACCGAAGTAATAATAATCATTGATGTGCTGAATATCAATCCCCAGAAAATACTATAAAACATTACAAAACAAACTAAAGAAAAAGACCTATTTTTAGAAGGTAAAAAGTACTCATTATGAACAAGTCACTTGGGATGAACATTATTTTCTTTTGTAGAAATAGTGGTTAGAGCCTTAGAGGTTCAGGAAAATTTCAGTGGCCTCAGAAACAGCATTGCCAGCAAAGCAATGCCGTCTCTCTGTCCTCTCCCCCTCCAGAAAACGAAACCCTATCTTTCTTTGGTCACTACTGAATCTCCTTGGTACTCAGTGCACTGAAACAGGATGCTCCTTGTAGTTACTGAATGAAGGGCAGGTTAAGTGAGTGAATTCTTTGTCTTTTCACATAAATTCAAGAAATGCAGGCTAGAGGGCAGTAGTAGTAGAATTCATAGTGAAATGAATAACTACACCCAGAAAGTTCTGATTAGTGGATTGATTTTGACCTGAAAGACCTACCTCAGGGCTCAAAGTTGGTCTTTTCCTCTCTCATTTTGTAATCAATAATTTGAAAATGTAAAATAATTATTATTGTTTCCATTTTAGCTAAGCCATACCATCTACTGAACACTTACATTTTTGCACTAGAAGTACTTTGCATATATTGTCTTATATTTCTCCAACACCTTTTTCAAGGAATACTTTAATTCCATTCTACAGATGAGAATGATCTTGTAATCTCAAGACTACACAACTAGTGAGTAGCAAAACAAGGATGCAGACCTCGGCCTGTCTGACTCCAAAGCCCTCTTCTTCACCTCATATTATGCTTGTCAAATCTGCAGGGGATGCAGAGCTGCAGATGATGTGGATACGAGAAAGGTTGTCACAATATTTTGAATCAGAATTGAAAATAAGTTTAACAGATAATCACGAGGACACGAATTATTTAAAGTACTGACAAAGAGAAGAGAGATTAGGTTTATTCTGCATAGACCTAGAAAGAAAACCTAGTATTGATGACAGAAGTTGCAGGCATTTATTTCTTACTGAATTTCCTATCACTCTGTGAGGCAGTAAGCTTTTCTGTCTTTAAAATGTTTACAGAGAAGCTGGCTGACATGTCAGAAATGTTCTATAAGGGTGGAGGTTAGAATATATGACCTTGGAGTCACCCAACTTTGTTTACATCAGAACACACTTTAGAGCACACAACAGGTACTCCAAGTTGATATGATTCTTTCACTTACATTTCTCATGGTCTAGAACCTTATTTTCCTGGACATCCCATTACCTCTAGGGTTTTTTCCCCTAAATACAACATCCTTGTGGGCTACTATGTCTAGTATAATCATACATGTACTTGAAAAGATTCAATGCAGCATTAACGATAATTTTAAAAAAGGAAACAGGCTGGGGTGCCAACCACAGGGCACAGCTAAATAAACTGTGGAATACTATGCAGGAGTAAAACAAATGGGACTGATAGTGAAAGAGGTCTGTACAATATGATTACCAAAAAAAAACACAAAGAATAGGTATGAGCCTGTTTACCATAGTATTATTTTTCATTGCAAAAAATTATAAATAACCTAAAAGCCAACAAAGAGAAGGTCAGAAAATTTTTCAAAAGAACTAAGGCAAGATAAATAAATGTTCAATTTGAAAATGCTGGCTAAGCAGACTTTCCCTTTAACAGTATATACTGGAGGATTTTTGTTTTTTGGTTTCAGTTTTTGCTTTTGCCAAAATTATCTTGTATAATTGACTCCTTTTTTAAAGCCCGTTATGTCTACCAATTTAAGTTAACATATTCATGCTAATCACTGAGTTCGTCTTCAGGACAGACTAAGAGTAAGTGCATACTGATATCACATTTAATGCACATTTAATTTACCTAAATTCAACAATATGTTTTCGGCAATAAAAATAAATTCTTATAGATCACAGTCATTACCTGTGATGTAAGCCAATTACATCATCTGGCTCTTTACTATATGATTTGGCCTGATACTTGAGGAAAAACAGGTGGGACTGATACGGGGTCGCATATAACACAAATCCATGTATTCTGTGAATCAGCTGTTAGGACATTTCGGATCATCATTACTATTTGGTGAACAGATATAAAGCAATGCATTACAAAACACTGCTCTTTTTCCCCCTTCTCAACATTAAATATCTTATCTTTTGGAACCTAACCCTCATTTACGATGTGACTCCACTAACAGGCACAATCAACTACAGCTGATCCTAGAACAATGCAGGGATTAGCAGCACTGACACCCTGTGCAGTTGAAAATCCATATAACACTTTGGACTCCCTCAGAACTTAACTGTTCATAGCCTATTGTTGATGAGATGCCTTACCAATAACTTAAACAGCCAATTAACACATATTTTGTGTGTTATATGTATGATATTATATCCTTACAAGAAAATAGGTTAGAGAAAAGAAAATGTTATTAAAAAAATCATAAGGAAGAAAAATACTTTTATAGTACTTATTGAAAAATAAACAGGGGAGAAGTGGGTATAAGAAAACTAAATGGTTATGGAAAAAATACAATAAAAAAATTTTTTTAATAAAAAAATAAAAGTATATAAATTATGCTGGAAAAAAAAAAGAAAGAAATCCACATACAAATAGACTTGTGCAGTTCCAATTAGTGTTGTTCAAGGGTCAACTGTATAAGAGCTTCACATACATTATTCTACTGAACACAAAAACCTTATGAGAAAGGTACACCTCCAATTTTATGGCTGAGGAAACTGAGGCACAGAGAGATTACTGACAACCTCAAAATGAAGGAATTTCTTGTATTTTCATAAAATGTTGTTCCCTTACAATTCCCTAATGAGTTACAGATATAAATATGTTTTTATACCACTTGGACTCAGTTACCCCACAAGCCCAAAACTTAGAAATCCTTCTTGACTGCAAAGACTACTCATGAAACTCTAATGTAAATACATCCTTCAACATCTCCCCAGCACAATGGCCCTTCTCCCACAGAGGTGTGTTTGCAGAAAGCCTGCATGGACAGCCTGCTTTTCAAACGCTCCCTAACAAGGTGGTGATAGAAAACGTGCACACAGACATCGGCATGGTTCTGAAAAAGAGGCCTAATTATAGCACTTCAGAGTACACCAGAAAACATCCAATTAGTCTCCCCTCTTCCCTCTTCTGTGCACAGTTCAGAATCAAGACAAAACAAGTCTAAAGGAAAAGATGAAAAAATGGAATAGGAACAAAACCACAGGCTGCCTTAGTTATCAAAAACATGACTTCAAATCTTTGGAATAACAAATTAGGTTTTACTTGAGCCAGTGATGAGGGTTTACTAGGAAAGCTGACCGCTTGGAGTTAAGTTAGGAAAAACACTGTTTTTGCTCCGATGTGCAGTCAGGTCCCAAGTGGAATAAGTAAAAATATAACACTACTGTCTGCTCTTTATAAGCCACTTTCAAATGTTGGCATGAACTATTTTAACAATAGAATCAATACCAATTGAAAATTCTTCCTTAACTGAAATAAAACATTTGTTGACAAAGGTGAAGTAATACATCACAAAATACTAACAATAATTTTTCATTTCCTAGAGAGATAAATGAAACCCCCAGACAGCTGACATTTAAGCTACAACCAATTAAAGAGAAATAACTGGCTCTTCAAATTTATGTTTACATATACACACTGAGCATCAAAATATCTTCCTTTATGCAGTTCATACAACTACTTTTACATGACTACAAAGGCTGAATGCATCCTTCACAACAAAGATACGGAAATATCCCATCACGGCAGATGCAAAATCTATCATCATTTCACCCAGGTTCACGCCATTGCTCAAACACATCTATCATCAGACATTGATCTGCCTCATGCAATGCTGGTTTAAATTAAACTCTCACACTAGATGTGTTACAAAATGCAGGTAGATATGCATCCAAATCATTGACCCCATTTGTTTTAAATAAAGCCTTTTGTATACACCATACATGTACTGTTCAAAACCAAAGTCAATACTTTACCTGGTTATTTCTTCTTTAAGCTTACATGGATCTTCAGCATAGAATTTAATACCAAAATACAAAGTATATGGAGGTCCAGCTAAAATAAGAAATAGAAATTAATTTAATTTCACATTATAAATTAGTCAAAGTAGTAGTGTATTATATGACTATTAAAAATTATACTCATCAAAAATATTTGCAAGCCATTTACTAAATAAGGGGTTAGTATCCAAAATATATGAGGAACTCATACAACTCAATACCAAAAAAAAAACAACAATTTTAAAATGGACAAAGGACCTAAATAGACATTTCCTAAATAGAACATACAAATGGCCAACAGATACCTGTTCAACATCACTAATCACCAGGGAAATGCAAATCAAAACCATGAGACATTACCTCACACCTATACACCTATAAGAATAACAGTTATCAAAAAGGTAAGTGTTTTTGAAATGTTAAAAAATTTTTAAATGTAAAAAAAGTTAATAAAATACAAAAGTATTGGTGAAAATGTAAATTGGTGCAGCCATTAGAGAAAATGGTATAAAAGTTCCTCAAAAAATTAAAAATAGAACTACCATATGATCCAGCAATCACACTACTGGGTATTTATCCAAAAGAAATGAAATCAGAATCTCAAAGAGCTACCTGCACTACGATGTTCATTGCAGCATTAGTCACAATAGCTAAGCTACAGAAGCAATCGAAGTGTCCATCACATGGACATGAAAACATAGATAAATAAAATGGGGTACATACACACACACACACAACGGAATATTATTCAGCCATAAAAAAAAATAATGAAACTTCCAATTTGAGGCAACATAAATGAACCTTGAGAATTATGCTAGGCGCAATAAGCCAGACACAAAAAAACAAACACTGCCTGACCTTACTTATATATGGAATCTAAAACAGTTACACACAATATAAAATAATATTAAATATGAACTGTTCTTGAAAAGAAAATTTAAAAATAATTTAAAAATAAAATAAAATAGTCACACATATAGATGCAGAATGTATTGGGTTGGCCAAAAAGTTCGTTTAGTTTTTTCCATGTGATGGCTCTAGCAGTGCTTAGTTGTCTTTAACTTTATTTGAAACTACTTTGTTAGACTGTGTCATGACAGCTGTCATATTAGCATAAATTTTTTTAAAAAATTATCAAAATTTTTGAATTTTAACATTGAAAATGGAAGAAGATACATAACACTTTCCATATAGTATGTTTTATTATTTCAAGAAAGGTAAAAATGCAACTGAAAGGCAAAAAAGATTTGTGCAGTGTATGGAGAAGGTGCTGTGACTGACTGAATGTGTCGAAAGTGGTTTGCAAAGTTTCTTGGTTCTATTAACATCTTGGCCAAATAATTCTTTGCTCTGGGGCTTTCTTATGCATTGGAAGATGTTTAGCAGCACCCCAGCCTCTACCCACTAGAAGCCAATAGTGGGAGATAGCCAACATACTCAGAATATCCAAATCAATAAAAAGTTATTGGTGAAAATGAAAAATGTGTCTTTTATTTTACGGAAAAATCTAAACAGACTTTTTGGCCAACTGAATAAAACGGTAGTTGCCAGTGGCCAGGGGAGGGAGAAATGAGAAGATATTGGTCAAGGGTACAAAGTTTCAGTTAATGCCAGATGAATGAGTTCTGGGAATCTAATGTACAACATAGTGACAGCAGTTAATGATAACGTATTGTATATTAGAAATATGCTAAAAGGATAAAACTTAAATTTTTGCATACACACACTGGTAACTATGTAGGCATGGTAAGTTATTTAGCTTGATTGTGTTGATCTTTTCACACTATATACATATATCAAAACATCATTTATAATTTTAACATGTCAGAGCTATCTCAATAAAGTTTAAAAATTTCTAAAATTTAAGAATTTCTAAAGACACAAGAAAATATAAAATGGAAAAACAAGGGTCAGAAATCTGTAAAGTAGGCCCTGGCTGGTTCGGCACACTGGGTTGAGCACCAGCCTGCAAACCAAAAGGTCAACCAGACTGATTCCTGAACAGGCACATGCCCGGCTTGCGAGCCAGGTCCCTAGTTGGGGACAAGTGATCGATGTTTCTCTTCCTCTCTATCTCCCTCCCTTCCCCAATCTCTAAAAAATACATAAAATTAAAAAAAAATTCTGTAAAGTATGACTTCAAATATGCAGGTATCTATGTATATATTATATGAGGGGGGACCCAAAAGAAAATGGAATTTATTTATAAAAAATTGTGTATTTGTTCTTACATGTTTAAACTTTGGTCACCTTCAAAGTACTCTCCACTCGATGCAAAGCACCTATCAAGTCCTTTTTTCCACTGCTCAACACAGTTTTTGAACTCGTTGATCATGATGTCTTTTAGTGCTTCTGCTGTTTTTTGTTTCACCTCTTCCATGTTAGCAAAACGTTTCCCTTTGAGGGCTTTTTCATCCAGAGGAAGGAAAAAAAGTCACTAGGAGTGAAACTGGGTGAATAGGGATGGTAGGACACAGGGGTCATACCATTTTCGGTCAAAAGCTACCGAATACTCAGTGTGGTGTGGGCAGGTGCGCTCGTAAATGACCCATCATGAAATGGGCAAACAAGATGAAACGGGCCTCAAAAAAAATTTACTGAAGCTGAACACAGCCTCTCACAACGCCAGCTCGTGTGCTGATACAGATGGGTTCCCAAAACACTCACCTAGTGGGCGAAGCCTGTACTATAAGGGGCCTGCCCTCCAGAAGACAATTCCAGGAGACAATAAGGGCCTCCCTCCATATGTGTATATGTATATGTACATGTACATGTATATGTATGGTTTGTGTGTTTATGAATGATAGAGGACCAAAAAGCATCAGAATGTTGTCAGTTCTTATACCTGGTTAGTGAGGTTATGCATAATTTTTATTAATTTATACATTTTCAAATTTTCTACAAAATACATGTATGCGCTTCACACTGAAGATTATTTATAAACAAAATAAATGGTTTTAAAAACCATCCACCTATCACTATTGCAAAAAATACCAAAAAAAATCCTCAAGCTCAAACAGCTGAAATGCTCAGTAGAAGGTGGACCATTTAAGTCAACCATACAAACCATATATTATACATACCATACAAACATATATTGTATATATGTATACACATATATTGTATGTGTATACATACAATATGTATGTACATATATTGTATATGTGTATTGTATATACATATATTGTATATGTGTATTGTACAAATCCTCAAGCTCAAACAGCTGAAATGCTCAGTAGGTGGACCATTTAAGTCAACCATACAAACCATATATTATACATACCATACAAACATATATTGTATATATGTATACGCATATATTGTATGTGTATACATACAATATGTATGTACATATATTGTATATGTGTAGTGTATGTACATATATTGTATATGTGTATTGTATATACACACACAATATGTATATATTATATGGAATTTAATATATATATTACCGTGGAACTGTTTAAATGGGCAGAGGGAGGATAGGGAAAGATCACCAATCTATATTTCTGGAAATATGACCACTTTTGTGGAAAAACAGTTATCTATTAAAATATTGCCCCCTAAAATACGTCAGAAATTACTAACAGTGGAAAACTTGGGGAAGGGGGACTGGAAACGTCTTCCCCCAGCTTTATTGCGGTCAAATTGACAGATTAAATTGTAAGATATTTAAAGAGTGAAAGGTGATGATTTGATATATGTATACACATCCATTCCCTCACACAATAACCTTTTTTAGCCCAGTGAGAACATTTATTCTACTCTCAAAAAAACTGACATGTTAGAAATATCTTACCATGTATATCTTAACTTTTCAGGAAAAAAAAATTATCAGCAAGACTATGTGGATTAGGGTCAATATGTGTCATTCTTAAACTTTTCTGAATCTAAGAATGTGTTCTTACATACCTAAAAAGACATTTCTCATCTCAGTCATTTACCACACACACAAGAACTACGTGCACAAATATCAAATACATATGAAAACAAGGCCTGGAAATGTATCTATGTGTGCAAATATAAAATTATTAAACATTCATTTTGTGAAAGAGGACACAAGCCTCTTGGGCACCAACCACATTTTATTAGTCTTTTACTAGAAATATTTCTATTTCAGAGAGTATGAATCTAACTTGCACTGTTTGCAAAACTGCATACTTCTGAGCAGAGTGTTAACTAGATTTTACATTAAAACTGCTTTTAAAAGGATATGCTACCTGGTGCACCAAATGGTGATCATAGTTTCTAATTTTTTTCCTCAACAAAAGTCTCCCATACAAATAAAAAAGGAAAGATACAAAGTATGCGCTTCCGCAAAAATACTTCCACCTACACGAGATTCCCAGTCTCTGACACCGGGTAACGGCTGTAAGGTAACCCTAGCCTTTCTACTTTCATTTGTAACTGAGTAAATGAAGTCAAAAAATTTAGAAGTTGGGGAAAGGAAATTAAATGGAACAAAAGGTAATAAACCCATAATACCCTTATAATATACAAACTATGTCATTATTTACTATTAATTATTATGATCCACACATGCTGTGTTCGTAGAACCTCAAAGCCCTGTCCCTGGTATACAGAAGAGAACCAAGGCTCCCCTAATCTCCGCCCTCCTGAGCAGGCACTCCTTTTGCTAGAGCCTCTTTAAAAACTAAATTCTAAAAGAAAATCTGTTGTAATTTTTTCACCATTAGAGTTGATTCCCTATGTTCAATTTCTACATTTAATCACTGTGCCCCTGACGAATACACCTCCTCCCTGAATACAGATGTCAGGGAGGCCCAGCCTATGAAATATTTAGAAGAGCCAGGAAGTCCACCCTTTGCTGATCTGTGTTTGTCAATCAAGTCCTGTGTTACAGAGCAGATGGGTCGGCCTGTGCCCGCAGGCCACTGGGGTTGGCATCTGGAGATGGGGACAGCACAGATGCTGTTGAGACAGTGCACAAAGGAAGAAGGCCTTGTCCCAAGTTCAGAGTTGCTTTTATCCTCCGCAACATGACAGCTTACACCCTACTGACCAAGCCCAGCCACTTCAACAAGTTTGGAGATGAGCAGTTATGCAGAAGTTCGGAAAATGTGCAACTGAAAACACATTTGGTTTTGGCTAATTTTCTTAAAAGGACCCGTAGCCTAAATCAGCCCTCTGTTTCCCACTTACACATAAAATGGCTTGTGTTCTAAATATAAGGTATCATTACCATTTGATTGTATTTGATAGAGTACAAAAATGTTTACTAAATATTTGATTGTCAACAACCACCTGGTAACCTACACAAGGCAGGTAAAGCTCCAAGGAGGTAAGCAACTTGGCTAAGTTCACAGGGATCATAAACTAAGGACCAAATTCAGTACTACCTAGAGTTCAGTGCTTTCTGGCCACTGTTCCATATAGCACCTTGGGGGAAAAAATATAACTATAGAGTAAGCAAAATTTTTCATAAACATCACTGTTTTATAGGTTAATCAAAGACAATGGAAATGGACATTTTTGGAGCAAGGATATGTCTAAGACTGACTATAAAAATCAAGGTCTGATGAAGCAAATTCTAAGTTATTAAGATCTTAGATCTATGTCTCTTCACAGTCTGCCTTTAGGAAATCCTTATGTAAAGTAAGTTAATACTGTTTCACTTTAGCAAAAAGTACAGAAGCCAGAAATTGAGAATCCTCCAATCTACCTTTTGAAGACTAATTTCAAGACCTTTAATGATAATAAAGTCTCCCATTAGCACAAGGATTAATAAATCAAGACTTACCCATGAGAATCCTGTTGACTAGTAAGTATTCTGTCATTTTTACAGATATTCCTTCTGACTCTCCTTCATTAATTATCAAACTATCTCATGAAATAAAATATAAAAATTATGTATTCTTCAGTTAAATAATCTCTCTTCAGTTGTAATATCAATGTTTTATTCTTAATACACATTTATGCCTTTGGGATCCATAAAGCACCATGCGGCCAATTTTTCTAGGGGGAGTGAGCCCATACACATGACAATACACATGACAAGTACAACTCAGAATGGGATTGTAAGGGCCAGGAGAATCCACAACGTGTAAGTACCCAGAGTTGCACATTAAAGCAAAATGGTTTAATGGGTGCAGATTTTCAGCTGAGGGTGATGAACAAGGTTTGGAGATAAATAGTTGTGGTTGCACAACAATGTGAATGTACTTAATGCCCCTGAATTATATACTCAAAGTGGTAAAAACAGTACATTTTATGTTATATAATTTACCATAATTTTAAAAAAGATAACCTTTTAAAAATGACTACTTTTTGTATGCTTAAGGACAGTGAACACGTGTATATGTGTGTATGCACACACATTTATATATAAAATTTTGAGTTATGGAAATTAAGGCTAATAAATATAACCTTAATTTCACTGAGTCACATGGCAAGATTCATATTCATAAAACCAGAAGCAAAACAGGTGGGTCCTTACTGAAGCCACAGAAATTGTTTGGGTCATAAGGGCATTTCTTAGTTACTGACTCAGCAAAGTGAATAGTGTGACAAAACTACACTTTAACCCAAGAAACTGGGGTACTTTCAAAGGCTGGGTGATATCTACCTTTTTCCAAATCAGTGCCTCTCTGCCTTTTCTGTTTTAAGGTGAAAATTTAGCAACAAGCAACCGGAAAAGTCACTCACTACAGTCAAGAGCAGGGGAACAACAAGCAAAATTCAATGCTAAGATTCATTCAGTCTCTGTCAGCTCAACTGTAATCAGAGTTTGCACAGAGCCTGGCAAAACACGCCTCCCGCCCCGATTCCGGCACTTCAGTGCCGGTACCCTCCCCCGAGGCCTAATTCTGTGCCCAACCAGCCATGGACATTATAGCGTTTTCAAGGCGTCTCTGAACAAAGTTAAAATAAATACCTACTGTTGATCAGTTCTTTGTGTTCAGCAAGGGTTTTTGCAGGATCCAGCCAATACTGTGTAAGGAACAAAAGGGAATTATAAGAATTAGTAGCTTTTCATTGACCTTTACTTCAAGAACATTTTAAAACTGTTATTTTAAATGACATTTAAATAATAAGTAAAGTATGCAATTTATCATATGTAGACACAAACATACACAGGAGTTTTCCGCAGCCAGAACGTTAGAGTCAAAGAAAAATGACGTCAATGTTCAGAGAGTGGCGGAGAAGAGAAACAGTACTTGCTGGGTTCTTAGTCGAATTCTCATACTAATTACATATAAGATCGGTAACATCAAGGTGTTAGTGAATGCGTCTTACTGCTTTTGGTGGCAAAACAATGGCCTAGAGAATGTCTCCTAAGTCTCTTTCCAAAGTCCCCCTCACAACCCTGCACCGTCATGTCTCCCCCTAAAACGTCCTCAACCTCCTCACTCCCAGCCCTGTCTCTTAAAGGTGATGCTGCTGGATGGAAGGAAGAAAGCAATCAAATAAAATCAAATCCTGCGTCAGTGTCCACGAGAGGCGGCTCCACAGAGGGGCTGCAGGGCCGAGTCCCAGGGCTGACGCAGCTGGACACTGTCCAGGCTCTGCCCTCGGCCATTCTCACCGTGGAATTTGGAATAAGGTACTGGGCCACCTCCGAACCGTCCTCACAGGTTTGCTATGAGGATTAAATACATTAATTCATGTAAATCTTCAGAATAGCTCCTGGTTCACAGTAAGTATGCAATACGTGCCAGTGATGACTATTATTAAGATGTGAGGGTCATTCTAAATCAGTGCCTTTAACCAGCCCATGGTAGTTGTTTGTTAATGCAAACTAATCTTTAATGAACAGAACCTTTGACAGTGATGGGAGAATTTCTGGCCCTAGGGAGAGACTTTCCTTGAAATCTCACCCGTGTGAAATAAAATCCCTGGAAGAAAAAAAGAGACAAGCAAGGCAGACGCACAGAGGAGTATCTGGGCTCCCCTGGAAGCGCACACAGTGGGAGAGATTCCAGGGCCCTGGAGGGTCCAGGAGGCAGAGTGAGATCTCTCCTTGGCTGTCCCTGCCAAATATGAGAGATCCCAAGGGCCTGGCTAACCAGTTTCCATTGTGTTATGTTTCTGAATGAAAAAAGGCCAATTCTCACAGCCGGAAGGTAGAGGCTGGCCCACCTTGAGCCACTTCACTTCCAGCACTCGACGTTCAACCCTGTGAAAACACTCATACTCTCCCGGCACTCCTGGGTCAGGAATCATAGGTCGAAAAAGGAGTCCAAGAGAACCTCCTGCCCAGTCACCCCTTCCTTGGGGGCAGAAATGCTTGCTCTGCTATGTATAACAATAGCAGTGATTATAAAGACAAATTATAATATTTTTGCAATCCCCCTATCTTTTATTCCTAATTACAGTTAATATAATAAAAATTACTCATACTAAATGTGTATCATAATCATTTTATGACAAGGTTTTATTATAGGACTAAACTCTATCCCTATATAATCTTCACTATTTGCCACTCACAGAGCTGTGTCAGTTTTTCAACACTATAAAAAGTAACATATATGTAGCAACTTATAACACAATGTTTATTATTCTGCTCCTGGTCATTTTTCAATTGTTGAAGGTCTAGAATCACTCACTTTTAAAATTAAAAAAAAAAAAATATATATATATATATATATATATATATATAAAAATATTTGAAGTAGAGGCTCTAATCAATGCATCGTTTTGAGGGTCCACAGTGACTAAAGATGTGGCTCAAGTGCTAAAATAACCGTTCACATGGCAACACTGATTCGCACAAGTAGAGTAAAATCAATCCGAATGTCAGGTTGTGTGCTGGACACAGAGCAGACACTTTCCTAAGTAATGGTTGCTTAAAGCTATGGATGCTTCTCATGAAATGGATACACTAGGTGGATGTTAAATAAAAAGGTGTGACTATCCCAGGATTTTTCAAAGAGGATAAAACCAAGGAAAACACACACAACTAACCATTTTTAAACACCTGCCTTCAGAACTGTGAGGAATAACTTCCTGCTGTTGAAAAAAAAACAAACAAACACTGGCATTAGATTTCTATTGCTCCCATAGCAAAGTATCACAAGGTTAGAGGCTTACAACAATACCCATTGATGATCTCCAAATTCTGACTTAAGGTAGTTTCTTTCTCAAGACCAAAATCAAGATGTCAGCCGGCTGGGGTCCTAGAAGGTTATTTGGAGAGGACGCCCTACCCAGAAGAGCACTTTAAGGAGGGTACTTGGACTTGAGCCCCTGGAGGCTCTCCTAGTTTCCCCCAGGCGGCAGTGTACGCACAACTGCAGGCCTTACCCCCCCTTACAAGGGAGGACTCAAGGAGGGCCTGGGGCAAGAAAGACGGAAGGGGAAGGGCCTCGGTCTTCCTGTACTGTCTAATCTCATCTTGAAACTAGCAAGAAACAGAAATCGGATGAAAGCTTCTTAATCTCTCCTCCTAACATCATCATCCCAAGAACACAAACTTCACAGGTCCCTAAAACCAATCATTTATGCCTCCAAAATGTTTTCTGGTCATTAAAAAGCCAGGTAAAGAAAACAGAAAAGAAACTTTTCATTTACTGTAACAGGAAAGACTGGTTAACCCACTAAAAATGTTCACATTACACTTTACAATTTAAAAATAAATCTCTCCTTGAGAGCAACCTGATTAGTGAGATGAAAAGTATAATGAAGGTTTTGAGATGAGTTAGAATTTACAATTGTGAAGAAAGAAAGAAAAGTCAGAACTCAGACAAAAGCTGTTCAATTAGCTCAATGCACATTAACTATGCTCAGCATCAATCCAGCGCTCATCACGCACAAATCTCATCTGATCCAGAGGGAAACCGAGGGTTACAGAGGTCAGACAATGATAAATGCTCCAGAACGTAAATAATAAACATGAGCCACCAGGTTTCATAAGCTAACATCTTAAAATGTAAAACCCACTTACCCTCAACCGAGGGAAAGAAATGACCTTGAAACAAAGCAGTCATACTACAATGGCACTTGTCACTGCTCATTACCAACAAGCAATCAAACATAGCACATCTGAGCACCATGAAACACATCAGGCAGTTATCCCATAACCAATCAGAAAAAAGGGCCCGAGAATCTGCCAATAAACAAAGTATCCCAATTTTAAGGACTACATCCAGAATATTCACCCACAGCCAGAATGGATGCAGGCTGTAAAACTGTGTATCATTCATTCATTCATTTAACATTTACAGAATACCCACTACACATGTTCTCTATATGTTATATCAGACCTTGTCCTGGGCAGTGTGGGACAACAAAGGTGACCGAGACCTACCTCTAACCTTGAGGCCCTCAAACCTAGCAGGAGACACACAGACACAGAATTACAGTACAATACAATACACTAAGATACAATACTGTAATGAGATAATAATATGTATAACATGACTACTTATGAGATAATAAAATTATGTACAGAGAAAATTACTCCTGCAGGGTGAAGGTAGAAGGGCATCACTGAAGAGGAAAACTTTGAACAATGTGTTTATGAATTAAAAATAATAATAAAATAAAATAAACACACAAAACTTTCCCAAAATGCAGAAATGAAGAAGAGAGGCTTACATTTTTATACAAATTATGTCTACCAGCTCAACTGTTCTTAAAGAAAACAGGTTCATTTCTAAGTGACAACACAGAATGTAGTACTCCAGGTCCTTTATACTTGAGTGCTGTATTGAAATCAGTGCTGCCCAATAGCTAACAAATACTCAGATAAAAAATCAATGTTCATGCAGGACTTCCGGAAAGAGAAGTGGTCCCTTCAGTCCTTCTGTCTGTCCTGGGCAGGGGCAAAGGGAAGAGCAGAGAGCTTAGCACAGTTTATTGTGCACGAGCCTACAGAATGGCTTTTCGGAACTGCACTTTGGTGTGAAGCTCTTGTAACCACAGAACCAATTCAAAATGGTCCTATCCTCTTTACAAGATACCAAGTTGCTTTTCAGAGACAATAGAACAAAACCACAAGTCACACAGCTGAAGCACGCCCAGAGGAGTGAACTCTGACCTCCAGCTGCATATGGAACCAAAGTCTTGGAACCAAACCCTCCTTGCCCCACAAAACCAAAGAACCAAGACAGAACCAGAATCTGAACACCAGAACCCTTTCAGAAGCAGAGGATCATGGTCCAGGAAGATCTTGTGTTGACACCCCTAACTATAAATGACAAGTTCCAGGGTCCTCCAATTAAAACCTGCCCACAAGCACTTCCACATACCTGTCCCCTCAAAACCCTTAAAAACCCTCCCAGAAACCTGGACCAGGAAGTTTAGGCTTTTGAACCTGAGCTTCCCGTTCCCCTGGATGGTGCCATTTCATTCATTGATAAAATAGCTACTCTTTCTCCATTGCAATTCTCAGTGTTTAGTGTTTGGCTCCGCTAGCTCCAGGTGGACAAACTCCTTCTGTAACACGGTCTTGCCTACCCAGTCATCAGGAGAGAGAGCCGTATCTCTCCCATTCACTCTCAACATTCCAGCTGTTCATTCTCTAGAAAAATCTTCCAGTCAATCACTCTTCCCCTCTCCTTTCCTCCTTCCTCTCTCACCAATTTCAAATTTAATCCAGCTAGATTGGATTCTGTTTCGTAGGGAGATAACAATTACCAGAAGCAGACCCTGCTCTCTCATCTTGATTTCTATGGTGGGCTTCCTATCAGAGAACTTTAACAGACTGCAACCCCAATATCCAGTCACTACAGAGCCAAGACCAGAGCCCTCCTGGCTCTGGCCCCGTTGCCAGGTTGCAAGAAGCCAGCAGTTAGGTGGTCTTACCTCTTCAGTCCTGTCAATCTTAACAACGGCATTTTTGTAACAGGGAGAATGACAGATGTGCACAAGTTCCTTCTTATTCTCTGACAGTTTTGGCTAAATGCCCTGAATGTCTTTCATTCACCTTGGCTGATAATGTCTCAATTTCATCAATATCCTAGGTAACAATCTCAGAATTAGATTTTAAAAGTCTGACTCGGTCCAGTAAATCAATATCCTAACCTTCAAAATTCAGGGGCCAACCTTTCATTTGACAACCGTTCTCCCGGAGTCTCCTAGAGTCCTAATAGCAGAATAAGCCCTAAAAAGTTTTAGACAAAGCAAGGACACCATGAAATAATAAAAGCTTTGCCGCATCTTACTTCACACAAGGTTTAATGCTATTTCTCCTCTGAAGAATTTAAGAATGTTACAATGATATTTAATAATGTTTCCTACGAATCCAAAAAAGGCTTTAAATACACACATAGTTTTTGTCAATATAACAGAACAACCTCTTGATCTAAAGGAGTACAAAGAGAGCTGACCATCTATAAGGGACGATGGAGCCCCAAAGATTTCAAAAAGTGATATTACTGTTCATTCCTAGGGAGTTCTAGGATGCAACATAATGTGCGCTTACGTTCCAAGCAATCCAGGACTGCGGTGATGGCTATTCCGGCTTTTCCCAATGACCCTGCAGACAGATCTCAGGCTTTCTAAGCAACATTAACAGGACATGCTTTTAGTCTGCAACTTGGTACAAACCCCAGAAGCTTTAGGGTCTCAAGTAAAGCTGCCATCACAGAACCAACTCACAGTAGGGACAAAAATAAGAGCCGGTCATTGGACAATCTGCCGTGAATGGGAAGAATTGTAATTAGGCCCCAATTCTCAACAACAGTGCACACCTTTGAATCTCTGTAGGTCCATCTGGCTCCTCATGAAGTGTCACTGGCCCAGTCCTCACCCATGGACCCTGGCACCACGTAAGTGTTATAGGGATAATAATAATAATAATAATTAATAATAAGAGCAGCTAACATTTATTAAGTGTTTACCATGTGCCAGGTACTACTGAAGGTTTTACCTATATGTACTCATTTAATTATTTTAATAAGGTTAATGAAGTAGGAACTACTATAATTACCACTTTACAAATGAGGAGGCTGAGACATGAGGTATTTAAAGAACTTGCTCAAAAGTATAGAACAGCAGATCCAAGGAACGGAACCCCTTGCATGTTACTCTCAGGCTGAGCCACTCTCTAGAGCAGCAATTTTCAACTTTTTCATCTCATGGCCCCGATAACATAAACTGATTACTAAAATTCTGCAGCACACCAAAAAATATATTTTTTGCTAATCTGACAAAAAATAGGTATAATTTTGATTAATTCACACTGGATAGCTATTATTGTGTTAGCTGTTGTCATTTTTTTTATTTGACAATCTAAGGGAAAAGAGGTCAGTGCCCCTGACTAGATGGTCAGGTATGGCATGTTTTAAAAATTCTTGTGGCACACCAGTTGAAAATTGCTGCTCTAGAGTCTTGTCTGAGTAGGAACACATAATCTCAATTTCAAGATTTTTACACACAAATATCAGCTCCTCTCTTCTCAGCTCATTCCATTCTCTTATTCTGAGTCCATTAGACATGCAATTCCATGATCCTACTATCTTTTCATGGGTCCTCCTCCCACCCCCCTACCCAAGTCCTCACTTCCTTCTCTTCTCTATTCATTACAGTCATTCACTAGTAGTCATCCTTAATTATCTTGTACCATCTCCCTCTACACTATCCACTGGAAAAAAACACACCAACTCTCTGCCTTCTCCATGCCACATTGACCATAACTGGAGACTAAAATTACACAACCATAGGTGGGCTCAATTTAAGTTCATTATCAATAACCAGAGGGAATCCAGAATCCTACCACACCTTATTCTTTCACTTGTCAGGGTAACTCCTTCCCCCTTTCTCACACTCAGCTGATGAACTCAATAATTCCTCTGAGAAAACTGAAGCCATCGAAAGAGAACATGAATGCCTTCTTGCCAAATCTACCAACCTGTCTGTATCTGTGCTGGTGTCCTATCTTCTTTGTTTCTGTGGATGACTTGCTCATGCTCCACTTAAGCCAGTCCCTTATCTATTCAGAAACATGGTTCCAGCAATTTCCTGCTCGCCTTCTAGCACCAAAGTTTTTCTTTCTGTAGAATCATTTCTAGGAGAATACAAGGCTTTATTTCTCCTATATTTTAAAAAAATCACTTTTTCTTAACCCCCCTAACTGCTTATTTCACTTCCACATTTTAAAATAGATTGGGGAGGGGACTAATGTTTTATACTGTCTCCTCTCTTCCCTCCTGAACCCACTTTTGAACCCACCCCAGTACCTTACCGTGACCCCCGCATTATTGCTAAATCTAATGATAGATGCAGAGTCTTCACCCACTTTCTTGAAATGCATTTGTCACTGGTTTATAGGACAACTGGCTTCTCCTTATACCTCACTGGCTACACACACCTTTAAAATCTCCTTTGCTGGCTGCTCATTTTCTCCCTAACAAGGAAGGGCTAGATTGCCCTAGGCACACACCGTACATCAAGGCTCCTGGCTTTAAATGCCATTTACATACTGACAACTCCCAAATGCAGAGCCAGACCAGAACTGTCCCCTGAATCCAAATGCCTACTTGACAGCTCCATTTAAATGCCTATTAGAATCACAAACTTTATATATTCAAAAGGGAAATAATGATTCTACTCCCTCCTAGAAAAACCTGTTCTCCTGCAGTCTTCCCCATCTCAGTAAACAGATAACATTTTTCCACTGGCGCCAGGTGGTCAAAACCTCTTTATCATCTATCTCTTCCATCCACCTGCAAATCCTGTTGGCTCTATGTTAGAAATAGAAACAGAATCTGACACATTCTCACCACTCCCAACTCCAAGAAGCTATCCACCATTCACCTGGATTTCTTCTTCTTTTTTTAAAACTGAGCCACTGTTTATTTTTTAGAAAGCACATCTGGCAGTTTGGGCTGACACCTTTGGCCCCCACAAAGCTGCAAACCAAGAACAGACCACTCTAAGCCACCGGCAGGCCGCCTGCTTATAACAGTGGGGAATTGTAATCCACCCCACCATTCTTTTGACACTGTTTCTATAAATACTGACTCTGACTAATATGTAGCTTATAAACAAACAGCATGTTTTTATAAGAATCCTAGGAATTAACTTCAAAAGCTGCATACTCTGACCTTCAGTCATCCCAGCTCTGGGAGATTTGCTGACCTTCAACCATAAAACCATGATTACGTAAAACCACGATGACTAATACCAGGACGGTGCATACTAGACCATTGCTTGGCCAGTTTGGAGGTCCTTATCAGAATGGATCTCTTGTTCTGCTCTCCCTCTCCCTCCACATAAAAACCTCTGCCTGCACTGAGATGTTAAGATGGGCTTTGAGATATGAGTCCCCCATCTTCTCAGGTGACCGGTGCTTCAATAAACCACTTTACTTTTCACGAGCACCTGTCTCACAAGTTTGACTTTCATTACGGCAGGAAGCTGGACCTGAGTTCAGTTACACACTGACAAGCAGAGAACATCCACTTGAACTAGGAGTGTTAACAATACAAAAAGCAACTAAACTGAATTAATGGCTTTCCCCTCCAAGCTTTGAAAGGTAGCAGTCCAGGTTATAAAAGTCTAGAAGCTTTGCTCAACTGGATTTCTTTTTTTTTTTTTAATTGATTTGAGAGAGAGAGAGAAACACACAGACAGAAACATCAATTTGTTGTTCCACTTATTTATGTACTCATTGGTTGCTTCTGGTATATGCCCTGACCAGAGAGCAAACCTGCAACCTTGGCATATAGGTGAAGTTCTGACCAACTAAGCTACCCAGCCAGGGCACGCACCTGGACTTCGTAAGCAACTCCTTTATTGATATCCCTGCTTCTACCTTGGTAGTTGGAGAAATTCTTTAAAAACACAGGTCAAACCAGTTTACTCTTCTGTCCAACATCCTCCAGTGGTTTCCCTTCGTACTAAATAAAATTGAAAGTCCCTATGATAGCCTGTGAGTCCCTACATAATCTGGCCCCTCTCCCTTCACTCTCCACTATGTGTTTTGGGAATGAAACAGGAGAAGGGACCTCAAGAAGAATGTCAGGAGAAACCTCAGTGCCCTCAAGGAGGCTGCTGGAGAGGGCCTAAACTCATGCAGGGGTGTCCAACCTTTTGGTATCTCTGGGCCACACTGGAAGAAAAAGTTATCTTGGACCTCCCATTAAATACACAAACACTAACAAAAACTGATGAGCAAAAAGAAAAAGGAAAAAAACTTTTAAGTAAATTTACGATTTTGTGTTGGACCACATTCATAGCCACCCTGGGCAGCATGCAGCCCGCAGGGTGCGGGTTGGACCCCCCTGAAGGAAAGCAAAGAGAAACCTGTTGGAAGGAAGAAGAAAGAGGACCTTACTATCTGAAGGCAGATAGTGAGCAATGCTGTTGCCTGTGGCAACATGGAAAACAAAAGAAGTACCTAATGAAATGGATGATCCAGATAAGGAGATTTGCAGGTAGGCTGTTGAAGTGCAGACTGGAGTGTTTGCTGCCTATAATAAAATGTGAGAGAGATAAGCTTAAAAAAAAAGGAAAAGAGGAAGAACTATTAAATATAAAATGCCAGGACTTACTGGGTTTGAAATAGAGGTTTCCCATCCCGAGACTTATCAGAAGGCTAATGGTGCTACAATTAAGAAATGACTTCTGGACGAAGACTGAATAAAGGGTGCTTAGGAAAACATAAATATAACTGTAAAACTCTTTATTAAGTCCTCAAAAAAGATCTACTATGATGCCTCAGACTCTTTCAAATGGTTATCGAACAGTAAGTGGGGTCCTGCTGCCCACCACCTTCTTCTAGGCAAAATTATAGAGGCAAAGATTTGGTGTTAAAGGAAAGGAGTCTTTATTCAAAAGCTACACAATTTTGGAATAACTGCTTTCTACACACAGTAGTCACAGCTTTAATCACGTAAGCCTATTAATTAAGGTTAAACTCTTTAGCTCTTTAGTTACCACTTTAATCACCTGAACCTACCAATTAAGGCTAAAATCTTTACCACTTGAGTTCTATTATGCCCCCTGTTGGTTTTTAATTACCTTATTTCTATAGGATTAGTTTACAAACTGAAACAACATAAGATATAAAAGCTACACAACTTTGGAAGAATGGCAGGCTTCTGCCTCAGAGGCTGTTCCCTCTAGAACATGCAAAGAAGAACATCCTTGTCACCCTCTGCCAGGCCAGCCCAATCCTAGCCTGTGCCCAGAGTTCCTTCCCACCCAAAATACCATCCATTGGGGAGTGCAGGCAGCTGCAGCTTGATCACCCAGGCATCCTTGAGGAAGAAGAGAGCCCGAGAGCCAGTCTTCGCCCTCTTTTTACTTTAAATCTTCTGGCCTGTAATTCCATGCACTCTGGAGGCATTCAGATTCTCAGCCAATCCCATCCTACACTGTTTACTATTGCCTCGGGCAACCTCCTGCTACAACCCCTCCCTACTCCGCCCCAGTGACCTGATCAGATCTCTCTGTATCAAAATGAACAAGATCTTCTAAGAATCTTAAGGTCATTGTTCCCCAACACTCCTACAAGGAATCTAAGGTATTGTGGATAAAAAAGGGGGTCCTACAAAAAAGAATCTCACAAGGTGATCTGATCGGAAATTCCTAACTTTGCAGGTCATTGTGATAGTCATACCCCAGGCATATGTATAACTTCTTTAGTGAAATTTTTAATCTTTGCCTTAAGCAAGTCCTGTCCATTGTTCCAGTGTATCTATGTTAATACATCTTTGAAGTGCCAGAGTGACCCTTTGTTTCAGACTCCTGGGAGGTGTAACAACCTTCAAGGGAGCACTATCCTGCAACTGCTTTCTCCCTCCTTCATGTAATTTTCCTTAAGTTCCCTCCTTAATTTCAAATGCATACAAGAAAATGCAAAACTGTTGTTCTTGGGAGCATTTGAGGTCTTTCTTCCCAGCAATTGTCATCAATTTGGCTCAGATAAAATCTTATAAATATTCTTTTCAGTTTTGGACATTCATACAACAATAACAGACGCTACACACTGACAAGAGGACTTTGGAACCCCATCTTCATCAGGCAAACAGCAGGCTGAGACTACTACTGAGCTACAAACATATACTGTTTTTTACAGAAATGGAAGAAAAACTCCAAGAAAAAAAAACCCCAAAAGTCCAGAAAGCAGAGAGTGAACATCATATCACAGCGGACAACTTCTATGCAGTAAGATCAAGCTTTAATTAAAAAAGAAAAAAAGGCTACAAGTGCCTTGCTAGATTTTAGACCTATAATGAAGCAGTGACTGCTCTGTGCATTCCATTTTCCACCCGTTCTTTTTTTTTTTTAATCCTCACCCAAAGACATCTTTTTCTTTTCATTGCTTTTATGAGAAGGGTAAGGAAGAGATAAAAACACCCATGTGAGAAAGAAGCATAGACTGGTTGCCTCCCATACGAGCCTAGAATGGGGGTTGACTCTCGAACCAGGATCATAGCATCCAGAACAGGAATCACACACACCTGCACCCAGACCAGGGATCGAACCTGCAACCCAGGCATGCACCCTGACCGGGACCAAACCCACAACCCTTTGGTTACAGGACAATGTTCCAACCAACTGAGCTACACCAGCCAGGGCCCATTTTCCACGTGTTCTAAATGGAAGTACCTATACCAGTTATCCTATCCTATGTCTCTCCCATCGCTATATGTTAAATGGTGGTGATGATGGGGGTGGGAGGAATGTGGATATATCTTTCTTACCACCTTAATTCACAGGTCTACAGATCAAGAGAAACTGTGCTCAAGGGGCTAAACCTGAAGAACAATGAGATCTTAGACCTCAAGTCTGAATCCACTGACATAATAAATGTGATTTGGGGAGGCCTTGGGAGGGATGGGTACGTTCTACATGCAGAAAGAATATAAATAATTTTTGTCCAGAAGACAGACTCTTATGTTTTAATGCATGTCTGCAAATTAGTTGACATTCCTCCCATCAAATGGTATAATCGAATCTCACTTCCCTTTAAATGTGGGCTGGCCTTCTTCTCTTCACTTCAAATCAAAAGAATACAAAGTATTCTTCTAGTCTGTCTGACTTCTGAGACTCGGAAAAGATGATATAGTTTTTACCACTCCCTCCCTCTCTATCTTCCTCTGGATGCTTGCGCTGGGAACCCAACCACTACCCTGTGAGAATGCCAAACAACATGTTAAGTCCACAAATGGGTGTCCCAACTCCAGCCCCACCAGGCGAACATTCGCCTCCAGGCATATGCCTGTGACTAGGGATGATGACTCTGTCCTCTAGCCTTTGAGCCTCTCCCATTGAGACTAAGTGGCTCAGAGATGAACTGTGCCTGCCAAGCCCTGTCCGTGTCACAGATTCATAGATAAAAGTTATGTTGGCATAATTTAAAGCCACTAAATTTTGAGGTGCCTTGTTATACAGCAAGAATAATAGGAATGCTTCCCAATTCATCAAGATCTCTTTGATCCCACTCTTTCTTTCAACATCACTTGCCGTTCCTCCTGTGTTTGTGTCGTATGTGAACTAAATGAGCATGCCATGCCCTCTGTGGTTTCATCCCAGGCACTGATACAGAAATTGTGAGCTCTGGTGCATACCTTGAAACCTCCAAGTTGATCGTCAAAAATCAATTCTCTCTGCTTAAGGCTAATCAACTACACTAAACCATCTTTCAATTAATTATCAATTTTCTATTTAGTCCAGAATGATATATAAACTTTTCTGTATATCTTCCTGAATTGCAAATGTACTAGTTTCACCAGAAATAAACAGGTCCGGCCTGAGCTGCTTTTTTGTTAATGCAACCATATTGGTGAATAGGGGCCCACTCTTATATTTCCCAGGAGCCCACAGATCGTCCCTTGAACCCGCCCTTCCTGCCAAGCTCTAACTGTCTTTTAGTGGGGTTGCCCTATAAATAAATGTATCTAATAGGCTGTTCCTAAATCTCTTGGGTACCAGGGCACCTAATAACCCATGTGTTTGGATTTCTTCCTAAAATGAAAATAAACAGGGTCTTAGGAATGACAGTTTCTATAAGAAAAGTGCTGAATCCAGGGAGTGGACTATAAGGTATGCATTTCGTACTCATCAAGAGACTCAGTCAGTTCTTCTTTACCAAGTTCTGTCTACATTTTGCTTAACTAAAGCTGCTCTCTATACATTTCCAACACCTGGGTAAGTGAGGCATCATCTTAAAATCAAATCTTAAATCTGACATGCTCTGAAACTGTAGCGATTAAAATACACAGATGGTTAAGTTAGGATTTGTTGAAACTCTGTTCTAGTAACTGAATATAAATGTAGCTTTAGCTAACCATGTGATTTGGCACAGAGAAGCCAGGCCAACCAAAGTAAGAAGGACCTGGACCCCCTGTTCAGCACACAGTGTGCCAAACTCTAGAGCATTCAAATTTCATGGTTAACAGAGCCATACATGGCAGTCTTGCCTCTCCTCTTCTGCATTTAGTCTTTCTCCCTAAATGACCTTATCTAGTAGGCTCATGACTTGAAATACCTAGGGACTCCTAAAAGTGACTCTATCCTCCCAGGAGCCCAAACTACTCACTTAACATCTCCACTTGGATGTCTACTGGGCATCTTAAGCTTCATCTCTCCAAAACAGAACTACTGACTCCCCGCTCCCAAAAGCTAAATTTCAATCAGATCCTACAGCTTCTCAGCTTGAAACTCCCAGCAAACGCACATAAATGTAGCCTACCTCAGGCTGCTGGGCCCTATGTAGTGGAATTTTGCCTACTGTTCCCATTTTATCACCCTCTTTCTTACTACTGTCTAATTTCATTGGTCTTGCAGTTGCAGAATACCTGATATTTGTCTCCGCCTTAGCACCACTGTTACTTCTTCCTGCCATCCTCTCCCTTCTTGCCATTCAAGTCTCAGTTTAAATATGATAGGGGAGTTACTTTAATAAAAATTGTTCATTAGCTATAGAGAAAGAGAAAAACCTACTGTTTTATTAAAAATGCAGTTTATGATAAACAAGTTTTTTCTTTTAAATCATGGGATGCACACCCTATAGCTCCTCGTGACATTACCTGAACCAAATTTTCATACACTTTCTTCTCAAACACACTACACTTCCTGTTACTAGAGAACAATATTCTAAACAGTGCCCAGTTGCAGGCAGCACACTAGGAATACCCTATTTCTGTTAATTCCTTATAATCCTATACATTTCCAAACTAACTTTCTAACATCTCAGTAAAGCTGTTTTCTTTTCTCATTTTTTTACAATTTTATTTATTGATTTGAAAGAGAGAAAGGAAGGGAGAGAGAGAGAAACATAGATTTGTTCTTGCACTTACTTACGCATTCATTGGTTGATTCTTGTATGTGCCCTGACCAGGGACTGAACACACAACCTTGGTGTATCCTGATGATGCTCTACCCAACTGAGCTACCCAGCCAGGGCTCTTTTTTAAATATCAGAGAAGCTCTTTCTCACCACTCTATGGAAGTAGCCTCCTACTCTTTCTGGCACACCATCTTATATTATTTTCAAAGACCAATCACTATCTGATATTGGAACATGTATTTACAGTCTGTCTTTCTCCTGGAATATAAACTTTTTTAAAAAGATTTTATTAATTTTAGACAGAAGGGAAGGGAGGGAGAAAGAGAGGGAGAGAAACATTAATGTGTGGTTACCTCTCACACACTCCCTATTGGGGACCTGGCCCGCAACCCAGGCATGTACCATGGCTAGGGAATCGAACCTGCAACCCTTTGGTTCACAGGCCAATGCTCAATCCACTGAGCTATAGCAGGCAGGGTTGGAATATAAACTTCTTGAGACCCTTCTTGTCTCTTGCTGACCACTACACCCTAGTTACTGAGACGCAATGGTCACCCAGTAAATGTTTGATGCAGGACTGTAAAAAAATAGCAGATGTTCTTCTCTTCCCCACTGTCCCGCATCAGGGGTGCTGATAAAAGTAAGGATATAATGCTCAACAGTTTTAAACAAGAAATGTCCTCAGTAAACATCTTCTATAAAATATCCTTCAACTTAAAAAAACCGATGAATATGTAGTGCAAAAGAATTAAGCTCCCATACACCATCAGCTTTTAAAGGAACTACTTTTGTTAACTCATAGAGCAACTTTCAAAATTCACAGCCCAAAAGGTAAAGGGAGTAACTCCCACCTTCTGTCCCCCACCCCAAAATGTACCTGCCCAACTCTGAACAATTCCTGGAGCATCTCTCTTACTGGAACAGGTCAAACAAAAAAATAGACAAACAAGCCACCTTAGCTTTTAGTGCATGCAACATACTTGAAATTTTATAAAATTCAAAACAAAAGAATATAGTAAATAATTCATAAAATGCATTCTATCAGTAGGCTACTGGCACATTCCAATCAAATCTCTTTTTATATTCATGAAGAAAATTCTCTTAAGATTCAGAATAAGGTCAAATAAAGGTCAATTTCTCAGAGGTTTGTATCAAACCTCTAGATTAAATAAAAGACTAGTTTCCTATGATAATCAAGAAAATGTCTAGTATCATTAACTCTAAAACCACCACCTTCCTAGCCATTCCATCAACTGTCTGAAATGCCATTCTTCATAGCTCATTCTGACTCAACCAGGGAGAAGGACAGCCTAATAAAATGTTCACAGTGAGGGAACAGCAATAGTCCTGTCACACACTTACACAACTAAGAAGGTGTGGGTCACACAAATTGGTCACAGAAAACCTGTTTTATTGACAGGAAGAACACTTAGCACACCTGCATACTCTGTTGTATATACAAATATATATGAGTATGTAGGCGTATACATAGTGAAGTTTCTACCATTCCTGATAGTTTTGTTTTAAAGTATTTGCACCTTTACCATTTTCAACTGTTCCTCCTTTTAATCTACTTTTGGTAAAAAAAAAAAAAAAAAAGTACTGGGTGCCATAAACAAAGAAAGAACCATTCTATGCAAGATAGAATTCAGTCCCTCACCTCCCTAAACCTGGAAAACAAGTTTATGAAAGCCATGAGATAAGTATTTTATTATAAATGATCCATGGAAGACACCTTCATGCCTACTGTGTTCAATCATCTGAGAGGGAAAAGGAAGTAAAAAAAAAAAAAAAAAAGTAAGAGAATTAAGTTCAAGACAAGTCCCGGAGCTGACTCTGAAGAAATCTAGGTCCTTCAGAAGCATTTTGAGTCTGTGTCAAATCAACAAGTAGGGTAAAGAAACTGAAGAACAACCAAAGCATGTTCCGCTCCCCAGGTGCTCCAGTGAGGAAAGCCGGGCGCACACCAAGCGGCCCTGTGGGTGGCGGCTGCCCGGGCTCCCCTCTCACCACTCCCCAGGGTGCTTTCAAGCATGTCGGTTGCTGAATTCTCCTGATGTATCACATGACTGTGTTCAGAAGAGATTGGTTCCACTTTAAAAAGAAAATGTTCCCAAAAAACATCATCTCTTCCTTTCTTAATAGAAACTGTTCATCAACTATAGGAAAAAAAATTTTTTAACTTACTGTTTTATAAAAATACAGCATATGAAAAGCAAGTGTTTTCTTTTAATCATGAGATCCACAACCACAAAGCTCCCAGTGACATTACCTGAACTCAAATCCTCATACACTTTCTTCTGCCACACACACTACACTACCTCCACACACTAAGAATATTGTGTTTCTATTATTCCTTACAATCTCTCACATTCCCAACCTAACTTTCTAACATCTCACTAAAGCCTTTTCTTTTCTAAATATAGGTCAAATCTGGTTGAAATGAACGGGAGAGGCCTTTCATTAGAGAAAGAAGGTAGTAAACTCAACGAACATCAGGGCAAGGATGCAGCAGACAGACATGGAAAGGACAGGCAAGAGAAGAGCAATCCCCACAGTCCCACCTCCGCTGGCCTTGAGCAAAACGTCTAGGTGAGAGTTCTTCCCTCCACTAACACTACAGATCACTTAGTGGGCAGCGACAGAAGGTGGTAATAGAGTGATTTAACTGGACACAGTCTCTGTCCTCAAGGAGCTTCCCATTAGTAGGGGATATTACTTAACAGGCAAATACAATGTAGTATTTGTAATAAGTGACGAGAGTAAGCCTAGGGTCTTTCTGGAGGGTATGGGAAAGCTTCAGGAAAGAGGCATCAGAGATACCTCGATTGCACGGCAAGAAGAGCAGAATTTAACAAGGTAAAAATGAAGTGAGGAACAAGAACGAGAAGGGTGTCCGGGCGCAGTGAGCAGCAAACACATCCCTCTGAGGCACTACGCTAAAAGGAAGCAGTGCCGGTAGTTAGGTGTAGTCATAATGTACCTGGACTGTGGATTTAGGGGAGCGCGCGTGGGGGAGGACGGCTGAAGAGCCCCGTTGCAAGAGAAGCAGTTCAGGAGCAACTAAGCACCGCGTATCTTGAAAGACCTTGGACTGCACGTTAAGGAATTGAGATTTTCCCTTAGGGATCCATTAAAAAAATTTTAAGCCACAAAGGAGACATCATTCAAGTTGCCTTTCTGAAAGAAAACTACAAATGCAGCGGGGAAAACATTGGAGGGAACGAGAGCAAAGACAGGAAGACCAGTGTCAGAAAGCTATTACAGAAATCCAGGCTCCTGTGCTGGCACCAAAAAGAAAATTCAAAGATGGAGACTGATTCCAGAGAGGCTAGTAAGTGACCATGAGTCCCATTTGCACCTGCTATCCCAGCTGCGTTATTAACAGTGGCTCTTTTCACTCTCTAAAGTATCCTGGGTTGGATGGTGAATTATATAATCACTCTAGCTATTAAGAAGGAGAACTGACAGGACTTGGTGACTGGTTAGCTATGGCGGGGAAGAGATGACTGGATTAGGAATGGCACCCTCATTTGAGCAAGTGGGATGGTGGCGTCATTCTCTAAGGTACTCAAACAGATGTGCACACAACTCAGTGATATAAACTGTACATGAGAACTTCCTGAAGGGTACACAGGCAACAAACAGTTTTAAGGGACTTAATTCCCAGATCCCCAGCTTCCATGCACAGTCTTTCTTAAAGCTGATCTACCTAAGAATAGCCGTGAGATTAAAATGCAAGTTCTCATTTCCAAAGCACTCCCCCTTCCACAGTCCTCACCTTCCCAATTTAAGTGAGAAAAGCACCACTCACCCATTTCAGTCTCTCTATGGCACATGGCCCCAGTATGTGAAAAGCCCAGGGAGCAGAAATATAGGAACATTTCAAAATACCAATGTTATCAAAGTTGCCTTTAATAAAGTCACCATAAATCGTCTTTTCCTACCTTAAACATATTTCTGGTAAGGATTAGACAAGGTGATAGGAACATGGTATTTTGGCCCATAGTTGGGTTGTTTTGAATTTAGTCATATCATACAGCAGGGCAGCCGAGGGGGTGGTGATTTTCATTTAATGATCTTGCAGCTTACATCTTCCAGCTAGAATCAAAATACAAGGTATCCAGCCATGTAATATGAAAAACAGACACATTATTTGAAGAAGATACTAGATACAAGAAACATTGTACATAGGACAATGATGCCTCAGTCCCCTTCAAAGTAGGCACCATGGGACCTCATGCAGTTCCCCTGGTCGCCATCAGCTGCCTCATCATGGTTTCCTGAATCTCATCAACAGTTTGAAATCTCTTCCCTTTCAAAGATGATTTTAGTTCTGGAAAAGCCAGAAGTCACAGGGAGCCAAATCTGGGCTGTAGGGAGGCTGAGTCACCTGGGTGATTTGATGTTTCACCAAAAAACTCTGCATGAGACACGGTGCATGAGCGGGCGTGTTATGGCGATGAAGCTGCCAATCACCAGTTGCCCATAGCTGCGGTCTTCTGAATCATCCAAGTAGCTTCCCTGGAGGAATGTTCAAGCTTAATGCAAAATTTGATGCAGATTCGTTGTTCTACTCACTCAGTCATTTTGAATGCAAGAGCCACACAGTACACATGTTCAGTCAGTGGCATCTACCAACCCCACTGACCAGTACAGTGAAGTCATCATTGTTCACACGTGCGCATTCCAGTCCACTCTCCCTGGCTGCCAGGTTACTTCGATGTTACACAAATCATTCTCATTATATTCACAATGGCTGGACTTCTTCCAGACAGACCTCTTACACAAAGTTCAGGAGGAAGAGTCCCATAGGGATAAAACAAACCAAAGCCTATCTCAGCTAAGTGACAAAACACTGTGCCTTATCTGTCTAACCATCTCAGAAAAAAAAATTCCAAAGTGAAATACTTTTCCTTGAACACATGTTAACATTTTTATTGAAATTGGCAAATAACAGAAAAACAAGCTGGTTTAGCTGACTGGTTTTGCTGAAGAGCTATACGTTGGACATGTTCCATAAAATGAATGAACTAACTCTGCAGCTCCAAAATCTGATGAATATGTAAAGTACATGATTAGATAAAAGCAGTTTATCAAAAGTCATGTATTGGCAAATATATGTTAAAGTTAACAACTTTTAATTTTCCTAAACCTTTCCAACTAAATTGGATTAAATCTCAAGCCCCTAAATAGAAGAAAAAAAGCATAATGCTTTTTTGATAAATATTAGGAAAGCATTTTTTAATACATTTCCCAGAAACTGTGAAACTGAACCACTATAATGATTAACAAGTTGTTTGCAAGTCAGGCAGTTTTGAGTTCACTGCTTTCAACTAAATTGAAGGGAGACCCAATGAGTGGTCTGAGAAATCACTTCTGTCGGGAACATAAGAAAATTGGTGAAGTAGGGGGTCAAAAGGTAAATATTTCCAGTTATAAAATAAATAAGTCATAAGTACAGCATAGTGACTTGTTAATAATACTTTCTTGCATATTTAAAAGGACATAAGAGAGCAAATTTTGAAAGTTCTCATTACAAAAAAATATATATACTACATGGTGATGGATGGTAACTAGATTTATATGGTAATCATTTTGCAGTGTATAGAAATAGGAAATCATGTATGATATACCTGGAAGTAACAAAATGTTATACATCAAGTATACCTCAGTAAAATAAAATTTAAAAAAAGAGCAGATTTAGAGGGGAATATGACAATTACATTTCATTTGAGGTACATGATAGATTATTTAAAATCATTTTAGATGACAGATCACTGTGATTTCTGGCATATAACTCAGAAGAAGTTGAAAGAATTGTGTTTTCTTCCTTTATCAAGCTCCTTCTTCTTCTATCTACATACTTAAGTAAATTAGGTTACTCATTACTCATATCCATTTTAAAAAATAGAAATAAAATTGTTCCTGAGACCCTACCTTACTTGAAGCATATATTATAATCCTCAAGAGTAGCTGCACTAATGAAGAAAAAAACCCATTCATTTCATTAAGATATGTATTTCCAATAAATGTTTGTTTTATGTTTAATGATTATTAAAATAATAATATTTTGCTGTTTTAATTAATTGTATACTGATAACCATGGTAATAACTACTCTTAAGGCCCAATAACAAGCAAAGCCTTAAGGTCTCAGGAAATAAACTTTTAAAATTTCTATTTACATGTATGATATTGTTATAGCTAAATATAGTTAATAAAAATATAAGAAAAATTTATGAAGTGAAACATTAATACAAGAAAGGGAGAGAGAGAGAGAGAGAGAGAAAGAAATATCCGTTTGTTGTTCCACTTTTTTATGCATTAATTGGTTGACTCCCATATGTGTCCCAACCCGGGATAGAACCTGAAACCTTGGTGTATTGGACAATACTCTAAACAACTGAACTATGAGGCAGGGTAAAAAAAGAAAAATTCTGACTTAGCTAAAAGCTTCTTCATAGATATTATTTTAAAGGTTGATGAGTACAAAATTACTGATATACAGATTCACTGAATATATTTAGCAGTAATATGACAGATTCTACAATGTCTGTATTTATGATAAACCAAAGATTTGTATTTACTTAAACTCAAGATAAAATTCTGGAAAATCACTGCTCTTAAGCACGTAAGAAAAAGAGCAGGTCTGGAGGGGGAGATGATGACTGCTGTTTGAATACATTGTGTCTGAGGTACCTGAGGGACATCCAACAACAGAATAAGGGTTAACACTTAACATCACACTGACCACACAATTTTTTGTGAACATAGATCTTTTCTTTAATTTTTGAAAACATTTATTGATTTCACAGAGAGAGAGAGAGAGAGACAGACAGACATTGATTTGTTGTTCCACTTACTTATGCATTCATTGGTTGATTCTTGCTTGTGCCCTGACCAAGGATAGAACCCAGAATCTTGGCATGTCTGGACAGTGCTCTAACCAACTGAACTACCCAGACAGAGCACTGACCACACAATTTAAAGCACTAGTCTGTGTGTTTTATATAGACTTCTTTAACCCTCATATACCACCTCTGATTTTGGTACTACTAGTCTCCCAACTTACAAATGGGGAGACTGAGGCACAGAGAAGTTAGGATACTCTTCCATTGCCACACAGCTCTCCCATGAACTAGAGCGTACATGATTCCAGACAGTCTGGATCCAGAGTCTGTATTCTTTACACAGTACAATGCATCTTGGGACGTCGAGATTGGAGATATGAATTTTAGGTTCAGTTGTGCTGTCAGATAGTAATTTAAACCATGGAGCAGACGAGATTACAAGGGAAGAGTGACACCGATTCAACAGCAACGAAATGAGATGCATTCCCTTCCAGGCCCCTGCACTCATGAAAAGCCTCCAGCCATCATTTTTTCAAGGTTTTATCCCAGGTCCCCTTCATCCTTTGTCACCAGTCCTCACAGGTTGCTGCACTGTTTATGACGCTCTTCATAAAGTCAAAGGGCTACTGAAGGGAATCTTTCTGCATCTCACTATTTGCCCTCTGTTCCCCCACCAGATGCTCAGAGAGGCCTCAGCAAGCAAGTTTCCATTTATAATAATCCAGCATGACAAACTTCCTTTTTTTCTTTGGAAGAAGGCTCACATTATTATTTACACACATCTTATCAGCCATTATGGGTGTCTGCCAGAACATGAAATTACAGAAAGTAAAATCTCACTCAGGTCGCAGTACAATAAATCAGAGTACAAAGAAGAACATCACTGCTCACAGCGGAGCCAGCCTGCCAGTGCTCAATGGATGAGGATCACTTTTGCTCAGGAACACTCAGAGCATTTGGGGCAGAGGTGGGAATACAAATATACACACAGTTTACCTTATGTTTTTAAAGGAAATTATTTCAGAGACAAATAGGGCCAGGCACGACAACACTAAATGTGTGAGCCTAGACCCAGTTAGAGAGTATGAGTCAAGAATAAAATCCATCCTGGACAGGTGGCTCAGTTGGTTGGAGTACGGTCCAGTGAAGGGAGGGAGGGAGGGAGGGAGGGAGGAAAGGAAGGGAAAGGGAGGGGAGGGGAGTGGACAGGAGGGGAGAGGAGAGGAAAGAAAGAAAAAAAGGTTGTAGGTTCCATTCCTGGTCAGGGCACATACATAGGTTGCAAGTTCAAGCCCTGGTAGGGGTACATACGGGAGACAACAGATCGATGTTCCTCACATCGAAGTTTCTCCCCCCTCCCCCACCCTCATATCTCTCCCTGTGCCTTTCCTCTCCCTCTGGAATCAATGAAGGTATATTCTTGGGTGCGGATTTAAAAAAAACAAAAAAAAAAAGGGAAAGGAAGAAAGAGGAAAGGGGGGAAATAAAGAATAGAATCCTGGTGAATATGAACCTTTTATGAAACAGGCAGAGGAGAAGGGATCATGAGGAAGACTAAATAGGAATAACCAAAGAAAACCTGAAAAGAGGAAAATAAGTAAATGTGTTGTCATTACAGCAAAATGAGAAAATTTCAAGGAGTAAAAATTTCACTCCTTGAAATTTTCTATTGAGCCTAAAAATCTCATTAGGGCCAATACAACAGAAAGGTTAAGAAAGGTAAGGGCTGAAATTGTCACTAGGATTTAGCAACTAGTGGTCTGAAGACAGTTTCAGTAGCATGACAGGCCTCAAAGCTGAACTGTGAGAAGTTTAGGAATGAATGGAATTTGAGAAGTGGAGGCAATGAAGTTACATGAGGCTTTTCTAGAGTTCAGGTGTAAAAGAGAGTCAATATGGCAGTAGACCAAGAAGGGTATGGGAGTGGGGGAAAGGTGGTTTTCCATGAGAGAGACTTGAAGACAACTGAACCCTAATGGGAGATAGGAAACAGAGAGGTAAAGGGTTAGAAATGCAGAAGTGAGAGGTGATAAGATCCAAGTCAGTGACCCTGGGGACCTTCCATCAAGAGAAGAGGAAAGGATGCATAAGAAGCAACTAAGTCTATACAGAGGGTCAAGAAGCTGGGAAGGTACCGTATGGTTGCTTTTACTGCCTTGTTGACCTAAAAATAAAAGGTAAAAGGCCAAAGAGAGAGGCAACAAGCATTTCCTTGAGATCCAAGAAACTGCCATTCCGGAAGCACTGATTCAGGCAGAAACCCAAAGAGCATTCTAATTAGGAGGCAAAGGCAAGAGTTATTTATGAGAATGTGAAAAGGAACAATATAAATACATCAATGAAGGAAGGTATTTCTATAATTGCAGATAAGCCAACACAATGATGTTAACTCTAAAGAATGTTTTTAATTTTCAGTCCATTAGTGATAATATCTGCTTTCTTATTATCTTCGAAAGCTGTTGTTTGGCATGCAGGGTTGCTTTTGACCCAGTCCAAAGGTGATTTTACCCAGTTTTAACATTCCTCAAGTTGAAGAGCAAGACGTAGAGGGCAGTCTCTCTGGGAGGGCGGGAGGGAGGGAGAGAGGAAGGAAGGGAGAGAGGAAGGAAGGGAGAGAGGAAGGAAGGAAGGAAGGAAGGAAGGAAGGAAGGAAGGAAGGAAGGAAGGA
The DNA here is from genome assembly GCA_004026545.1 of Mormoops blainvillei. Classification (NCBI taxonomy): domain Eukaryota; kingdom Metazoa; phylum Chordata; class Mammalia; order Chiroptera; family Mormoopidae; genus Mormoops; species Mormoops blainvillei. The sequence continues at coordinate 437,612 of PVJD01000333.1, forward strand.
AGGAAGGAAGGAAGGAAGGAAGGAAGGAAGGAAGGAAGGGCAGAGGGAGGGAAGAAAAGAAAGGCTGGAGGGAGGGAGGAAGGGAAGGGGAGGGGAGGGGAGGGGAGTGGACAGGAAGGGAGAGGAGAGGAAAGAAAGAAAAAAAGGTTGTAGGTTCCATTCCTGGTCAGGGCACATACATAGGTTGCAAGTTCAAGCCCTGGTAGGGGCATGTATGGGAGACAACTCCAAGTTGTCTTGTTAGCTACTCCAAGCCAACTCCATTTTACTTTATTTTATTTTTTTCCAATTTCATTTTAAAGTGGCTCCATTCATAATATTCTTTTACTGTCCTGATGAGGAAAAGAAGAGTTCATTAGAGGAAGGGGCTATTTGCATGCCGGCTGTGCCTGTGTGCTGCGTGTCCCTCCTTCTCTGACTACTGAAGTCACGGGGCAGGAGGCCCAGCAGCCTGACTCTCAAAGCCAGGTTGAATTCAAGTCCATATTCTGAGAAAAGCCCTAATTATATAGAATTTTTGCCGGTGAAGGAGTAAATTGTAAAGGAGCTTTAATTGCTAACATTAAAACAAGACATGATTATAGCTACTAATTTTAAAACCTGAAGTAGTATAGGATGTTACATTTATCCCTATTAATAAACCCTTTCAATATCAAAAAAACTCATCTTCAAAAATCTCCAAAGGTGTTTAAGAGTGTACAGTTTACCTGATTTTCTTTCTTCCTTCCCCCAGACTGTTTCCTTCTTTTCTCTGCCTCACCTTAAATGTGTGTGTGTGTATAATCTCACCAGGAATATTTTCCTTCATCTTAGTTTCAATCAGAAAATCCTTCTGAATGTTTAACGCCTTATGATCTACAAAAAGCTTTCATGAGTTCCCTAATTTGATCCTACAACAATTCTGAGAGTTGGGAAAAGGGAGGTATTATTATTGCCAAGAGTCAGAAAAGTTAAAGTAACCATTCATTAGGAACAGGTACAGGACTCAGACGTATCTTGTGAATTCAAAGGCAGTTTTCCGTTCCACCACATTACCCTCCATTTACAGTAACTTCTGAACACTCAAAAAGGTGGCTCATGTTCATTCCAGCCTCAAAACATCTCAAATTCACCCAGTTCTTAAAAGGGAAGAAATGTCATTGCAATTTCAATTCTCTGCCTATCATCATAACAGATCTCGCCATCTTTCTCTTTTATAATAAAGAACCTAAATAATTTTTAAGCAGCCACTAAAATAGCTCACAGACATCTGGGGAGGTACACACAGCCCTGATCTCAGAAATGCTGAGCATCTGCAGAAGGATATACGTCATCACTGCCCAGAGAGAGTAATAGTGTTTCGTGTTTCTGCCTAATGTGGTGAACCCAAACAAAAAGCCCTTATAATTTCCACTGATCAAGCAAGACAAAATGCTTTCCACTGTAACCATGTACAAGGGGGTCTCAAAAAACACTGGAATTATCTTCTGGAGGGCAGGCCCCCAGTAGTACAGGCTTTCCCTGCTAGGTGGGTATTCTAGGAGCCAGCTGGCATTGTCGTAAGAGGCTGCATATGGCTTCAGTGAATTTTTTTCTTTTTTTGAAGACTCCTTCAACATGTCTCTCCATTTCATGATGGGTGATTTATGATCATACCTGCCTACACCGCATTCAGTGTTCAGCAGTTTTCGACCAAACATGGCAGGACCTCCGTCCTCCACCCTCTCCCTATTCACCCAGTCTCACCTTGAGTGACTTTTTTTGTTTCCCCAGATGAAAAAAGTCCTCAAAAGGCAATGTTCTGCCGATGCAGAAGAGGTGAAACAAAAAACAGCAGAGGCACTAAAAGGCATCAAAAGCGACAAGTTCAAAATTGGTTTTGAGCAGTGGGGAAAAAGAGTCTTGATAGGAGTATTGCATCAAATCGAGAGTACTTTGAAGGTGAATGAGGTTTAAACATGTAAGAATAAATACGCAATTTTTTATAAATTCCATTTTTTGGGTGGGAGCTGCCCCCTCATATAAATTTCTGCTGTTGTTAACAGAAATTTATCACCTCACAATTCCAAAGGACAGAAGTCCAAAATGGTCTCACTTGGTGCAACAGACTATATGTATCCCCCACAAAGTTTCTATGTTGAAACCCTAATCCCAATGTGATGGTATCTGGAAGTGGGACCTTTAGGAGCTAATGAGGTCAAGAGAGTAGAGCCATAAGAAAAGTCTGGAGAGCTCTCTGTTTACCACGTGAGGTTACAAGAAGTCAGTTGTCTGCAACCTGGAAGAGGACTCACACCAGAACCCAGCCATGCTGGCCCCTTGATCTTAGACTTCCATCCTTCAGACTATGAGAAATAAAATGTTTCTTGTTTAAGTCACCCAGTCTATGGTAAGTTGTTAGAGCAGCCTGAACTGACTAAGACGCTGGGCTAAAATCAGTGTAGGCAGGGCTGTGTTCCGCAGGATCCAGACAGAATCCAATTCCTCACCTTTTCCAGCTTCTAGAGGCTACTTCATTCCTTGGATCAAGGCCCCCTTCCAGTAAATGCATGACTCTGGTCTCTGCTTTTATTGTCACGTCTCTTCTTTGACTCTCCTGCCTCCCTCTTTCATCCATCAGAACATTTGGAATTACACTGATTTCATCTGATTAATCCAGGATAATCCTCCCCATTATAAAATCCTTAACTTTATCACACCTACAACGTCCTTTTGCCTTGCAAAGTGACATGTTCACAGGTGCTAGGAAGCAAGACACAGCGCATAGAGAGAGCTGGTACCTAATCAAAAATAAGACACACCAAGCTGAGCTGCTGGGCCATACACCATGAGGAAAACAAGGGTATTCCTGCTGACCTAGCAACTAAACTGGTGACAGGGGGTCCCAGAATGAAGTGGAGAGAGCAAACTTTTGGAAGTGCTGCTGCTTTAGATTAATGATCAGTACTTTCAGAGGACTTTACTATAAGTGGCAGGACCATCAGACAAATCTGGATCTAACTCCCATGTGTGTTCTTATAGTCCCTACGACAGACTGCTTCATGTCCACCTTAAATTGAGGCTGGAAATTTTCTCTAAGTCAAACCAAGGCCCTGCCCTGTGCCAGCCTGCAAACCAAAGGGTCACCAGTTCAATTCCCAGTCCAGGGCACATTCCTGAGTTGTAGGCCAGGTCCTCAGTTAGGGGGCATGCGAGAGGCAACCAACCACACATTAATGTTTCCTTCTCTTTCTCCCTTCCCCTCTCTCTAAAAATAAATAAATAAAATCTTACAACAAAACAAAACAAAACAAAACCCAAGGCCCCGATATAACAGAGCTGCATCCCCCACTCGGACCAGCAGGATAAAGAACCTGATGACAGGGGCCAGAACAGAACAGAAAGCGGGCTCTGTGCCCAGACTAAATGCTTTCACGTTTGTCTTTAGGAAAAGGAACTGCAAGTATGTGAACTTCGTGGTGCAGCTTTAAGAGACTGCTTTTCAAAAGTACTCCTGGGTTAACACATGCAGCACTGTGTGGATTCAGTCTCAATAAACGTGTCTTCATGAAGAACTGTTTTTATTTTCTAGAGATCCTTTAACAGACCCCACCTGAGAAGTGAACTTAAGCACTTACAGTGCTAGGAGTATTCCAAATCAAGTCAGTTGTACTCCTTAGAAAGAAGTTTGCTTTAATAACGTTTATGTCTGTCTAGCTGTTTCTCTTCACACATAGGTAACACCTGAGTTGATGCATTTGCTACATGAACTTCCCAGTTATAATTTAATAAAATTCATATTTTTCCATTTAATAGTCCAGGCAGTAAATTCCTTTTCCCTAGAATTCTTGAGACTATGTGAAAAAGAGAGGAGGCTCTAGTACATGATTTGCCCATATCAGGCATTCATTAAATTATTATTGAAGGACCCATAAGCTCATACAAAAAGGTCAAAATAAACTACTCTCTTGCCAGAAGATCAATCTGAGATGTTAGCTTACTGTAAATGTCATTTAAGTCCTTTCAACAAACATTAATATGTAAACTGCACAGAAAAAGAGAATTCCTTGGTATCCTAAGTACGCAGAGCCTTTTTATCTTACATGCATTCTGGTCAGGATAATACAGTGGCTGCAAAGCCTTGGAGACATGAAGACTTGAATTTGAATTCTGGTCCTAATACTTGATGACCTTGAGGAAGTTGCTTAACCTTTTTAGCTTCTGTTTCTTCATCTCTAATGGTGGGATAATAAAATCAAACTTGTACAGGTGTTCTAAGCATGCAAAGACAACATATGGGAAATCTTCAAGAGTGCCTCGTGCACTGATGACAATGATGGTGATGGGTAATGATGATGAACGGTCTGGATCCTCCAGGGCAGACAAGTTCCTTGCCGCATGAGGTCCATCTCTCCTAGGCGCATGTTCACCGGGCTCTAGGGTAGCTGCCTATCTTCTCAGACAACAGGCACTAAATCTCCAAGATAGGCAGAAAGCCCTCCCTGACCCTTCAGCCACTACCAGTCTGACGCACTGGCCTATATTTTGCACACTTATACTTTGACCATAACTGGCTGACTAGGAGTGCTGCAGGTTATCGGGTCCCACCCCACTCCCCATCCTGACTAGTGTTTGAGGCATAGCCCCAAGGCATGATCATTTGCTAATGGAAGGGAGAGCCTAGGGCTTTTCACTGACAAGTGAGCCATCTCTTCTTTCCTTATTAATCTTTATTCCCTTTTATCAACCAAAGCTCATCCCATTTCTCTTTTTATTTGCCTCAAGAGTAGGCCTACGGGGTCGCTTTTAGAGCCTCAAAGTCTTCTCTATGCAGATCTTAATTACGCTATAGATTATTACACAGGTATCCCCCATTAAAAATAAACTTGAATACTAAAAAATGGCAAAGCAGTATATAAAATTCAATCTAATGGACAATAATGCACATTTATGGAAATCATTACTTTCTATTTTTAAGGTAAACATTTCTTTCACTATGTCATGTGCCCTTCCAGCATAGCGTTATTCTTTAAATTCATATTTAACTTAAGTAACTATGAGATATTTACATTCAGTAACTATGGTATATGCAAGGCTGCTCCTACTAATATAGACAGAAGACAGAAAAAAAATGAATTTGGGTTTATCCACAACTTGGCTAGAAACTTCAAGCTGTGCCTTGGGCAGTTGCCCTTCCACAGTGAGAAGCCTGCCTGAGCCGTCCCTGAGGGAAATCTGAAATTCCGCCTCAGTACACAAGGGAAGGGAGGCCGGCACGGAATCACGTGCGCCTGCCCAGCCACGCTCTATCAGCCCTCCAGAGCTGTGTGCGGCGATGAAAAGGCTGCCTGGAGGCCGGGCAAGCTTTCATGACCTTATTCTCACACCTTCCACAATTAAAAAGAACATAAGACAATCAGACACCTGAACATGCAAAGACTACACAATGTTTACAAATCACCTCTATTTTATCTGAATTCACCAGAAAAAAAATTCAGCAGGCAAAAAAGAAAATCATTTTTTTATGTGATTTACACACCTGATGAAAAAAATTACTTAAGAGCCTTCCCCTTCTAATTGTGTAATTTATGTTCTTCTATAACACTTGTATTATAAACACTATCACAAATGCCAAACTTTGGGAATAAAGGTAAGGAAATTTTTTTTTGGTTTTAATATAAGACCTAGAAAGCTCTGAATAAACCATTAATACCACCTGCTAACTCTTTTGTAAAGATACAGGCCATTGTTTGAAATGCTCTAGCTTTTCATATTTTCCTTCCCTTTGGAGAGAAAGGGAAAAAAAGATAAGACCTATATAATTTTAGCAAGACAGTCAGTCTTTCTAGGCAAGGTCTGACATACAAGATGAGATCAGGAAACTGTATTTTTTTTCTGCTAGGAAAAATGTTATTTCAAAAACATGAATATAAGGCAAGAAGCCTTCTACAGCCTTTATCCCAATCTTTCGGTACAGATTTACAGTTGTGCTAGGTTGATGTACGGCCTGCACGGGGCAGAACTCAGTGAGCTTCTGCACAGGCGCTTCCCTTCCTTTGAAGTATGCGTTAATGACTACTTGCCTTTAGAAAGCTGTTCCTTTCTGTGGAAAGCTAACCTACACACCCGACTTTTTATTCCTACTTTGTGAAATCCTCCTATGAAACAGAACAGGTTGTGAAACTAGCTCAAGGAAAATCACAGCTTATCACCATCAATAACATTCCATTTGCCTGCCTCTTCTCATCCGAGTACATTTCTAGACCTGAGTAGGGAAACACCACTCGGTCAATCATTCCCTCACCGAAGGGACCCCAGATGACCCAGTGGAGGCTAGAAGAACTGATGAAGGAAGAAGAACAAACCTTTTATTTCAACAGGAAGTAAGCAGCATGAAAAGTAAAAGCTAAGTCAAATGGTGTATTTTTAAGGTAAGCATGTGTCTATCGGAGCTTAAGATCTTTCTGAGACTGAAACAAAGGTCAATAATGAATATCCTTTCATACCTCAAAATCATGACCTCTAAAGTCTTTCCTCTGTTCATCATCTAAGAAACAGCTTCTCAAGCTTATAACCACATAGAATCAATACTAACCAATATAGTGAGTTTCTCAGTAACTATCATCCAACAGTCAGGAAGAAGTTCTGAGTTAAACCCTTGTGAACAATTGATATCAGACAGCAATAGCTTAGTTACCTTCGTTACTCTAACTCCATCAAGCTCATGAATAAAAACCTCTACTTATTTTACTTCATAATTGCTTGTCCAACTTTCCAAAACTTAGATAGCCACCTTTTTACACTGTATATATTTCTTCTCTTTAATGATTCTCTTTTTTAAAAGGCAATAATATCTGTCACTTCAAGAGATCAGTCACTTGCCTAACACATTAAATGGTTTACTTAGTCCTCCTAACAGTACAAATAGAAAGTGCTCTCTATGATATGGCTGCAAAAATGGAAACCGAGTAAGCCATGTATGAAGCAGTACACACATGCAAGTTGTGAATCCTGCAACTCTGCAGACATTTGGCAAAAGAAAAAAAAATGCAAAGAAATTAGCAAGGGAAAACATATTTAAGGTTTTCCAAGTCATTTTCATTTACAAGGGCCCTAACCTCCTAAAACCACAGCGAGAATGGTGATATAGTGAAATTTATAACCAGAAAAATTTAATACAAAGTAATTGTACTCACTGTCTGATGGCTTCTGTCACAGTAGCGCAGCCCAAAATAATCTATCTCCACAAGGTTTATGTGACGGAATACGTGGTCGAGGACAACGGAACCTTTCGTTGACTTCTGCAAAAATAATGCATGGTTTTATTTTTATTTTTAACAAGGTGTTTTGTCATTCTCAGTGGGACACGGTCACGGTTTTCATCTTTTATTAGCTTCGCTCACAACAGGAGCAATTTTATTAGCCCACAGTTCCCTCTATTAAGTTTTGCCTCAGTTACAAAGAAAAAAAGGGGTTTTCGAATAAAGTGTATTAAATAAATTGCTTTGGAAAACAATCTTAAAATTGTAGTGGGTTTTAAATTAATATAAACTTATTTTCTTATGGAACTGAAAATTATCTTCAGAACAAAATTCTTGATGGAGAGCAGGATAACAGCTAGGGTGGGGGGGTGGGGGAGATTAGGGAGTGGAGGGATTGAGCAAAAAGGAAAAAGGACTCATGGAAATGCACAGCAGTGTGGTGATTGCTGGGGGAAGGGGGGTGTAAGGGGACTAAATGGTAATGGAAAAAAAAATACAATAAAGATAAAAAAATTTTTTAAAATCTTTTATAGCCCTGGCTGTGTGGCCCAGTTGGGTGGAGCGTGGTCTCATACACCAAAAAGTTGTGGAATTGATCCCCTGTCAGGGCACAGACCTAGACTAAGGATTTGATCCCTGGTCAAGGTGCACATACCAGAGGCAACCAATAGATGTTTCTCTTTCACACTGACGTTTCTCTCTTCTTTTTCTTTCTCTCTCTCTCTCCCCCCCTGCCTAACCCCTTTCTCTCTCTCTGAAATCATTACAAATATCCTCCTGTGAAGATTAAAAAAAAAGAACCTTTTATATAAAGATCACCTAATAAATTCATCAAAAAAACATGTTAGTTAAAAATCCCATAATCTTTCACTATGTAGTTGAAAAAGCTATTTTCCACTACAGTGTTATTCTCACAATTACCGCAAAAGATATAAAAATTTAAATAACAATAGCCAAAACTTTTATTTTCAATGCTCAATAAACCCATAGATTTAAGATGTCAATTTCAATGTTCTGAAAAGCCCTATTGAAAATAATTTACTGTATCTCTTTCACATAAGCAAAAAGATAAAGAAAACATTCCCCTTAGCTGCTTTGTAAATGCTGACCCCTATCTAAAAATCTCATCTCTCTTCTCCACCTCCCTCTACATACAGATTCTTTAAATTAAGATTTTTATCATCTAATAGCTTAAATACCAACTATTCACACATATAAATAAATGTTTAACCAGCAAGCACTATTCCACATACCACATTAACCTTGATAGTAATCCATTTCAATAGTGTACGTAGAGATTACGGATGTTTCCTTTGTTTTTCCCCATCATTGACGGTTATTACAGGATAGTTAAAAAAAAAAATCCCCAAGAAGTCACACGTGTTAATGAAGTACGGCTTTGTTCAGTTTCATTTTTCTCCCAGAGACTTAACATTGCATGCTTACTCCTGGAGGTGAGTACTCAATATTTCACTGCTTTTAGAAAATGTCTTTGTAACCTAAGAGAAATGTTTTAATTAAATGTATAATAAAATGAGTGATAAAAGGTGATAAAAGCAAACATTGGGAGAAAGTAGGTCTTATTTCAAATCCCATAGGTATTTTGTTTTCTTCTAACTTATTTTCATTGAACTTAATTGTCCCCTTTTCAAAATCCATTAGATTTATAAACGAAAAGCATTTCCTTGACAGATCTTTTCAGGCTGTGGCATAATAACAATGCCACACCTAGTAAATGCATCTTTATGCTCAGTACCTATGCCCTCAGCTAGGGTAAAAATCTAGAAATTACTCATGTGAAGAATATGCATACTTAAAATTACAATGGGCACTGCCAAAAAGACCATTACAATTCATTCAGTGAGATTATGTTTCCCCACACCCTTGCCAACATTTGGATTGAACAAAATTTTTCCAATCTGATTGAGCGAATAAGCAGGGAGGAGGTAACTGCTTTGTCATGTGCTGGCTAATCAACTGCATTTCCTAGTATTTGGGTTAGGCATTCTCTAACTAACCCAAAGTTTATGAGCAAATTCTACGAAGTGCTTCTAATACAATTTTACTTAGTATATTAAGCTCTTTGCTCTGTGTGGAAATTATTTTTGTGCTTGTGATAAGAGCCTATCTTTGTTTCCAAGTGGATAGACAACTACACCATTTTTTACCAGACAGGCCATCATTTCTTTGGATTTGAAACAACTCACCATCTATTAAATGAACCTTCAGTATATCCCATGGATTATTCCTGAACCAATTCTCTAAGATTTTAATGAATTAAATTTAATTTGTTGGTATCCATCATTCTTCTTCAAAATTGTCTTTGCCAATTTTTAGACATTTTCCTCTACTAGAGGAAGTTTAGAACCAGTTTACTAATTTAATAAACAATTCTGTTGGGAAATCTGATGAGTTAAATTTATTTGACAGACTTGTTGGGCGGAACATGATATTTACAAAGCAAAACCCATATGGTTTTCTTTCATATCCTTCAAGGATGTTTTATACTTTTTTTCATGTAAGTCTTATAAAATTCTACTTGGGCATTGTGGCAGGCAGAATTTATAAAAAGGCCCCCACCCCAAAAATATATCCTGCTCTAATCCCTGGAATCAGTATGATAAATATCATCCCTGTGATTAGGTCATACATCGCGGTTGGCCTTAAAGGAGTACATCTGCCCTAATCTCTTGGGACCTTACAAGCAAAGCATTTACTTCAACAGAAGAGAAAGACAGAGGGGAAGTAAAAGATATGCAAAGCATGAGAACACCTACACAAGTCCTTGCCACTTGAAAGATGACGGGGGCCGTCTGAGAAAGCAGCATGATCAACGTCAAGGAGCTGAGAGTGGAACCCAGATGCCAGCCAGTAAGAAAATGGGAACCTCAGTCCTACAACCACAAGGATGAGGTTTTGCTAACAACCTGAGTCTGGAAGCAGATTCTTCCTTAGAGCCTTCAGATAAGACCCCAGCCGACCAACACCTTGATTTCAGCCTTGTGAGAATGAGCAGGGAACCCAGTCATGCCATCCTAGACTTCTGACCTACAGAATGGTGAGATAATAAATGCAGGGATATTTAAACCTCTAATTTGTGGTAAGTTGTTACGCAGCAATAGTAAACTAATATAGGCTTATTTTTAGATATTTTATAGTTTTAGTTATACCTTATATTACTTTCTGAATGGCTATTGCTAGTATATTGGAAAGCAACTGGTTTTATTACATTGGTCTATTTCCCAGCCATCTTGCTAAACTCGTATTAGTGAAGAGTTGGGGTTTTTCCCCTCCTTGATTTGAGAGAGAGAGAGAGAGAAACGTTGATTTGTTTTTCCACTTATTTATGCATTCATTGGTTGCTTCTTGTATGTACCTTGACCAAACCACAACAGAGCTACCTGGCCAGGGCTAGTGAAAAGACTTTTTGTCTATGGCCCTGACTGGTGTGGCTCAGCTACTTGGGGTCATCCCACAAAGTGAAAAGTCACCTGTTCAATTCCCGGTCAGGGCACATGCCTGGGGTGCATACAAGGGGCAACTGATTGATGTTCTGCTCACACATCAATGTTTCTTTTCCTCTCTCCCTCCCGTCCCCCCCTTGAAAATAAATCTTTAAAAAAAAAGAATTTGTCTGTGGAGTCTTTTCATATAACCACATTTTCTATAAAGAGTAAGTGTTGTAGTTCTTCCATTTCAAAATGCTTCTTCCATATTTCTTTCTTTTTCTTGCTGTGTTTGCTGGGGCCTCAGTAAAAAGACTGAGAGTTGTGAGAACATTAATCCTTCTCTTCTTCCAGACTTTAATGGAATTGCTTCTAAAATTTCACTACTAAGTATTATAATGACTGCACCATAGTCCTTTGGTGCACCCTTTATCAAACAGAAGTTTCCTTTTATTCCTGCTTTTTGGTTTTCTTGTTTCTTTTGTTCTGTTTTGATTTTTAATCAAGAATGGGTGATAATTTCTTTATGGGAATCTGAGGTGATTACATGATCTTTGTTCTTTCATCTATGAGTAATATTAAAAGAGTTTCTAATGTCAAGTACTCTTAATGGAGAATTTCCCTTTTTAGTTCTTTGTTCTGGGTATAATATCAAGCCCCTCCCTATTTGGAGAAGATCTCCTACTTTGTGAGTCTTGTTGGAGGCAGGAACCATACTCCCTAACACCTGGCAGCTGCGCCATGACACATGACCTGGTTTCAGTCAAGGATTTTGACTTCTGAGTAAGTGATGCCAAGATGAAGGAAGTATTAAGAACTCACTCATGCAGAGGTGGAGTCAATTGTGACAAGGAGTAATAGTGACCAATCCCTGAGCCAGGTCCCCAGCACTTTTGAAACAGGAACAGCCAGGTACTCCATCAGCCTCCTTTCCCTGGCCCTGTGAGGGCAGTGAATATGTACATTTGGGCCCAAGAACCACAAATCCTGAGTATGAATATAAGAAATTTAAACTGTATACTATATATATCATCATGAATACAAACAGTTTATCATAGGAATGTGAGGGCACCAAGCAGAATTCTTGGTTATAAACAATAATAATTGACTCTTGCTAAGTAACCATGAAAGGAATCTACTGGAAAGAGACTGGGTGTCTTGCAAGTACTGTAGATATCACCTGATGGTTGCTTGGGTCTTCTCCTTAATCCCAATATATTCACAGCCACTAAATTTGGAGCAATCCTTAATGCATCACTACCTCCTTCCATAGCTCTGCCCAGGTTTTGGAGTATGGTTTTCAGCCTCAGTTGTTTCACATTTGCCTATTGCTTCAGGAATTTTTTTTTTAATAGTTTCTGGCTGGCTAAAATCAGCCTTTCTTATTTTCCAGGCTGCTGTGGAAAATGCACACATATCTTTCCTATTACTTCAAAATATTTCTGGAAGGCTAGCATATGAGGCTAGTGTTCCATCTTGATCTAATCTCCCTCTGGGCCCTTTCTCCTGGTCAAGCGCAGACTGGAATGGACAGAGTAACTACAACAGGTAGAGGCACATGAATCCAACCTAAATTCTTCTGTCCCAGGCAGGTAAAGAAGTGCTTTATAAACAAAAGGAGAATAAATTATCCTTAAAATTACAGCACTGAAATGGGGGCAGATTTAAATATAATTTATATATATATATATACACAATATTTAAATCTGCCCCCATTTCAGGGCTATAATTATATATGATACATATATAACTATATATATAAATTGTTATGTGTTTATATTGTGTATAATATATAATTTATATATAATAATTATGTATAACATATAATTTATATATAAATAAATTTATAATCTATACTATAGATATATATAAATATAAAGGCTATCTTTATGAAAATATTTTATGCTTCTACTTCCACAAGAAATATTAGTTTTTTCATACATACAATCTATTTATAAAGTATAAAAAAAGATATAATACTCTACTCATGAAAAATATACACAAAAACAAGCTTGGAAAATAAGTTTAGTAGTTTGGAAAGTATACAGAAATGGCAAAGATCTCATGCATAGATGAAGAAATCACCATTTTCCAAAACAATCATTCCTAAAATACCAGAATATAGTCTGTCCATCCTCTGTGACAGTTTTGCATTTATATAGAATCTGGTGCTGAAAATTTTTTACAAATATCACCCTTCAGCTTACTTGTTATCCTGTACAGAGAAACCACAAAGAAAGTATGCAGCATTATGCAATGACTCCAGAACTGACCTATGAGAAAACACGATGTCTCAAGATTCCCTGCACATCTTTGTGATACGGGTGTGTCTACATATGCACCTGGAACACAGCCAGGTGAACCTCAGAAATACATTCATTCTGTCACTACTCCAAGCAAACATGTCCATGAGAAGCTCTTAATTCTCATCTGTCATCCTGTAATATGACAAGACTGAGAAGAGTGGATGCCAGCAATAAATTACCTACCAGGTGGGGGTGCACATCACCAGTTCACATTTCTGCCAGTCCTGCCCTAACTCACCCCTTCCAATCAGCCTTCTGCTTTTACACTTATTCTTTCTTCATGTGGGTTCCTCATAGAAACTGCCCGTGGGCTGTATTTTGCAGTTCCAAGTTGCAAGTCTTCAGGTTTGAAAGAAATCATACTTGAATAAAAAAAAAAAATTAAGAACAAATAGAGAACTGACATAAGAGCCAAAGAAAAAACTAGAAGTACATGGGGCAAGGAGAAGGCCAGTTTCAGGATTTATTACTAGAAAAGGACAAGTAAGTACCATCAAAGATATTATAAAAGAAACATGCTTCATTCATTCAAATATTTATTGAGTACCTATTCATACTAGCAAGTGATTAATCTCTAGAAGATGGAAAGAGTACACTAATAAACATGCCAGAGGAGAGCAAGAGGTGCCCAGAATGTAATACAAAGAACCTCTATGGGGGAAGCATTGATTGGCCCATCAGAATCCTAAAGAAGCCCTGGGGCTACAGAGTGATTAAAACTTCTAGAAAATGAGACAGGGAAGGACTCCAATTTTATCAGAAGCTTTTTGTACATCGGACTTATTACCATGCACACGCTTTACTTGCGTTAAAATATTTTTAAAGAGCAAAACCATGCCTAGTAGAACGTAGTCATTACCGTTTTGGCTCATGGAGGTCGGTGTTTTGGGGACCTGGCTCATGCTCGAAGAAGTTTGCTAAGTAATATGCACAGAGACAAGAGAGGACAATGGTGCTGGGCTGTCAATTTGTTGACCATGTTTACATATAAACAATTCACACTCCCCATTTCCCCCCAGAAAAGTCAGTTTAAGACTTTTTAATTTGAATTCTTCCTGAGCTAACCATTACAGGCCATTAAATACTAGTGGGGAGGCTACATACCCCCAGTCCCTTAAATGCTGAGATACAGCCTTCATTTTTAAGTGAGATGGTTATTTTCATTTGAAGTTTAAGGAAAATCTGTCTCTTAAGTCTACTTCTTTTAGTACGTGGGAAAACAAAGCATGAATATGATTGTATTTGGTGCCATTTCAGTTCTTTCTGCCCATTTTTAGAAGAAATCTCTACCAAAATGAGAAATTTCTAAAATGCTACAAAAGAAGATGTAACTGTGACCGCAGCACTTAGCAACATGCCCAGGGAGTTTCTGAAGGAAGAATAAACTTAAAAACTGTCTTAGACACATAATGGGCCTCCACTAATGAAACCTGAGAGCTGAGCACAACACAAATATCAGGAAAGGAATTCATGAGGCCTCCCTGGGCCTGGGCTTGTTCCTACCCTTCTCCTTTTCTGGAATATCTTCCCTGCTCTGTCATCGTCAAAACCCCACTTAGCCTTGAAGACCCAGTTCTAACGCCACCTTCTCCATAAAAGCCTGCCCTTCCCCCCTCAACCTCATTATGACCTCCGCCTCCACTGAACCTATTAAGTGTCTCAGTTTTGCGCTTCTCTGAGGCTGACACTATTCTGCCTTTACTAACGCCATTTTCTATTCCTTTTAACTTTTTTAGTATTTAGACATTTTGAAAGCAAGTACTAAGCTATACACCATCTCCTTTCCAGGCAATCCAATAATTTGCACACAGTAAGAAATACCTAAAAGTTCACCGAATTAATGCTAAGCGCCAACGAGCAAAGAAGAGAGAGGTGCAATACTGGAAACATGGTGGCCTATGAAATAAACCTCTCTTCCTGCCTCTAAACGAAGATGTCCATGTTTCCTGACTAATCAGATGTATGAAAGCAAAGAGAAAGTTGCATGGATTCAGTTATCCTGACCCCAGTATTTATCTGATTCAAAGCTACTTAAGCTTACTTTTAATTTAAAGAAACATGTATTTGTTTCAGTGTCATACAGTTTCAACAGACTCAGACTCTAAAACTAGTATAAGGAATAGGCAGTTTATTTTTGAAATTTATAAGATACCAAAATATAAAGCAACCCATATTAAATTTTTAAATGTAAATTTTATAGAAATGTACAGTTTTCTTTATGCAATAAAATAAATCTGATAGGATTTTGGTTTCCTATCATTAGGAAAACAAAATAGGTAGATATGAAACAGCTAGAAGAAAATAAAGGATGCAACTGAATTTTTATAACTCCATTCAGAAAAAATTAATTTAAATGTTACAGTATGGGAGGTGAGGGTAGGGGGTGGAGGGACTGAGCGGAAAAGGAAAAAGGACTCGCGGACAAGGACAACAGTGCAGTGATTGCTGGGGGGAGGAGGGCATAAGGGGACTAAATGATAATGGAAAAAATACAATAAAAATGTTATAATATATTAATTCACTTTTCAAATGAGAGCAAACAAATGCCTGTGACATATTTTCTGGATTGTGAATTATATGCCACTTAAGTCTCAGTCAATAAAGATAGATTACTTTTATTGCTGACATACTCCCAACATTCTGGAAAGAACCGAGCTGCAAGAGGCTAATATTAGAGAAAGACTCCCAAGTAGAACAAGTTTATTAGAAAATACCATCAGTGAGACTTTCAACCAGAACAAAGAATTCTTCAAATGAGTAATAACACCTTTGCTGACTAACATGACACTACAAACCAGAAAGGCAGGTTTTTACCAGCTGCACAGAAAAACTATTACACTTAAGACAAACTCCTTCACAGAGTTTAGTCCTTCACAAAGGGAAAATGAACCCTTCAAAAAATTATTTAATGTTATGCCTTTAAAATTCACTGTATTTTTATTTAGCATTTTAACCTGTTAGATTCCAAGTTCTCTGGGAAAACTTAAATCACGTTAAATTTTTTTAGCTCAGGTCTATCAGGATAAGGTAAAGTAGAAGCTTAAAGTAGTAGGCATTTTTCAGGCACCAGATGGTAATTGCTTCTCAAGCCAAGTTAACCACCATCTGATGTTTTTTTCAATTTTATTTATTTATTTTTTTATTTTTCAATTAGAGTTTACATTCAATAGTACTCTGTATTAGTTTCGGGTGTATAGCACAGTGGCAAGGCAATCATGTACTTTACAGAGGGGTCCCCTTGATTATTTCGCATACATACCTGGCATCATACATAGTTATTAATGATATTATTGACTATATCCCCTATGCTGTAATTTACATCCCTGTGACTATTCTATAACTACCAATTTGTACTTCTTAATCCCTTCACCTTTTTCACCCAGCCCCCCAAACCTCTCTCCTCTGTCAACTGTCAGTCTCTTCTCTGTATCTATGAGTCTGTTTCTATTTTGTTTATTTTCTTCTTTAGATTCCACATATAAGTGAAATCATATGGTTTTTATCTTTCTCTGTCTGATTTATTTCACTTAGCATAATACCCTTTAGGTCCATCCATGCTGCCGCAAAAGTATGATTTCATTTTTTCTTATGGCTGAGTAATATTCCATTGTATATACTGGGTTGGCCAAAAAGTTCATTTGTTTTTTTCTGTAAGATGGTTTCTAGTAGCACTTAGTTGTCTTTAACTTCATTCAAAACAATTTTGTTAGGCTGTATTGTGACAACTATCATACCAACATGCATTTAAAAAACAACATATGAAAGTTGGTGAATACCTATGTAGCCATTTAATATTGAAGAGAAAAGAAAACACACAATATTTTTGGCATATTATGCCTTATTATTTCAAGAAAGGTAAATACGCAACTGAAACACACACAAAAAGATTTGTGCAGAGTATGGAGAAGGTGCTGTGACTGATAGAATGTGTCAAAAGTGGTTTGCAAAGTTTCGTGCTTGAGATTGCTCACTGGACGATGCACCACGGTCAGGTAGACCAGTTGAAGTTGACAGCGATCAAATCAAGACATTAACTGAAAACAATCAATGTTCTACCATGCGGGAGAGAGCCGACATACTCAAGACATCCAAATCAATAAAGTTATTGGTGAAAATGAAAAATGTGTGTTTTATTTTACAGGAAAAAACACCCGGACCTTTTTGGCCAACCCAAAACGTACCCCAGCTTTTTTACCCACTTATCTATTGATGGGAACTTGGGCTGCCTCCCTATCTTGGTGATTGTAAATAACGCTGCAACGAACATAGCGGTGCCTATATTCTTCTAAGTTAGTGTTTTGGGTTTCTCTGGATACATTCCCAAAAGTGGAATCACTGGTTCATAAGGCAATTCCATTTTTAATTTTTTGAGGAAGCTCCACAGTTTTCCACAGTGGTTATAGCAATCTGCATTCCCACCAGCAGTGCATAAGCATTTCCTTTTCTCCACATCCTCACCAACACTTGATGTTTGTTGATTTATTGATGATTTGTGTTCCTGTGGCTATTAGTGATGTTGAGCATCTTTTCATAAGCCTATTGGCCATCTGTATGTATTCTTTGAAAAAGTGTCTATTCATATCTTCTGCCCACTTTTTAATTGGGTTGGTTATTGTTCTGGTGTTGAGTTGTCTGAGTTCTTTACAAATTTTGGGTATTAACCCCTAACCAGATGTATCACTGGCGAATGCTTCTACTATCTGATGGTTTTTGACTAAGAATTAACCTTCACTACTAGGTGAGGAATTTGTAAAGGAAGCCCTCATTTAGTCATTAAAATAAAAAAGAGTAAAATGTGTTTATTTTTCAAGGTGCTGCTTATATTTATCATATGTAAAAGTTTGTTCACACTAATAAACTTTTCTCAGACTCTTATCTAATGTTTCTGCTACTCATTGCTACATAATAGCTATGTATAACTATGTAATCACCTCAAAACTCAGTGGCTTAAAGCAAGAACCACAATTTGCTCATGATTCTTCCATTTGGGCAGGGTTTGGAATAAACAATTTTTATCTGCTCTATCTGATTTTGGCTAGAGAGGGCCACATGGGCTTGAGCACCCAAGGTGGTTTCACTCACATACTGACATCTCACTTGAGATGAATTAGCTGGGTCTCTCTCAATCTCTCTTCAGTCTCTTGTCCTCCAAGTCCTCCTTCTCCAGCAGGGTATTCTGCCTTCATCACATGGTGACTGAGTGCTCTGAGAGAGCAAATGTAGAAGCTGCCCAGTTTCCTAAGGCCCAGACTTAGCATAATATCACTCTTGATACACTCTGTTGGTCAAAGTAAGTCAAAGGGCCAGCCCAGATTGAAAGGGAAGGGAAATAGATCCCATCTCTTGGTAGAAGGAATGACATGAATGTCTAGTGAGTGACTGGAAGAATTGTTGGTAATCATCTTTGTAGACAATCTACCGTATATCACTTCCAGATCTCCCTCCCTATACCTTTTATATTCTTTATGGTGTTTTCTCTGCTCAACTCATCTTCACTGTAATACTTCCAATTACAGCAAAAGGGAGTAAATCTTGACCATCTGTATTTACAGAGCTGTACTAGATGCTTTCATATACTATATCTCATTTAATCCTCACAAGGGCTATGTGAACTTGGCATTTTATTTCCATTTTACAAACAAGGTCATAGAAGTTGGAAGAGGATAAACAGTTTAGCTACAGTCACACAGAAATAAGTGGTAAGGGCAGGATTCCATCGCAGAAATATCTCACAAAAGGCTGAGATCATTCTTCTATACCAGTGGTTCTCAAAGTGTGATCTGAAGATCCCTGGGAGGACCTAGAGGCCCATTTAGTAGCTCAGTAATATTCCTAATATCGCTAATCTCTTATTTGTTGTTTTCCTCTCCTTCCCTCACAAGGATACAGTTTTCCAGAGGTTACAGGGCATAAAACAGATATCATGGCAATGCAGAAAGCAGATAGAAGAATCCAACTATTTTCCATTAAGCCAGATATTAATGTGTGAAGATGTTAAAACAATGTCATTTTTCTCACTCAAACTGTTTTGGAAAATACAGTTATTTTTATTAAAATGTTAATTTCCTGGTTTTGAACAAATACAACATGATTATGTAAGATCTCAACATAAAAGGAAGCTGAGTGAATGGTATTCAGGGACTCTCTTAATCTTTGCAACTCTTCTGCAAATCTGATTTGATTTTATTTCAAGTAATTTTTCAGACATTAACCATTGAGCTAAAAAAGTTTCATAGGTAATAATAGAGACATAAAGTGAACAAAATCTCTGTCATATCAATCTAATCATTACAGCTCAAAGAGTAAAATCAATACTGAAATATTGGTCAATAAGATATTTTCATAACCACAACCTCTCTTTAAATTGTTTAAGTAAAAATAAAAGTGTGTTATACATCCTTAAAATGACACATTGAGAATTTATTAATGATCTTGCTTTATTGAAGACATTTTAATGCTTATTTTTGTTTTGTTTTCATATTTTATTTTTATATATTTTTTATTATTATACATTATTTTTATTCTACTTTTTCCATTACTAAATGCTTATATTTTAAAAGCTCACGAACCTTACAGAGCAGGAACCTTACAGAACCACACAGAATATGTGTTAAGCCAAGGATTTGTGTTTTACAAACATAATCCCTCATGTGAGGTATAACCATTTGAACTTTAATTTTAATGATAAAAGACTAGATTTCAAAACTTTAAATGTATTATGTTGAATATTAGCAATTATAAATTCAGCAAAAAAAAACAACATTCTATTTCATATAAAAGGCTTAAGAAAAAGTGTTAAAAATCCATTCATCTCGTACTCATAATTTTTTCAAAGTGTGGTACAGCAAAGATTGGCACTATTTGACTCTCTTCCCATCAAGAGCTCTAACTCCCCTCTCCTTGATTCTGGGCTAGCCTGTGATGGTTGTCACTGACAGAGGTGTAGCTAAGCCAGATCCAGTGTTGCTTTTTAAACTGGCTGCTCTCTCGTTGGTGTCTTAGAACTCTGAGCCATCATGAAAGAGGTATAACCACATGCTACATAAGAAGTGGGGCTCGGCTGAGCCCAGCCTTTCAGATGCCTGCCAGGATGCCAGGCCTGCGAATGAAGACATCCTAAGTCTCCAGAGAGCCCGACTGCCTGACCGATACCAACAAGACCACAGTTAATGCCACATGGAGAGATACTGCCTGACAGTGCCTCGCTCAATGTCCTGATCTACAAACCACGAAACATAATAAAGCGGCTGTTGTTTCAAACCACTAAATTTTGGGTAGTTTTTTTAAATACAACTATATAACCATAGCTAATCATATTAATGGTAACACTCAATTGTTCTCTAGAAATGTTGAGATCCCCATGCAAAAGAGTCAAAGCATATACCAAGACACACTATTACCTCTGTCTTCCATTATAGTTAGGTATGTAAAATACACACAATAGGAGATTCTCAAAAATTTCCAATGAAAAGCTATTTTACACACTCCTTTAATCTCCCTACCCTGTCGCATTTCCTTCCACCCTTGTTCCTGGTATACCCGGAAGCTTATCCCTGGGTACCGTGGCACCAGCTTGTTATCTGGAGCTCTTAAGAATCTCCATTAATAACATAACAATATTTGGTTTCCTTAACTAGAAATTCTCCCTTAATACAAATGGTTCTATTTCTCAGTGGTAGTTTTAGTGGGTAGGACATGACACATGTTTCCAGACTGCTGTGTTGCTTCTCATATTATCGTGATCAAGCCCTTATTTTCCTAGAATTGTTTTCAGGATTGGAAAGAGGAGTTTTTTAATCTTGTACAATGTCCTCTTAAAAGATAGAAAAATGCATCCTTTTAAGACCAATGGAATTATAAGAAAATAAATAAAGTGCAGTAAACTATAAACCCCCTCACCCAAAACACAATATATGTTTGGGTAGAGCAGGTCACTCTTCTTCTATCAGAGGACAATTGGGTTAGGACTGAGCCAAACATGCAGCTGTGATTCCACAGTACAATCACAGAGTGCTATCAAAGTTAAAATGCATGGCCCTAACATGAGTGATGACTTTTTTACTTTCATCTCTCAAACACTTAGAAAGCAAAACAAAACAAGCAAACAAAAAAATTTAGTCCTGCCCTCACTCCCTTCCTTCGTGAATAATTGAAAAATCCCACTGAAAGGCCATTAGAGTCCCTTCATTTCCTCAACACGTGTTAGAGATGGACAGCAGGCTCACGTCTGAGCAAGGTGGTTATCTGGTGCAGCTGGAGGTTTAGCCAAACAGGTGTCTGGGCAAGGATGGCCACTGAGCCAGGCGGCAGCCAGGCAGAGTTGTCAGACTGGTTAAATACAGAAGGATTAAGCAGTAAGTAAATATAGTGAGGCTAATAGGAGGCAGGTTTCTCCTGTTAGAGAAGGGAGTTACAAATATGGAAAAGGAGAAAACGAGAATGAACCCTGTAGACACGAGGTACTGGTGTGAGTACATGATTTAATATTTTTAAATAAATAGAGGTGTGTATACACATACGCCTCAGTCCCCCGGGTCTCCCCGCTGACAAGGCATGAGAGCATGACACCTCAATAGCAATAATCACACCTAGTGCTAAATCTTTGGTTTCTAAGTATCATTCCCTACTCCTTAGAAAACACTGACTCAAGTCTAAAACAGTGAGGGAAAAGTCCTAAAATAATTTTTTATACCATAAAGGAAAGGAGTGCTCAAAGGGGGATGAAAACTTCTCCAAAACATATAGGAACTGACTTGAAAGGATTCCTACTGGTCAAATACAGGACAATTTGAGCACCAAAATAAATGAAAACATCAGATTATAATCCCCTGAGAGGAATCCTTGAGTCTGTGTGAATATGAACATATAAATGAATAAACAGAAAAGAAAGTACTTCCTCACAGCAAAATGCCAACTAATAAATGATAGAAGGAACGACAATTAGAAAGCGTTCATCATGGTTATAACTGATTCAGTTGAGAAGCATCAGTGATGCTAAAATGAGTGGGAGAAAATTCAGAAGAGGAATGGGATATTTACAAGGTCTCAGAATAGCTCCCCACAAAATACTTACTAATTACAAAGGACAAAAGATAAGCTTTACAGTGAAAAAAAAACCAAAAACCGGTAACCAAAGTTAATTTTACCCAGAGTGGAATACAGTAACATCAAGTACCACCTGAAAGGATGCAACCAACAAATACAGCACCTGACAAAAATATTTAACCTTAATTTAATACAGAGAAAACATCAGATGCAAATTAAGGGACACTGTACAAAATACCTGGCCTGGTCTCTTCGAAAATAGTAAGGTCGTGAAAGTACTAGGTAACTGTTCTAGATTGAAGGAGATAAACATGTTGACAAAAATCCCACGAATAATGTGGGATTATTTTGCTCCAAAGACCAATATTGAGGAAACTAATAAAATTTGAATGGAGTCTATGGATTAGATGGCCATACCATCTATAATTAATTTCCTGTGTTGACTGTTGTGCCATGATGTAGTAGAGAGTCCTTGTTTGGTAGGTAATTGGTACTAGTGCTCAAGGGCAATGAGTCGCATCTTTTCAATTTACAAATGGTTCAGTAAGAGAGAAAAAAATAATAATAAAGCCTCTGTGGTAAAATGTTAACAACAGCATCTGTGGATGAAGGGTATCGAAGAGTTTATACTGTTTATAAGTCACTCACCCTCCCAACTTTACAATTATGTGATTTTTGATGAAATTAATTTAGGGGACATTCTAAATTTAAAAGGTAAAGTGGGGTTTTGTTCTTTTTTTTTAATTTTTACCTATTGATTTGAGAGAGAGAGGAAGTGGGGGTGGGGGGAGAAAAGGAGAGAGAAATACCGATTTGCTGTTCCACATAGTTAAGCATTCACTGTTGATTCTTGTATGTGCCCTAGTGGGGGGGGAGCTGTCGAACCCTCAGCCTTGGTATATCAGGACAACACTCTAATCAACTGGACTACCCAGTCAGGGTGCTTTGTTAATATTTTCATTTCATAATATTTCAAAGTACCATAAGCATCACATAAAATAATAAAATTAATAATACTCACATTTATTGGCACATATTAGTACTTTAGATATATGAACTCGATCCTCACAGCAGCCCTATGAGATGATAATAATAACAGCTAACACTTGCTAAGTATTTTCCATGCACTGGGCACTGTTCTAAGAGTACTCTGCATCTCTCCATAAAGGTGAAACTCATTTAATCCTCCTATCAACTCAAGAAAATTAGTATTATTATTCCTTCATTTTAGAGACAAGGTCATTGGAACCTATGGGTTACTAGTTTTTCCAAAAGGACCAGACAGTAAATGGCAGGGCCCGGATTCAAATCTCGGCTGTCTGACTCTACAGCCTGTGCTCCAAAATGCCCTTCTGCTGTGCTAGGAGAGCCAGAGAACACAAAACTCATCAGCGGGGGGCTCTTAAAATTCCTTTGTGCCCAAGGACCCACCTGGCTCAACCGCAGATTTTAAAGTCCTCTAAAGTTACCTCACCAGAAATCTCTGTTGGTTCGATTTGGGAAGACACTGGGGCCACTGTTTGCAGGGGCTGTCCAACCCTACTGACCCAAGCAGGCTCACACGTCACTGCACTGGTGAGCTAAGGTGCCCTTGCAGACCAAGTTGTCTCCCCAGAACTTAGCTGATGAGTCCCAGGTTTGATGGCTCATACTCATCCATTAACACACACATGTGCATGTGTGCACAGAAACACACATTTGTATCCTCTAGTGGTTGGTGACTTACCACTGCCCAAGACTCCTCTTAGCCTGCCTAGGGAACAGACACCCATTAAAAGTCAAAGCAAAATTACAACCCACTTGAATGAGGGCGACCAAGATTAATAACCAGAACAAAAAGTATCTAGGAAAATGATTTAAAAAAAAAAAAAGTGAGGAAAACTGATGGGAACTTTTCAAGGAGATACTATTAAAATACAAAAAAAAAAAAAAAAGCTTTCTAAAACCAAACTGCGTGAAATTAAAATTTCACTAGACAAAATGCAAAGGGGCATGGTCACTACTAGAAATCCATTCAGTGTACTGAAAGATCAAACAGGTATCACAAGTACAAACATAAGAGATATGAGAGACAGTGCAAGGAGATAGGACATGCAGAAAACAGGCTTTCCTGGAGGAGAAATACTAATGAATGGAGAAGAAATATTTAGAAGGGAGAGGGGAGACAAAACAAAAGACAACCTCCCTGAGCTGAAAGAAGGGATAATTCTCTACAACGAAAGGCCTCACAACAAGCTCAGGCAGCGTTAATGAAGACAGAAAAGACACATGCCTGGACTTGTAAAATATTCAAACTGGGACAGGAAGTCATCTGCAACCACACATCGCATTATTGCATTAACATGACTTGACTATTCAGCTGTCTGCATTAATATGACTTTACTATTTCAGAAAGCTCTTACCCAGCAAGATGAAGTCACAGATAATTTTATTGTTGGTTTCAGGAACTTTCCAGAAAGCCATTTATCTGAAAAATCGACAGCTCAGCTAATCCTTATTAAATTCCCCTTACTCAGCCCACCGGTCTTAAATTATTTTTATCAAAAACTTTCTTTATGTCCTTGCACTGAACAAACTACCTTATACCAGACCCTAATGAACCTCATAAATTCCCCATCTATGTGCCCCCTCCTCCACAATGCTCCATCAATGTCATGGTCTCCCGTATTGCAGGAGGCAAAAAACTGGGCTTTGCTACAGGTTATTCTTCAGTCTTTTCACAGTCAGTGGTCAGAGACTCTAAAGATGAAGAGGAAACATACAGTCATTCACACAAATTGAACAGAGGACTTATAGAGGAAAAAGAATCAGATGAGCATCAGATTTCTCAACTGCAACACTGGAAACCAGAGCATATGCTCAGCAATGACTGCTGAGAGAAAAGGCCCAACCAAGACATTCTTCACCTGTCAGGGAAGACAAAAAAAAAAACCTTTGATCATTCAAGAACTAAGAAAATGTTTAACCAATAAACCCAATCTGAGGGAATCTTGAAAGATGTACTCTAGACAGAAATCTCAAGATATGGAAGACAAAGAAGAGGGAAAAAAGGCACAATGCAACAAGATGAAGATAACATGGCTAGGAACTTCTAATTTGTAGTTTAAATGTTTATTAAGAGATCTATAATAAGAGAAACACAAGAACAAAAAAGTCTAACATGTTTAGATAAAACCCAAGGTGGGGGAATATTTATTATTTAATTTGTATGTGTTAATATAGAATATTTAATTATAGCTGCTCTGACGGTATCCAGTGGGAAAGTGGCTGCTAACAGGACAGAGAAGCAAAGAAGTTCCATGTTAATGAGGTGGGTAGAGAACTGATGAGAAATTTGACCATGTAGCAAAAGAAGGGGAAAGACTGAATGTTAACAAAGTATAATAAATGGTAAATAAAAAAATAGATGTGTGAATGGTAAAAAAAAAAAAAAGGTTCTATGTTCTATGGAAAGTAACCTCCAGGGTAATATGATCATAAATTCCTAACTGGGCAGGTCATGGTGGGTGGTCATGCCCCAGGCATATAATTTTTTAGTAAAAGGTTTAACTTTTCTGTAAGCAAGCCCTGTCCATTGTTTCTGTGTATCTAGGTTAACATACCTTTGAAATAAATCTTAACCTTACCCTCAGTACCCTCAGGAGAGCACATAATCTTATTAACTAGCCTTTAATAGAATTCCCATCTTGTTTTCCCTCACTTCCATGTAATCTTCCTTACGTTTCCTCTTTAATTTCAAATGCATAACAGAAGCTGCAAAACTGTTATTCTCCAGAGCATTTGACATCTTGCTCCCCAGCATATGTCATCATTTTGGCTTAAATCAACGCTCATAAAAATTCTCTACAAGTTTGGACATTCTTAGATAGACAGATGGAAAGAATAAAAACAAATAGAGCATTTAGGATGATAAACGTGAATGGTAAAGAAGCTCAAAAGTCTCTTTGAGAAGTAATCAGGCATTAGCTATTACACATACCCTTAGACCTAGCTGTTTCACTTTTGGGAGTCTATTTTATGGAAATACAATCACCAGCTATGTTTATTAAGGCATTACTTGAGATTGGCAAAATAAAATTCCCCAACTTTCATGGTCATCAATGGTCATCTTAACTGAGAAATTATGTAACAAGAAGGATGGGATAAATTTGCACTGAGTTGAAGTGATCTCCAGAAGATATTTTAGTCAAAAGCAGAATCGTGTTTTAAATGGGTGATAAAAAACGACAGCATATTTCACTTTTGCAATTTCAAAAACATCCAAGAAAAAAGAGAAGGTGGTGGGCAGGCCATTCCACGCCAGGAGAACCACGTAGGTCAGTGTTCCAAGGCGGCCGAAGGCGAGTCAGGGCCTGGGCTTCATCCAGCTCTGTTCCAGACTCACTGTGCAACCTCAGGTGGTCAGCTGTGCCACTCAGGGTCTCAGTTTCTTCATGTGTGAAATGGGATAACAACTAAATAAAAGTCCTTTCCTGCTCTGGCAGTCAATGAATATGCTTTTAGGAAAACAAAAACAAAAAACAAAACGATAGACTGAATCCTTTGGAAACCTCGACTAACTGCCTTTCTCTGTGAACATTAACTTACCCAGGATAGGGTCGAGGGCCCACAACCTTTTTTTTTTTTCTGGCATTATCCCACCTTGAAGGCATGCCCAACCCCACACCCAAATCCACCTGAGGGCTAGCAATAGAACTGCCAGTGCTACACACAGCCGCAGCACAAAAATAGTTCCTTGGAGCCCCTCTGTCACACAGGACCCTTCCAGTTTCACAGGAAAGGCAATAAACCCCGCCCCAGGGTATTATTGGTTAGCAGTAAATGAAAATAATTTAAAGTAGAAGATGTTTCTTTTCATCTCAAATTTAAGGTTAGATCTAAAAAGGAAGAACTACTATTAGAACAACAATTTTACAAGCTTTCTGAGCTCACCATGTTTCTGAACAGCGTTGTTCCAGTGCTCTGCTATTTCATGTTACTGGTCCTTTAACACTCCTCAAACGGATGTGATGTGCACACATTCATGGCACAAAGGCTGGTTGCTGTTCTGCTCAACTCACCCACCCTCCTTTGTTTTGACTCCTACTTACTTTATTCATTTCCCTGTCTCCACTTTTATGAATCAACCAAACGACTACAGACACTTACACACCTACACCACGTCAGTTCTACATTCAAGCAAAAATATTCAGAGGCAACAGAGTACCAACAGTCATCACCGAATCAATTATTTATTCATGCTACAAACATGCACTGAGCCATACCATACACGGTGCTGGACACTTTCAATACTTCGTTCAGCCCTTACAACAACTGTGTCCAACAAGCAGGAGTAGCCTCAATTTCACGAATGGGGAAACTAAGGTTCAGGGAGGTCAGCTAAGTGACTTGCCCAAGCCATGGAAGCAGAAAGTGCTGAAGCCCAGATGTGCGCCCTGGGCTCCCACCTCAGGGTCCTTCCGGAAGGTGATGGTAAGACTCAGAATAGAGAATTTCTGACTAGAATAATTAGAAAAGGCTTCTTTAAAGAAATGAAATTCAAGATATTATGAAGCCGACACAGCTTTTACAAAGAAGTCCTCCATGTTTAAATTCAATTATTCTAAGAAATAAATATCTTCTAAAGCCACTTCTAAGGATATATCACAACATGTACTTACTCAATAGGAATTTTTTTTTCTGCTGCAATAGAAATTACAGGCTATAGCAGCTTCTAAAATATAGCAAATGATCAAGCACTACTCTTGAATCACAGAAAGGCAGGCAAGAAAGGAAAGGGGGCCGGCCAGCACTGGATTCACACTGGGGCTGGTTGTCAAGTCAATCTGCTCTTCATGGGCACTGCAGCTCTACACATTTTCATTACATGCTGTCTCCATCAATTTATTTTGTTCTGGTTCATATCTTCATTTTATATCTCTATAACATTTGGGAAAGTTATAGTCCTTTGAAAGGACGCTGTAAAATATTAGGAGATGGAGAGATTCTATCAATCAAAACAATCTTTCATTGAATCTGACTTTCCAAAAGAAATAATCTTATGAATAAAGATTTGTACTTCTATGCAGAAAAGGGCTGTATATCTGAGAAGCATTAAAAGATGGTTATCTAAATTCATGTTTCAAAAAAAATGAAGTGATTTTGAATATTGTTTTATAAGTAATGAAATAGATCTAACCTAAGAAATTAGCCCCAGAGTCGAGTTACAACCAGAGCGAGAACAGAATCCAATTTTCCTAACTGCTCCATGTTTACCATGCTCACTAATTTAAAATGTCATTCAGGTTAACACTTTGTAAGCAACAATATTCCCCTCAAGAGCTGCGAGAATATGAAATTTTAATCAAACTATATATGCCATTGACTCACTTTTTTCTGAAATTTTTATACTTACTCATTAACCCTCCAGTGGCAAAGTACCAAATAAAACTTCTCAATTCCTTGAACTTTTTTTTTTGGTGAAATAGTTAATATATTAGAAGAAAACAAGAAGGTACTATAAGAATTTATCATTTGAAGTTTATACAATGAATTATTTTTGTAATGTGAATCACCAACTCCAGAATTTTCTGTAACACTTATTAAAAGCAAAGTTCATTCAGTTTCTTTAGTCTAAGGGAGTTTAACCAAAATGTACATTGAATGTTGACAAGGGTGAAGGGGCAAGGTCTTTGTTCCAAAGCAACTTGAACAATGTGCTTTTTAACGAGCTCCTACCCACTGAGAGCTACACGGCCCAATACAGTGATCACAAGCCACACGTGGCTGATGCGTCCTTGAAATGTGTCTGGCTAATTAAGATGTGCTGTAAATGTAAAATACATACAGGATTTCAAAGGCGATATGAAAAATAGAATAATTTTTATATTGATTACATGTTGAAATAATATATTAGATATATTGGATGACAGCTTATTGCCTGGGTTCGGATAGCCCTGATTACTAATTCTTTTACGATCAACCCTCCATATCCAGTCCTGGGTCTGCTCTTAACTAGCTGGGTAACTTGGAACTGCCGCTTAACCTCTCTGGCCCTATATTCTCAGCAGTACGCCTAGAGAACAGTTAATACCAAAGCATCACTTTAAACAGTGAAGACACTAAGATCACATTGCCTGCCTCCGGTTCATTACTCTTTGCCATGCACAACTGCACCACACACCCTTCCTGATTTTATCTCTTCAGTGCCCCCACAATGCATCACTGATCCTAAGGACTGTCCTGAAAATGTGTGTCACTCTTTACAGGAAAAGGAGTGTGGATAAATCTGAGCAAACCTATCCCACTGTGGGAGAAACACCCCACCCCCTCCTCAGCTGAGGGTAACAGGACTTCCCACAGTAGGTGGCCCACAGAGTTCCTTGCAGTATAAAGGGATGCAGAGTGCTGGGCCAGACAAGACTGTGTGACCTGCGGCAGGTCTGCTGAATCCCGTTCAAACTCAGCTTCCTTATTTGCAAAACGCATTAATACCACCTGCCCAACCCACATCACAAGGCTGGCTTGGAAGAGCAAATAAAACATACCTAGAACTCTCTTAAAGTGCACAAAGCACCACAAACATGGTTATGGTCTCACTCCTGTCATAAAGTGCTAGCCAGCACACAGTCACAGCATGTTTTGCACTGACCAGGCTCTGCAGCACTGAAAGGTAACAAAAGGGTACATACTGATAATTTGCTAAATTTATTTTTTAGGGGAAAAAAATAGGGCTATAGGTAGATCTTAGATTTTTTAAGTTTACAAAAGACCAACAAGATGCAGAGTAATAAACGGTTTACATTCATTCTGCATTTACTATGCATCGGGCACTGTTCCACACCCTCAGCATTATCGGATTCGATCAGAACAAGCTGTTACACATGAGGCGGAGAGTAACCAGCCCAAGGCCTTAAACGTGGTAAGAAAAGACCACGTTTGAACCCAGCTTCAGGCTGGCAACTGTGCTGTCCTGCCTCTAATGCACCGAGTATGTACAGTCTCTTGGTATAAATTAAAAAGGATATATTTGGGTTTGTGTACCAACATATATTAACACATACATATTTTATATAAATTTGGAAGATATTAAACGGTGATTACCTTCAGAGAGAGCAGTTGGCAGGATGAGGTGTGGAGAGTGTGAGAGGCGTTCCCTCTTCATTCTATAAACTTCTCCACTGGTTCAATTTTCTGACCTTGTGCATCCTGTTTATCTCAGACTAAGCGAAATCATCTTTCAACATGCCAAGGGGCTGCCTTTCTATCCTTGCAACTACTCCTACCGACATGGCAAGGAAGCCACTGACTCTGTGTCAGGCACACCGAGCCCAGACTCTGGCTGCCACTACGTAGTACCCATGTGAATTTGCACAGCTCCTTAGTGCTCTGTGCTCAAGCCTTCTTCCAGAAGGAAAAACTCCACCTTCCTCAGCGCTTGCTGTGAAGATGGATGCATGCCAAGAGCCTGGTCCCAAAGTTGGTGCCCTGCCATCACTCGGAAACACTGCTTCCACCCTGTCTCCCCATGGAACTACTCAGATCTGCTGGTGTTCCACATAAACCAACAGAGAAGTGTTGACCTGCTGTGCCATTAAGAGATTAGTGTCCAAGGTTCCTCAGAGTCTCAGATCACACACAGCATGTGGTGGTGGGAGAACAGGGTGGTGCTGGGTACTGATATTTAAGCATAACTCCTGGTTTCTCTCAATACTATAAAGACCCCATCACCTAAGTAAGTGCTAAGAATACTGAAATCATAAGTAGTCATTTTGCTGACCAAAAGCTCCATCAATGCAGCACAATTTTTTAAAAATAGAGCCTCCCCACCAAAGGGCTCAGAGCATATCAGTTTGGGAGCAAGTCCCTGGCAAAGGAATGGCATCCCTGAGCAGACTGCATTTCTCAGGCAAGATCCCCTAATTTCTCCTGGTTCTGCTGGCCCTCCCCTCTAGAAAATATATTGGGAAGGGAAGAGATGTCAAGAAGGGGGGAAGGGAAAACAGTAGAAACATGCATGTCAATGCTGCTGACCCTACCAGCCAATTAAGGAGAGGCACGGCTGGTCTCCACGGGAGGCTGCAGCCGGCCTCAGATGGAAGGATAATGGTTGTGACACCAGGCCCCAGGAGATGGGGTGTCGATGAATATTAAATGCACACACACAAAGCGGAAACAATCCAGGATGCTATGGCTGCGGTCCCTGTTCTCAGAGATGGGGAGCTTGGCCACAAGGGGAGAATGTGTCTTCCCAAAATTGCCCAACTTCCTATGGTCCTGCGTTCCTTCCGCACACTGCCCTCCAATTACACATTTGTATGAGAGAGTCAGTCAATCTCTCTCCCTTTCCCTCTCTCTCCCTCTCTCTGACTGCTACATACTGACAGCAGATCTGATGCTACTTTTTCCAGGACACATGTCACCAGCTCTCCTTTTGCATAAATGCTTCTTTGGCAACCTGGCTGTCTGTCAGGGCCTCTGATTAGCCAGGAGGGATATCACATTGAATTACTCTATGTTCACACTCGACGTTGTTACCATGAGTTTCCCCTGTAAATACACAGAAACAGCTTGTTCAGCACCCACTTCAGGTCACCTCAAAGGTTACAATGAACAATTAACTGCGTTTAAGAAAATGAAAATTCAAAGATGAGGGGAATGGGTGTCTCGCAGACACCCCAGTGGGAAAAGCCAAACATCAGACTTTGGTAGAGAAAAGAATAGAAAAAAAAATTTTTTTTTGTATTAAGTGACTTTGGGAAACATAGTTCCAAGAATGGGATAAATCTCACCCTGAAAATCATTCCATTAATGTAGCACAAGAACAAGCACTCTGTCAGAGCACAGGAGCTAGGAGGCCTTTCACTGACTGGGCACAAGAAGCCCTTAACACAGGAGGCCTCGTTAGGACTTGTCCAAGGCTCCGCACAGCAAACAAGACGGCAGGAGACAGACCCCCACAATGAAAAGCAAAAAAACCAAAACCCCCACCCCTGCCAACTGAATCCACTCAATCTCCAAATTCACAGAGGGACTCAGTGTTAAAGACCTCCCTCTTGAGTAGTCAGAAATCCTTTCAGTCTTACATGAGGAAGAATTAATCTATTATCTTTTAACAGGAAAAGGTAAGCCTAAAATAGATTTATAGGCTGAATACATCACTTACTAATGCCTTTTTTTTTTTTTTTTGAAATCTTGTATTATTTTTCACCGGATCAATACAATCAAAACAGTGTTTTGCCCTGACTGGTGTGGACTGAATGCTGGTCTGTGAACCAAAAGGTTGCCAGTTCAACTCCCAGTCAGGGCACAGGCTTGAGCTGTGGGCCAGATCCCTGGTTGGGGGCGTGCAAGAGGCAACAGGTCCTTGTATCTCTTACGCATTGATGTTTCTCTCCCTCTTTTTCTCCCTCCCTTCTCCTCTCTCCAAAAGTAAGTAAATAAAATCTCTTAAAAAGAAACAATGTTTTGAAAACAAGGAATATGAGAAAGTCACTCAAATAGAAGTAGGTGCTTCTATACATTCAATTCCATTAACCCAGGCCCACAAATTGGCATTTTCCAGATGGTTCATTTCACCCAACTAGCCAGACATTGTGATGACTGAGACAAGATTTCTGGACATAAATCTGCCCATGGCTCTCCATCGCCACCACCTCCATCCAGTCCGAGCCATCTAGACCTCCTGCAACTGCCTCCTAATTGGACACAGCAGCCAGGGTGACTGTTTTAAGATGTAAACTTGACCTCGACACCTTCTTCTTTAATGTTCTTCAATAGAGTCCCTGTATTATAAAGACAAAAACCAAATTTCCTTCACTTTGATCCCCAAGTCCTCCTTCCATAACCTTGCCCTGATCAGTCACAGCTGGTATTTCTCTCCTCTCACTCTTAGGGTCCAGCCACACTGGACTTCTTTCCGTTGACCCTTTGCCTAGAAACACTATTCTCCCCGCTCTTTTTTAATCTATCAGGCACAACCCTTCTGGGTCCTCAGGGCTGCATTTCCTGATTCCCTCTGTTCTAGGGAAGGAGAGGCTCGCTGAAGGAAAGGAGCCTTACTGCACGAGGAGGACCGGACGATGGAAAGAGAAGGGAAGGGCCTTCTGAGGGAGAGGGAAACGTGAACGAAGACACAGTGGGGGATCAGAAGGCAGAAAAACATTGGTAGTTCCAAAAACTATGGAAAATCAGAGACCACAAGTTTTAAGTTAATTTTAAGATCAAAAATTGGCTGGGGTGGGGTAGTGAAAAGCATAATTAGAATTTTGGGTTTTTTTTAAATCCTCATCCAAGGATATTGTTTCATTGCTTTTAAAGAAACCGAAAGGAAGGGAGAAAAACAAAGAGAAAGAAACATCAATGTGAGAGAAACATCAATTGGCTGCCTTCTTGTACACACTCTGATTGGAGATCAAACCTGCAACATGGGTATGTGCCCTGCCTGGGAATTGAACCTGTGACCTCTTGGTCTAGGGGATGATGTTCCAACCAACTAAGCCATACTGTCCAGGGCTATACTTAAGAGTTTTGATTAGGATTTCCTCAACAATAATGTAATGAGAACCTAAGTAACCAAAACACAAACCGAAGGGCACATTGTCAATTACCTAGGGAACTGAGACCATATAGTCTTGTCATTTTGCAAAATGCAAATCAAAAAGCGATGTGACTCTTTTTACACTCTACATATGCCTGTGGTAGTCATTAGAGCTGCTCACCAAATATCCCCAGTGGTAGGACAACACTCCTTGAGCCCTGTGTAGTTATGTGGTAAACCCTATGGTTAGGGTTTACCACTGAGTTGGTCCAAAATTTGAGACCAGAATTCAAGAACAGAACTGTAAGCAGGGTGAAGGGGCCAATAGTACAGAAAGGGGATGACTGAAAGGTCCAAAGGTTGTGTCACTGAGGCACCAGGAGCGCAACCTCTCGTTAATGAAGGTCAGAATGTTTGAAAGGAAAAGATTTTAGCTGCAGGAATAATGAGCAGGTGGTAGCTTTCAGAGATGACAAACAACCTAGAGGTATTTGGGGCCAAGTGCACGACTTTCGCTTTTACACAGCTATGGCTACACAATTCCTGATCTCTCTGGAGCAAAAGCATCTCATCATTATAGGCTTCGTTTTCAGTTTGTTCACATACATTGCTCCTCTCTTTCTGAGCGATACAAGACAATAAATAGTACCTGTCCGTAGTTACTGCCTGGAGCCACTGAGAACCCAAACAAAGAAGCTAGCTCTTAGCCTGAAAGTAATATGCATTGATAATTATAATCCCTAAATATTTGTCTTTCAAATCTGTCATTTGCAAATTTTATAAGATTCAAGAACAGCTGACCATTAATACTGATAATGCACATATACTGAGATTTTTCACTCATATATAAATGAAATTTTACCAGCTTTTCCTCTTTAATAACTATCTAAGATATCTAACTATACTTAAGCCTCTCTAAAATCCCTTAATTTGATCTTTACAGAGACCAAACCCATCTGTTACAGTCACCTTTACCACAGTGTAGGTTTAGTCTGTATTCTTCTAACATAAAAATCTATCTGAACCACATTTTCTCTATCAACCAATGTTTTTGAGTGTTCCATATATACCAGGCTCCATGTTACACACTACTGTCATACAACAGTAATGCTACTAACTGCTAACCTTTACTGAACACTTAAAATGTGCAGGCTCTGTTTCAAGTGCTTTGTGCATTATCTCAGTTATCACAAGAGCCCTGCCTGTGGGGCTGGTAATACTCTCTCCTTTCACAGATGAGAAAATGCAGACTTAGAGAAGCAAAGCCATTTACCTAAGGCCACAGCAGTAAGTGGTGGGTCAGCATAGCTCCTGAGTTCATACTCCCTACTATACTATATACTAAGATCTCAATATCAGTACAAGAGCCTTTGCTCTCAAGAATGTTAAAATATCTAAGTGATCAGGGCATGTAAACAAACAGCCCTAATCTGACCCACAGGGTACGAGAAGTACCAGGAAAAAGGTTCTGGAAGAATTGGGAGGAAAAAGTAGGCTCCTATAACTAGAGTAATGGGGGGCAGGCTTCTCACAGAAGGAAGCCTCGGCCATTCCTTGCCAGTGAAGGTCAGCAGCAGGCATTCCTGGAGGGAGGAAGAGCAGGAGCAAAGGCACGAGTGCAGGAAGGCATAGCACCTAAGAAATAAAAGAGGAGTCCACGGGGCTGAGTATTTCCTGAATCCATCACCTCATGTCCAACCCCTCGGTCCCAGGTCAGTCCCTCATCCTTCCTCCCACCTGCGACCCCGCCTCTCACCCTCCACACAATCACCTGTCACCTCTTCTAAAATACAGGCAAACCGTGTCCCTCTCCCTAAAAGCCTCCCATGAATAAAGTCAACACTCTTCGGCATGATGTTCAACGCATACTTCACCAGCCTCAGCTCCTCTCACTCCCACATGGCCCACCTAACCTGTTCTATAGTCGGACCAAACCTCTTACTTTCTCCAGGCAGATCCTCCTCTCCCACACCTCCAGACCCTACAGAGGCCACCTCCTGTCTCTGGAAGGCCCTTTCTTCCTTGTCTGCTGGTGAACTCCTTCCAGCTCTTCCCTTGGCACCTGTCCCAGAGCCCCTGCCTGCCCTCTCCCTGGCTTACCTATCCAGCCTGGCTCCCTGCTCTCCCCTCAACGAGCTCAGCACACGGCCAGGCCAGGGGCACTCCCGCTGTGTTCCTCCACCTGGAAGGCTTTTCCACCACATGTCCTGTGACTATTTCCCTACTTTTTCAGATTTACAGGCTGCTTCTACCAGTTTATGTATAAAAGAACACATGTATACCCCAGCCTTCCTCATTCCCTTTCCACTGCTTTATTTTCTTCATAGCATGCATCACAACTCGATAGACCCACACACACTTTTTACTGTGTATGTTAATGGCCAGCCGCACTCTTACAACAAATTTGGTACACTACAGTGCGTGGGCCAGATCTGCTTATCCCCTAAGCCTTGACTAAAACGCCATTGTTTCACATATTGTCTATGGCAGAGTCGGATAACTGTGACAGAGCCATTGTGACCCAAAATATTTCCCATCTGATCCTTTACAGAAAAAGGTTTACCCACCCTACTCTAGAATGTCAAGAAACCTCCCCACCTCTCCGGCTATGCTCACAGTTTGTCTCCAGACCTACCAGTGCATCACCTAGCAGGCGGCAGGTACTCAGAAACCATTTGTTACATTAAAGAAAGTCAGAGGGAGGGGGAAGTGTGAGTGTAAAGGAGGAAGTGGATGCAAGAGACACTGGGGAAAAAAAATCAACAAGCCCAGTGACTGGGTTTAGGTGCCAGTGAAGAGCAGAGGAATTCCACAACAGAAGCATTGCAAATGTGGCTGTGTTCCTTGGTCAGAGTGACAGTCTGATCACCAAACCATAAACACAAGCTCTGCATCAGGGCTAGCTATCTCCCTCCCCACCAATGGGTTTAAAAGAAAGGTATCAGGAGCCTTGACAAAGTCAATCAATGCCTGACAGCACAGCCCCCGTTAATAAACTGGCTCGTTATCATGGGACTAAAATATATGTTAGATATTCAAAGTTTTTGTAACCATAGATAACTTGCTTAACTCTGCCATCAACAGAGTAGCAAACATATTTAAACAAATTTATAAATCAAAAGAATTTAAATTTATAATGTGTTTATCAGCAAATAGAAGACCTTGTATCTGATGGAGGAGGACTTTAATGATTAACAAATCTCACTCTCTGGGTTAATAGATGAGAAAACTAGGGCCCAAACTGGTTAACCGCTATTCTAAGTGGCCCAGTGGGTTAAGAGGAGGAGGCTGGAACAGAACCCAGAACTCTGGACAAGGGACCCAGGGCTCTTCCCACGTATCAGTGCTCCCAGCAGCAGCAGAAGAGTCAGGAGGGAGGTCCTGCCAACTTAGAGCACTTACAGCTAAGGGCTGCGCACAGAGCAAGACTGCACAGGACTGAGGGAGCAAAGGAATAAGACAAAGAGCTGCCCGACTAGCAATTTCAAGGGGGATTTCTGGCCTTTATTTAACTCGACTTTCCTGTAGCACAGTGATTCTCAAACGTTAGGGTGCATCACAGCTGGTGACCTTGTTAAAACTAATTACTATTGCCCCCAGCCACCACCCCCCACCACCCACCTCCCGCCACCCAGAGTTACTAATTCAGTTGGTCTGGGGGAGGTCTAAGAATCTGCCTTTTTAACAAGTTCCCAGGTGATGTTGCCGCTGTAGGTCCAGAGATCACACTTTGAGAACCACTGCCATAGCATCTGACTGTGACCCATCTTGTGGCTTTCCTGACACCTCTGTCACATGGTTCTTTACCTCCTTCTCTGGATGCTGGTTTGAGAAGTTTGTGTATGAAGAGAAGATGGGAAATAAGGTGGTAACAGGTGCAAGTTCAAGGCACATGCAAGAGGCCTGAGCCTGTCACATTAAAGAGAAAAGCCACCATCCGTGAGGGAGCAATAAAAGATGGGGACAGGAAAAGAGGGCAGGTGTCAGTGCAGAGGGCAGGGGATGACAGACCCTCTCTAGGCATCGGTGCTCTGGAGGTCAAACAATGAATAACCTGACTAGAATGTCAGAATGCATGTCTCAGAATGAGTGCTGCCCACCTCCGAATTCTCATGACGATTATGCTGTTTTGCCAACAGGGCAGACGAATGTCAAAATAGTTTCGTGCCTCCTCTAGAATTGCTGTCTGAGAATGTAGCACATTGAGGCTATCAGTTGGGAAAATCACCCAACTCGAACAGATGAGAGAGGCTGACCATCAGCTTCCTCTTGTTATAACCCTCCCCCCAACACCAACAGTGTGGAGGCACTAAATCCAGGTCATCATGATTCTGCCTCTGGAAAAAGAGGCTGGGGAGGAGGGGAGAAATCCGCACGATTCCCCCACAGCTAAAAGCTCCAGCTCTGCTTTCAGACAGACCCAGTTCGAATCCCAGCTCCACCACTTCCTTGACGTGTAACAAGCAACCTCCCAAAGCTCAAAGTTTCCCATTTTAAAAACACAACTGGGAATAAAAACTGCCTCACAGGACTGTTTTGAGAATTAAATGACAGGATCTGCACCATGCTTGGTTGGCACATGTTACATCATCGAGTCTGTCTCCCATGCTAGCTGTTGTTGTACTCAAGGACCTGCTACGGTCAGAGTGCCCCTGTGCAGCCTGGATGCACCCCATGCTCCATCATCCCCCTCTCTATCACAAAGACTAAAGCTGGCCCCGGGAACCTGAAGAGGAGTCTATAAGTATTTTTACAAATCCTTCTACTTCAAAAAAGGAGTTAGAACCAACGAAGGCCTTCATTCTTCAACATGTAAGTCCCTGTGCCCTGAAAAGCCACCAGAGGCTGGTTGCAGGCATCATTTGGCCAGTACAGCTGAGCCATGACCTCTGTCCTACACATCTGTGTCATCTGCCCTGTCTTTCTATCTTATCCTTTTCCTTCTAACTTGACTTCCTATTACTCCTACTACTAATAATAAAGACCATAAACTTCTGAGCTGTTAATGTGCCAGGCACCATACTTTACAGTGATCATTTCATTTCATCCCCACAGCAACTGTTTGAGGCTGGAACTGTTATCCTACTTTTCAAGGGAGGAAAAACTGAGAGGTTAACTTACTCAAGGTCAAACAGCCAACAGTCATTAAGCCCAGATTCAAACACAAGCCATGCCATTCAAAGCTCATACTCCTGACCACGTACCTTCTCGTGCAAACGCTCAACCAGGTTTCAATGATCCCATGTCACAAGCATCCTAGAGCTGCCTGACTACACTCCATGCAAATGCCTCCTCAGCAATGACCCCAACCTCCATCCCTGGGCCCTTACTTCAGTCTGAAATAATAGCAGCACATCTTCATGCTTTGTTTGTAAGAATTCTTCCTCAGCTCACCACTTCCCCTCCCTCCAGAAAGCATAAGTTGACTAGCCTCTTCACGAGCACAATCACATCCTTATTGTAGTTTCTCAGTTCATCTTTCTCCTGTGTTATTACAACAGGGCAGCAGCCTTATAAAGCACTAACCAGCAGAAAATGGAAAATATATAACAGAGAGACGGCATTCCTGGAAACACATTACACTTCCACTGGGATTCTTCAACTGTTACGTGTTGTGCATGGCTGCCACGTTGCCAGAAAAATACATTACCCATTTTAGATGGAGAAATCAACAACCAAATGTGAAGTATCCATCAAACATGAGGAGACACTTGTGTGTGCACAGGTTGTGATCCGGTTGGGGTTTGTGGGTGTCTATATTTGTCCTACTCTATGCCTGTCAAATTGCCAAGAGGAAGAAAGTATGTTCAGGTTTGTCTTCTCATTTTCAACACCTTCAGAAGAAAATAAAACATTCCTTAGTGCCTGTATTAGTTTCATAGAGTTGCCATAACAAAGTACTACAAACTGAGTCACTTAAACAACAGAAACTTACTGTCTCACAGTTCTGAAGGCCAGAAGTCCAAGGTCAAGGTGTCAGCTAGGTTGATTCCTCCTGAGGGCTGTGACGGAAGTAAGGGACAGGCCTCTCTCCTTGCTTCTGGTAGCCTCGGGCTCTCCTTGTCTTGTAGGTGGTGTCCTCCCTTTGTCTTCACGTCACCTTCCCTCTGTTCATGTCTCCCTATGTCCAAATCTCCTTATTTTCATAAGGACACAGTCTTATAGACTAGGGCCCACCCTACTGACCTCATCTTAACTACATCATCTGCAAATAAAGTATTCTCACAAATACTGGGAATTAGGACTTGAACGTGCTTGTGAGGTATACAATTCAACCCCCTAACAATGCCTAACTGGGAAGTCTTAGATGGCTTCCTACAATAAGAAAAGATTTTCTACTTCCCACATAAAGATTAAATAGTAATAAAAACAAATGCTTGCTCTGAAGAATATAACATCAGTTTTTAATTGCTTTGTAACAACATATTCAGGTTTTGTTTTTACTTTTTACCTTCACTAGTTCTGCTATAGCTACATATACATTTCTGCCCATTTTGTTTTGTGATACAAATTTTTTTTACAAATGATCCACTTAAATAATTTATATCTTACTCTTATATCTACTCCCTGGCTAAAGATCCAATTCAGACAGAAAGACCAAAACATTCACTCAGCTGTAATACGACCTTAAATATTGTGCATAATTAAGTAGCCCTTAATACACACCTGAGGGTCTTTATACCTACTGTTCACTCTGCAGGCAGTTTCTTTTTCTACATCAAAGAGCCACATGGTTTGCTTCCTTACTTCATTCAGGTTTCTGTTCAACTGCCATCTCATCCGAAAGGTTTTCTCCAACCACTGCTCTAAAACAGCAATTCTCCCCACATCCCACTCGTATCCCCTTCATCCCTCTCTATTTCTCTTCTCAACATTTACTGTATCTTTATTTTTTTCATTGTTTAATTGGTTTCCCCCCATCAGAATATAAACTTACTGATAATGGGGATTTTGTGCTAGTTCACTGCTCTATCCCCTGAGCTTGACACACAGAACACTCAATTAACTTTAGTTGAATTTGCTGAATGAGTCCTTACCAAGTTCCAAAAATCCCATATATAATTCACTGTGTTCAATTATAATGCATTAATCTTCCAACAAAAAACTAAACTGCTTCCCTCCCTCACAGCCAATTCTTCGAGGAATAAGATTATAAAGATACAAACTGTGTGTGCGCACGCACAAGCACAAACTCACGAATTGAGC
This sequence comes from Mormoops blainvillei, assembly GCA_004026545.1. Lineage (NCBI taxonomy): Eukaryota > Metazoa > Chordata > Mammalia > Chiroptera > Mormoopidae > Mormoops > Mormoops blainvillei. The sequence continues at coordinate 478,353 of PVJD01000333.1, forward strand.
ACTGCTGACCCAGAAAATTATTTTAACAACAGAGGTCATCAAATGTGGCTTTTGCTAGCAACTGAAATATCATAATAATAGGATTCCCCTAATACCTATTTTTTAACATCACAAATAAACAAGGCAGGTAAAGCATTAGAAAGATCTTTATTGATAACTCACATCCAACAATATGAAAGGAAATAAATTCAAATGTTAAAAGATGTCGATCACTTCTGGCCAGGTGGCTCAGTTGGTTGGAGCACTGCCCCATACACAAAAATGTTGCGGGTTCAATCCCTGGTCAGGGCACATACCTAGGTTGCGGGTTTGATGCCTGATTGGAGCACGTAAGGGAGGCAACCAATTGATGTTTCTCTCTCACAACGATGTCTCTCTCTCTCTCTCTCCCCCCCTCCCTCCCTTCCACTTTCTCTAAAATCAATAAAAACATGTCCTTGGGTGAGGATTTTTTGAAAAATGATATATTGGTCATCCCTAACTAAAGACCTTGAAAAATAGGATACTATAAAGATAGAGCCCGGTGTCTAAATAATAAAAAAATAAAAATATTTTTGCACAGTTATCCAAAATTCTGTACATAATCTTAGCTTATGTGAAGATGGTATGTATGCAAATTAAAGATGGGCAAATTCCTTCAAATATCTATATTTTTAAAGCCAAATAAAAACTATTTCATCCTATAGGATGAACCAAAATAATTCATGAAACACTATGCAAAATTATCTGCAATTAGAAGCTGCTAAATTTCAAAGAGGTACATTCTTGGAAGACACCTAAAAATTGTTTCAAAACTTCTTTTTAAAAAAGAAAATAAGTAAGTAACCCTTTTCAGTAAACATCACCTCATTGAAGCCACTGGGAAACCAAGAGAAACACTCCCCACCATGTGCAGTAAGACGACCAGGCTTACTGGCTACAATACATGCTTCCCAGTTGGTTCACCAGTTTCCTTTCCTCGCCTCTCTTTGTTCCTTTCCTCTATTCTTTCTCCTTCTGTTTCTCTTTCTATTGAATTATAAACTTATGAAGTACACCTTATCACTGTTTTTTTTTTCTGATAACTTTTTCAAAGCATTTACTGCCACGTGTTTATAGCAACTGTGCCCCATCCAGCCGGGTGGGTTTGAAATGCCAGGCCATCCTGAGTGATGGGCTGGCAGTGGGATTATTGAGTCGCAATAGCACGAGGCACATTTTCCAGATGAGCCAGGCCAATTTCCCCACGAGCAGCGGTGGGTCCCAGTTTAATGCAGTACGTACGAAGGCGGTGTCTACTGTTCTTCGGTGCACAAGGAACAAGTGGGACAGCAAGTGGGAGCAGCAGGCTCCGCAGCCACCTGAGCTGAAGGAGTGAGGAGGCCATATCCAAAGCAGTGGTCTCAAAAAGCCAGCAGCCACTGAGACTCAAGGCGACCGGTCTGCATGCTTCCAGCTAGCAGATCGGAGAGAGCGGGAAAACTCCAGCGCACACAGACCCTCGGACTAACCTTTAGAGGCATTCACTGCTAAGACTGCATTTCGGCAGTCCACTTTGTCAACACAAACAAATCTCTCCTAATCCAGAAGAGAAAAATAATCTAGCAACTGTGCAAGGCACTTTGGACAGAAGAGTTTCTAAACACGTTTCTTAGGGGATTTCTATAATGCTTAAGTGACTTTAAATAAAAGGGTCATCTTCAGAATGTGGCCTGTAGGAATAAATGCCGTTTTAAAGCAACTGGCATGCAAAACACAAATGAGAACATGGGAATAGTAGGCAGGTGACTTTACAGAGAAGTAAACACTCTCCTTAACAGTCTTTTACATTAAGGGTTCTCAAGTGCTTTCAAGCACTAATTGATTCCATTCTCCCAACAGTCCTGGAAAATCACTTGGTAAAATTAGGCCCATAATTTCAAACATGTCCAGGCTGCTAAGAGGTAACCAAAACGAATTTCTCATCTCCTGTGTTTACAAGGAAATACCGTACGGAGATCATGCACAACAGTGGGGTAATTAAGAGTTCAGACTCTGGGTGCAGACTGCCTGCCTGCCTGGGCTGAACCTCCATTCAGATACCTACTTGCTATTCGACATCGGAGAAGTCACTTGACTGGTCTAGGAGATGGGAACAAGGATGAGAGCACACACCATGAAGATGAAATGAGTTCAAGTGTGCGGCACAGATCCAACCAGTCCTCGAGTCCGGCTGCATCGTCATCGCCATCACCATAATCATCCTCGTTTCAGGAAAGGTTAGGAGCTCAGGCTCTGGGGCCAGGCCCGCCTTGAACCCAGATTACCCGACTGCACCCTCACCAAAACCTCTGTAAAATGAGTAGGACATAGTATCTAGCGAGGACAAATGACCCAGCATTTTCAACAAATAACTAGTTAATAAGAGAAAGAGAACCTATAGTTTTGAAGACAGGCATACCTACCAATTACAGTGCAGAAATCTTACCTGTATTCTGATCTAAACTATTAAAAATACACAATTTATCACACTTAGAAAATAGCTGGAAATGTTAATATGAAAGGACATTTGATGCAATTAAGGAATTACTGTTAAACTTTTGGCACAAAATATGATTAGGACTATGTGTTCTAAAAATAAGCTTGTATCTTCCAAGCCTGGGCCACCCAATGTCATAGCCACTAGCCACATAAGGCTATTTAACTTAAAATTATTTACAGTAAAAGAGAAGTAACATTTTACTTCCTGAGTTCACTAGCTACATTCCAAGTGGTCAACAGCTACAAGTGGCTAATGGGTACAGGTGTAGAATACTTCTGTCACTGCTAAAAATTCTGCTGGACAGCACCAGGTTGGAGACACATACCTACGAAAACAGCTGTAGATGAAATGAAATGATGACTGGGATTTGTTTCAAAATAAAATAGGAAGGGGACAAGTGAATGAAGGTATGATTGCGGCAAAACTAGTTTATGACTGGTTATATGAAGCCAGTCATATGAAGGGAGGGTATATGAAGGTTCATTAAGCTATTGGGGCTGATGCTCGGTATTACAAGTCAACGTGGCTAGGCTACAGTCTTCAGTTCTTCAAACACTAATCTAGGTGTTGCTGTGAAGGCATTTTGTAGACTTGATTAAAGTCTATAATCAATTTACTCTAAGAAAGATGGGTGACCCTGGGTAGTCCAGATGGACCTGATTCAATCAGTCGCAAGGCAACAAGAGTAGAACTAATGGCTCCCATACAAAGAAATTCCACCTGTGGACAGCAGTATAGATCACATCCCGGGGATCCAGTCAGCCCTTCCTGAGAGGCTTCCTGTGGATTTCAAATCAGCCTCGTCAGCCCCCACAGTAACTTAATTCCTCATAATAAATCTATTTTTAAAGAGAATATGCATGTGTGTATATATATACACACACATCTATTATATATGTATTCATCCATTATATAGACATCCATTTTATATATATATATATATATATATATATATATACACACCCTTTTTGTAAATATATTTTATTGAATATGCTATTAAAGTTCTCCCATTTTTTTCTGCCCTTTATTCCCCTCCACCCAGCATCACCCCTTCCACCAACATTCTCCCACTCAGTTCATGTCCATGGGTCGTACATTTAAGTTCTTTGGTTTCTATCTTTCCTATACTGTTCTTAGCCTCCCCCTGTCTAGTTTGTGTGTGCCACTTGTGCTTCTTATTCCCTGTACCTTTTCCCCCCGTTCTCTACCCTCCCCCCACCCGGCTGAAAACCCTCCACGTGATCTCCATTTCTGTGATTCTGTTCCTGTTCTAGCAGTTTGCTTAGTTTGTTTTTGTTTTTGTTTTTTTTAGGGTCCGTTGTTGATAGTTGCGAGTTTGTTGTCATTTTACTGTTCACAGTTTTGAGCCTCTTCAGTTTCTTAGATAAGTCCCTTTAACATTTCATGTAATAAGGGCTTGGTGATGATGAACTCCTCTAACTTTACTTTATCTGGGAAGCACTTTATCTGCCCGTCCATTTGAAATGACAGCTTTGCCGGATAGAGTAATCTTGGATGTAGGCCCTTGTCTTTCATGACTCTGAATACTTCTTTCCAGCCCCTTCTTGCCTGTAAGGTTTCTTTTGAGAAATCAGCTGAGTGTCTTTCAGGAACACGTTTGTAGGTAACTCTCCTTTTCTCTTGCTGCTTTGAAGATTCTCTCCTTCTCTTTAATCTTGAGTAATGTCATGATGATGTGCCTTGGCATGTGCTTCCTTAGGTCCAACTTCTTTGGGACCCTCTGAGCTTCTGGGACTTCCTAGAAGTCTATTTCCTTTTCCAGGCTGGGGAAGTTCTCCTTCATCATTTGTGCAAATAAGTTTTCAATTTCTTGCTCTTCCTCTTCTCCTTCCGTCACCCCTCTGATTCAGATGTTGGAGCGTTTAAAGTTGTCCCCGAGGTTCCTCAGCCTCTCCTCATTTTTTTGAATTCTCATTTCTTCATTCTGTTCTGGTTGAATGTTTATTTCTTCTTTCTGCTCCAAATCGTTGACTGAGTCCTGGTTTCCTTCCCTTCACTGTCGGTTCCCTGTATATTTTGCTTTATTTCACTTTGCATAGCCTTCCCTTTCTCCTCCATTTTGCAACCATACTCCACCAATTCTGTGAGCATCCAGATTACCAGTGTTTTGAACGGGGCATCCGACAGGTTGGCTATCTCTTCAGCGCTTAGTTCTATTTTTGGAGCTTTCATCTGCTCTTTCGTTGGGGCTTTTTTTTTTTTTTTTTTTGGTCTGGGCATGCCTATTGTGCTGTGAGGAGCAGAGCCTTAGGTATTCACCAGGGTGGGGCAATCCACGTCACTCCCTGGTGGTGCTGTATGCGGGGGAGGGGTCGAAAGGGAACAGTGCCCACTTGCTTGGCTCTCTGCAGGCTCTCAGCCACTTCCCCTGCTGCCCACAAGCAAATTGGGCCCTTCTGGTACTGATTCCCAGGTGGGTGGGTTTGTGTATGTTCTAGGACCCTGTGGGCCTCTCAGAGGAACTCTCCTGTGAGACTGGAACTCTCCTGC